>OX424572.1:211117928-211545704 GCA_949152435.1 Gastracanthus pulcherrimus | reverse complement strand
TGATCTTTCGAATACTGTAAAAGTTTATGAAAACGTTTAATAATATTTGAAAGTATGACAAAATGTGAACAATTATGGTAATCACCCGAGGGAATAATCGACTTAATTCCCGTGTTGCATTACAAACTTTCGGTAAGAACTAGAATTTATTGAAAATTTATATTAATATAGATAGAAATATATAAAAGAAAATCTTTTACTTTTTTCCCGATAGGGAAAAAAGTAGATAAGAGGGAATCATATGCTGCTTTTGTCCCGTTTTTCTGGTCAATAAATCAATAAATAGATCCTAATTTTTACATTTCGTCACATTTCATATTTCCATTACGAACGCATATTCAATGAAAAATAAATGAATTAATAATTAATTTACGACACATATTTAAAAAATGTACACAAAACCAGAATTTCGATTGCATATCTGCCTCTTTTCTATAAAAAAGTAACTCCCCTTAATACATAAAAATCCCCAGTTTCTATAATTAAATTGACTTTCCGACAAGCCAGTCCAAAAATAATTCTCGCCTACTTACGAAAAGCTTCGGACACAGCTAATTAATTCACACAAACACCGATCATATCACCCGCGGATAAACTAATTCGGTACACACGCGCACATTCGGCAAATTAAATTCAGCGTGTAACGCGCGGTGTTCAATTATATAATCACACGCACACACACACACACACACCTGCGGAATAATCCGCAGCAATTAAGTGTACCACTAGATTTCTGCGTGTCGTCCAGGGTGACACCCGCGTATGTAGGAAACGCGACAAACTGTCGCATTAAGCACCCCGCAAATTGAAATACACACGCGCGCGCCCGAAAAACCAACGCCACTCCCGCGACAATTTCCGACACCCACATTTGTCGCTTTACCAGCGTATGACGTTCGAGAGAAAAACAGCTCCCTGTAATCGGAGTGGCGAAAAACGTCAAAAGCGAGTGTCGCCGTTACGGATGCCATTGACATTGATTGGTAGAAGTATATTTCTGCGCGCTGAAATCTAAGCGCGCTCGGGCTCTTTAATGCACGTCAATTAAACTTTTCGCTCCTTCTCGCTCTCCCGCTAGGAATTGCGGCAAGCGCTCGAGCGTGAGAATTTCACTGTACGCGCAGTGTCGCGCACGGGAGCTTTGATTATAAAGTGCGCATTTTGAAATCGGGTCTAATGCCTTTTTTTCTCGTATTTTTGAGGAAAGAGGGTATGACTTTGCGTGGGGATTACGTGAATTTCGTGTAATTTGGAAATTAGAGTGGCAAAGGCGTTGGGCGTGCAGTAATGCTGACAATTAAGCAACTGGAACGGTGTTGGAAGGTTTATTATGATAAATAGTGATTATATATAGGGAGAATCAAGTTTGTAATTAATTACTAATTTAAGCAATTTATTTGAAGAGTTTTCGTGTTAAGAGACTAATGTTGGAGAGTATGAAAAAACTAAATGATTGCTAATCCAAAAATTTATTTATAAAATTAGCCGTAATTCCTAAGGCTTAAGATTTTAAAATCCTTATATATAATTACGAGGCGTCCAGGATTCAGAATAAAATCATGTTTAAGCATGAAAAGTATGGTTTTCAAAATAACAGTTCATTTATGTTTTTATCTTAACGCTCAAGATTTCTTTTATGAAAACATCTAGCAAAAATTACTTATGGTATTTTTTACAAATTCGACGTAAAATAATTATGTAAAATAAATTATTTTAAAAACATGGTTTTATTAAGCTTTGATTTTACTAAAATATCTTATTTTTATTATAGTTCAAGCGACTGAGTTATGTGTAAAGTAAAAAAACGTAACGTAACTAACAATATTACTTAATTGCACGCAATTTAATCTGCATAAATATAATAATTATGCATGTGATGCATTCGGATTTTGTAAAAAATTCTCTTTATATGTAAACAAATAAGTTAAAAAAATACAAGTTCCAAAATTAAACCAATAATCTCTCTGTTAAGCTTATGTTTCTATACCGTAAGATAAACAAAACAAAAAAGAAACCTTTTAGAAAACCTCAAGCCTTTACATTATTAAACTACATCTCTAAATTCAATCTATATTTCTAATATTTCCCAATAAAATTTCTCACAAAGCCACATCAAACTCTCATTCCTAACCACGCACAACCCACAACTTCATCTATACCACACAATCACTACTAAATCGCACATGTATAAAGTAAATGTCCCAATTTCTGCTCACGTCCCTATTTCTAATCACTCGAAGTTTTTCTGTTATTATTAGATATGAAGGTTGTTTTAATATATATTATATCCAAGCTATCTATACCTTTTTAGTATTACAACTAAAACCTGTAGTGCTGAATTAAAAATATTGTAGATTCTACTTAATAAACTTGATAATAGTGATAGTTTGAGGTTAGACGCAGATGCATTTTGCATGTCCCTATTTTTAATCACGAAAAAATAACGTTTTAGTTGTATTTATACAATAAGTACACTGTTTTCTGCTTATGCATCGTAAAATATTTACGCTTATTAACATACTAATACAATAAAAAGATAAAAATCATATGAATGAAGTCTATAAAATCAACGGTGATCAGAAATAGGTACAGATCGAAATCACCGCTTTTTGCTGTGAGCAAAAATAGGTGCATTTTGCATACGCCTTTTAATTGACTATTATTAATATTTAAGTTATTAAAATGGATTTTACGCCTTTACATTGTATTGCCCTATTCATAATTAAGACAATAATCATATCTGCTTTATAAATTAATGTTAGAATAACTTTTTAAACATTTTTGTTTGATTCAAAATGCTTATATGAGCGGAAATCGGGACATTCGCCTTACACAAAATAGAGAGGCACTAGCCCTCGCGCTCTTGAGCAAACGCACTTAATCCGTCGCCATTGACACTGATCCGCCTCCCTCGCGACGGGCGAATCAATAATCGTCTCTCGATTTTAACCCTGCGCGTAACTTGTGGCGGCCACGGGGCCTTTTGATCAACTTGGATTGCGCGCAACAAAGAGCGCAGGAATTTGCGCGCGCGGGTGTCGCAATGAACATAATGAGGTTTTGTACGGTACGTGTGTGTGTGTGTGTGTATACGCGAGTGAGCAGGGAGTAAACAAAAGTGCGAAGAAAAGAGGCTCGAGTGATAGAGAGAGGCTTGACTTTTCGTGAGAAAATCTAATGCGAGAAGGCGATGATGAATTTATATTTTGAAAGCGCGAGGGGTTCTGTTGGATTATTGTGTTTTAAGCGCTGTTTGACTTTTACTTTGCACGGTGTTACTAATTAATCGAGTAAAGTTGATGTTTAGCAATGATAAATTATTTGTCTTGTTATTTGAATTTGAGAGAAAAATGTTGTATACTGTATCTTTAACAAAGATGTGGATAAGTTATTATACATTATTATTACTGTGTTTGTTTAATGTGGTTCTAGAAATAAATATCACTAGCAAACATTTTTGTTTATAAAGGTTTATATTCAAAACCCTGAAAATTGTCTAAATCAATTTATTTGTTATAAATAACTATTAACAGCTAAATCTGCGTATTTAAAATGATAACTAATGTTAGAAGATTTAACTAATGTTAAAGTATGGCAATTTGAATTTATTTTATAGCATTACTTGCAACGTGTCACAAAAATACTAAATCCTTTTCATTAACATTTTTTAGATAAAAGTCATACGATTATTGAATAATTTAGATATCATACGCTTTCACTCGTTCAACGGAGAATGAAATGCGTTAATCATTGGTTCAAACTAATCGAAATTACAATCAGCTTTCAGATAAAGAATATCGGGCAGCGATATAATGCTACGTTTGCTTAAAATTTAATTTCACGCGTGAACAGTTACTTAAATATCAATGATATAGAAATGCAGATTGATTTCTTTGTAAATGTGTGTACGAGTATGTATGCGATAGAAAAACTTGTAATATTCATTAGAAGCTTATGTCATGTTTACCTTTATAAATTGAGAAATTATTGTTAACACATTTTTTAAGCACTGTGCATTGTATTGTGATATAATATATAAAATTTTTGCATTTTTATATACGGTGTAATAAAGACCCCGTTTTAATAATACTAGGTATGAATTCAATTAATAATTGATAACAAGTATTTTTGTTGCTTTATACATACCGTTTTGTAACACTATGATTTTCACAACTACGCGTGTCAATGCTTTCGAAGGTATGCGTGTATTTTTCTAGTTCAAAGGGAAAATTCATAATAGACCTCATAACATAATGATTAATGATACGACTCCATAATCTACATAACAATGATGTTATCATTTCAGACTTTAACGAACCTCTTTCAGGGAACAAATATTGTGACTTTGTACTATGAAATGACCTATATATAGATACAATAAAAACAAATTCAATGCATTAAGTTATTTACAAAAGATATTTATGTCATAAAACACAACAAATATATGCACAATAGATATTAGACCAAGTCAGTCTATTGTTCAGAAATAATAATTTATGGCTACATTTAATAGCCCGAAAATATTCAACTGAAATTGTCCAATAAATTCTTATTTGTATGTGAAAAATAATGACTGAAATGAGTAAAGTTATAAAATCATTAAATTTGAGAAAAAATAAGATAATACTATAAAAAATGTTACGAAACTATCCTTTAGGCTAATAATGTGTACTTACGAATAAATTGATTAATACTGTTAATTTTCTTAACTAATTATTCTGAAAAATAACTAAAATAAAACTCAAATATCTTTTACGGAATTTTTCAAATGTTCAGGCTACTTTTTATCCTACTTTGTATGCTTTTAAAATATTTTAGAAATAAAAAATTAAGTTTTAAGTAAAAAGTAGATTTCGTCTTTTAGTACATTACGGCTACAATAATGGTCATATTTTCATAGAAACCAGTTAAATGTTTACACTTTTTGAGAGAAAGTGCAACCAACCACTCGAGTGAATTATTATTCTATTTGAGTTAGTATAGTTACTAAATTTCACCGAAGAAATCATATAAAAATAGGTTGGTAAAGAGTAAAACCCTCTTTTTTCTAAAAAATAATTGAATTTCTACCAACATTACCAATTTAGAAAGGGAATAAAACACTTCCCCCCGTGAAAAATCGTCAAATTGTAAAAGGTTCTCGCAAAACCCATTAGACTTTCGTAAAACTTAAGACTCTAAATCTCACAATCGACACTTTCTTCTAAAAAAAATCTCCCGTCTCTACATACCATAGGTCAAAGGCTACACCTATGCCGCTCTCCAATCTGCTGCGTATCCCACTCCTAGAAAACTCGCTCGTGACGCGCGCGATCGCGGCTTCTTATATATGCAAGAGCACACAAGCCACATTCCCTACTCAACAAAGACTCTCTTTAAGATTCAATTTCAAATTACACTCATAATGACAATTAAAAAAAGCCACATTAAATATCTACAGTAAACCGGAGTGTATTTTGTTTCAATTTTTTCGCACCTGTTAACTTTTGTTTACACAAATAAAATACGCAATAATAACGAGTCTTTATTCATCCGCACGGTAAAGACGCGGCGAAACGCGATCGCGCTTGATGGTATCCATTTCACCCGTTCTCGCGCTCGCTCGCGCGCGAATTCGATTAACGAGTCGTCGTCTATGCCCATAAAGCACTGAAACCAACTATCTCTCTCTTTCTCATTCTCTCCCACTCTCTCTCTCTCTCTCTTTCTCTCATTCTCTCCCACTCTCTCTCTCTCTCTCTCTCTCTCTCTCTCTCTTGGGACTATAAGTCTACGATGCGGCACGCGTGCGCCGACTTATGCAAGAAGCTCGTGTCGAGTCGGCAACAGGTACCTGGGCGCCGCGTGCATGTCATTAAGGGGAGGTCGGAGCGAACTTTACCATTGTGACCTCCACCTCGCGCCGTATTTATCATTATACGTCTAAAATTCACATAGTAACATCAAAATCGAGGTTGATAATAGTTTGTTATTATGTAAAGAACACCGGACAACAGCAATTTTATTTATTAGTAGCCTCAAAAGTTTTTTATTACGAAATATTGGTACAATTGACGAATGGAAAACGGTAAAAGTGATGGTCATCTTACCGTTTCTTAGCCTTACTGATAGCTTCACCTCGCGCCGTATTTTTCATTATTTTACGAAATTGTACGCAATTATGTACGCTTGAAGCTTTATAAACATTTATTATTATGACAAGAACACCGGACAACCGCATTTTTGTACCATAAATGACCACAAATTTTTATTTTTATGATATTAATTTTTGAGGTTAGGTAAAATCGGCCCCAATCAGGATAGCTCCGACCTCCCCTTAATGGGTCGGCGGGCCGCGACGTTCTTTGTGCACGCTGCGCGCAGGAGCGCGATCCGTTTTTTTCTAACAACGACTTCGCGAGTGTTGTACGGGGCCCCCTTAACATATCGGAAAGTTATTTATTCGGAAAGCCAAAATATCGGAATATTTAAAATTCGGATATTTAAAAAATCGGAAAGTTGAAAAATAGGATTTAGAAAAATTCGGAAAATATTTTTACTGAGAATTAAATATTCGGAATATTAAAAGTCGGACATATCGAAAAGTGTAAAAATAATTCAAAGGAAACTATGTTTTCTCATATCTAACAAATGTAAACTGATAACAAATCTAGACACTTCATTTATTTTTACATGGGCCTTATGGCGCCAATAAGAATATGCTGTTTTAATGTTAGATTCCCTACTTCCACTCCATTTAATATTCCGAATTTGTGGCATTCCGAATATCTAATTTCCGTTATTTTAGTAATCCGATTTTTCATTTTCCGAATTTTTAACTCTCAGTAAAAATATTTTCCGAAATTTTCTAAATCCTATTTTTCAACTTTCCGATTTTTTAAATATCCGAATTTTAAATATTCCGATATTTTGGCTTTCCGAATAAATAACTTTCCGATATTTTAAGGGGGCCCGTTGTACGCGGTATATAGAGACGGCGAAAGTGCAATAACGCGAGTCATTGTAGGCGAGAGAGTTGGGAATGCGGGTAATGGGTCGCTTTGTGGGTTAGAGGTGAGGGGTATATTGGGAGATTAGATCGCGTGGCGAGATTAGATTGGGTATTGAGAGAGGTGTATGGATGTTGTTGAGCGATGGGTGTGTAGAAGTGGGCGAGGATGATTGGCTTGATGGAACTTTTGGGCCCGGAGTTTGAATTTGCTCGTTGTTATTGATAGTGTTTAATATATTTCGATATTATTAGTTACTCATTGCATGCAAATAAAATTGTGTTTATTATGGATAATGCCTCTATTTTATAATACAAAATTATGAAAACATAAATATACATTTTTTATAATACATTGTAATTATATTTTGTTGTTTTGTAATAGTAGCCATGTTCTTTCTAATGTGCCTATGTTTTGTCGAAAATAGTACCGTTGAGATGACAATGCTTTTCGCTATTATGTAGTTCTACAACATGAATTTCGTAAACGGCGTTTCTGTCAAGTCAAACTAAGATTTGGTGTCAGCGTATCATTCTAACTATTACTTTTTAATGCATTATTATTATTGACATATACAATTCATCACCCAGCATAAAACTAAACTTATTTTCTTTCGTATTTCAATTTCAAGTTTAAACAGCTTTAGTTAGAATTTTGAGTTAATTGCTGGAAATATTCAATGTTAAATAAATCTAGACACAAGTATTTAGTTGCACACTTACCAACATTATTTTATTTTCCCATTATTCATGCTTAATTGTTTAATTGTAATAATCATATCAGTCATCGAGAGTTCCTTAAAATATTGCAAACGTAATATAATCGAGATTATTATTAAAAAGAAATGTATAACTACGTCTAACTTCCCCTTATGTGTATTGGAAATAATATCACAAAATACTGGCTCCTACATTAATATATAAAAATTAATTTTATTACAACAATAACAAAAATAATAACTGTTCGGTGCTGACGAATTATATCAATAAATTTTTGACGTAACAAAAAAGTAGCTATTAAAATAATACCACAGCTAAATATCGCAGTCAAAAAGCAGCGAACAACGAGAATTAATTGCACGCATGCCGGGACAGGTGCGTATTATGCACAAATCATTAACGAAATGGCCTGCTTAAACGACGTCGGCGGCACTCACTCGCGCGTTTTCCTTCTTTTCCTCTCTCACACACTCCCTCTCTCGCCGCCACTCTAAAATCCGCATAACTCACCGCGCCGCGCCGTAAATCTATCATATTCGCGAACTTATGACTACTTTGTTCTCGAAACTTTTAAAATGTCTCGTGCAGCCTGCCCTAAATTACATCCAATTAAGAGGCAAAAATCACGCGCGCCGCAGACCCGAAAAATCACTCGTAATTTATACTCGAAAAATTGAATAAATTTCCGAGAGCAGCGCAGCGGTGCAACGACGAAAGACGTGTAGGAGGCGATAAAAATTCATATACGCTACGAGTATGTGTAGCACGAGCGTATTATGCAGTATGCGCTCAGATCGTTATCGAAACGGTCCGCTAAACGACTACCGCGTCTTTTTTTTTCTCTCTATCCCGCGAAATTCGCATAATGCCGGACAGTCGCGGATAGCTAAATCATAAATCCGTCATACGCTCGATGTCATAACGAGTAGGAGTTTTTTGGCGCGTGTATGTAAGGGAACGTGATTTTACAAGTAGCTCTGAAAGTGGGTAACAAATTAACAATAATGAGGCGAGCGTTACATCGTGTTTGGCGATTCTTTTCCGGCGGGTTTGTTTGTTTTCTGTTAGGAGCGAGAACAAGCGACGTGGCGCCGGTGAGATTGGATGTGTTAATTATTAACCTTTAGAGTACTGGAATTTGGGGTACGTGATTCCTTTAAGAAAATGCATAACAATAGTATATTATATCATGGATATACATACCATGAGTGAAGTGTGTGTCTTTCCGGTCCGGAAGAATAATGCTAACGTTAGATTTTCCCGTTTTGAAAAGAATTTCTCAGCAGACTTAAAATTTATGTAATCTTAAAATTTACCTGAAAACCCCTAAATATTATGGATTGAACAAAAACTGGAAAACTTTTTTCTGAGCCGTTATAGTGGCTTGCCGGTTCTCTAAAGGTTAATAATCGACGACGCCTGTGAGGGTATAGTTATATAATGGTTTAGATTGATATTCAATTTTCTAGTGGTAACATAACTTATCACGAGGTTCTAAATGATCGTTTTCAAAAAGGAACTAATTGGAATGAAATATATTGCGTCAAAAAATTAAATAGTAAATTCAACCGATATATAACTCATTATTTGTTTGAATTATTACTGTTTCTAATAAAATAATGATATATATTCTCGTCTCTATAATTTTTCCTTTTACTTGATTAACACTGTTGATAACTTCTTGAATTTCCTTTACAGCGCACGAATTCAATTATAGTTTATCGTGTAACCGAAAAGTTCAATGGCATCGTACATACATTAAAATACATCAATAATTGTCAGTTACTATAAGTAAAAGATGTTAGTCTTTAGAAACTGAAAATTCAAGTACAAATTATTTAATTTGATTATCAAAATACGAAAATGTATTCAAATTCTTAAGAACATATATTTAATGACCAGTAACTAATTAAAATTTCGGAAACTATTTTCTTGAATTATCAATTGAAGTACCAATAAATATTCCACGCCACGCTTGGAAAACCTTTCAGTCACGTATTTGAAAATTCAATGAGGAACTACGAAAGTCGATAACTCTCTCAAAAAATGGCTCACACCCTCACAAAAGCCTCCTTGACAAAAATTCATCCTATAAACACACCCAAGGACGTCGTACAATACTACGCAATCATGAATTTCCAGCTAAAAGTCGCGCCGCCATAACGGCCCCGCCGAATCGTAAATCCATCATAAAAAGCGTTGAGCGGCTCGCGCTGCGCGAGATCCATATTTATGAAGCCATGCGGCGGCGCGGGCGAGGGAATATATATATACATATATATATACAGTTGCGCTAGTGCCTCGCCACGGGCAATAAAATACTTTCTTTGCGTTCTGCGTTTCCGCGTGTATTTATGGGATTACGCCCAAAAAGTGTAAAAAAGATTCAGTATCTATCTCAACTATTTTACAAAATTGGAAATAGAACAGTTTTATTAGTGTAATATTATACGAAAGGAATAGATAATATAATGTATTGTTGCATAGTAAAATATTTATTTGTAGTTATTGTTTTGAATTGTCTGATTGTGATGATAAAAATATCAAGCATGTAACTATATATGAAAATCTACAATTTAGTAAGAAAGTGATTTTATCTTAATAAAAGTTTTTTGTCACAATTATATTTATCAATATTCATAACGCTATAATAGTACATTATGTAACAAGGGAATAAAGTCGAAGAATATTCTTGAGGGCAGTAATCTCCCGAGGGAATCTCAATTTTATTCCCGTGTTGCATATAGAACTTTATTCCTGACTTAGCTGTGGCCACTTTGTGGACATAAAAAGAGGGACTTCTAGTAAGAACTAGAATTTATTGAAAATGTATATTAATATAGAGAAAAATAATTTTAAAAAATGCATTTGCAAGAGAAAGAATTTTACTTTTTACCCGCATTTGCTGAAAAGTTTACTTTATTCCCTTGTTACATAATGTACTATTATTTAAAACATTTTACAGTTTCTTTATTTTTATATTAAAAACGTATCATTTTATGTTGATTTATTATTCTTATAGAAAATGTTGATAGTTAAAAAATGAATAATTACAAAAATACATGATTTGAAATTTTCAGCATCGTCGTAACGTAACAATAAAGATACAAGTATAACTATCATATGTTTCAACTTAAATAGAAAACGGTCGTTCATGGGTACATATATTTCACGCCAGCCGTATATTCCTTTCTTACCGAGTGCGGAGTTACGTTCACCGTACGAGTTTTTACCAATAAAAGCCAGCGTGAGTCAGACTGGAGATTCTCCCCGGGTGGCATCTTGCACCAGGCCCCGATCGAGTTCTGTCCTTTATGCGATTTCCACCACTGTTATTAGATAAAAGTTTAGTGTATCGAAAAAGCGGTAAAACTGAGTTTGGCTAATGAGAGTTAAATTGCTTTTCATTATTTGAGGCACTAATACGGTGGGAAACGTTATCACACTGCTTTTTTCGAATTTTAATTGGTTGATTAAGAACAGAAACGAATTTAAATTCTAATTTATTGTGCTTACGTGAATGTAGTTAATTAATTTAAATTATAAGAATTATCGTTAATTATATAAGGGTTATTTTTAAGGAAATTCAAGTGGTTTCAAGTTTGTAAGATGAATTACATATATTATATTACTTTCGTTGTTAATATTTTTTAAATACTTTTTTACTTTTAGCTAATAATATAAAATTATTAAATAAAAAAGAATGTACTTATAAATCTTTTGTTTTCCGTATGAGACTTTACCATGGTATTTTGGTATTTGGTATCCATTGCCTTATTTATAATATTAAAGTTAATGTTACATGTCTGACGATATGCAATTATTTCTACTTATTGAATTTACGCTGCCTTTACATAAAGTAGCTATCGATACTTTATTACTCACAAAACCTGCTTTAAATTATTACTATTATATTCTAACCATTATATTTATTTAGTCTGATGAAAAACAAAATTATTAAAAGGTTTGGTCCATCAAAAAAGTTATTATCTAATGTTATAGCTTTTAAGTATTAAATATCTTGACATTTATTTAAATTAAAAAAATTAAATTATTCTGAATGTTAAATCCATTTGATCTTATTTTTTCCATGTTGGCGTAAAAATATAACATCATATTATTCACATATTATGCTGTCTAAATGCATGCTCAAGTAAGGCTACTAAACCGAACCTTGCGCTCCACAGTCTATTTACCTACTTTTGACTAAATTCCACACATTGAAAACTCACGAGTATAAGAATTAAAAAAAGTAGCTAATCCACGCGTGAAGTAACGAATCCACACGGCATTCGCATACAACAGCTGCGAAAAGCCAATACCCGTTAAATCTATATCAGCGTGCAGCAGCCGGAATGTTTTCATTAAAAGCGTCAATCGCGTCGGTGTCTATACCGCAGCGGCCCTAACGGCTGAATATCGCGAGCGGCAGTCAGTCAACTGAAAAACCTCGAACATATTAACTCTCGCAACTGTTCGGCCCCACGAGATTTTGCAGAGCGCGCGCGCGCGCAATCAACATTGTCGAGCTTTCGCACTTTGATTTATCGCGCCTTTTAGGGGGATTTCTTGCGTCTCATTTCTTTTTAGCCCGCCGCCGAGACATTCCCGAGAGCGCGGAAAGCCCGATTATTCGTCTGTCCGCGGGCGATTTTTCTTTATGGATTCTTTCCGCGTGTGGCGCCCTTCTCTTGCGGTGCGCTCCTTTTTTTCCTGGCGCGGGGTTCGTTATGTACTCCCCGCGTGAGGCTGCGTTTCCGCGTTTAGTGGCTATTAATTGGGCACGGGATGCGAGTTCATTAGGGATGAGTGGGAAGCAGCTAGGTAAAATTTTTTATTTTTATGAAATATGTTGAGAGATAATAAGAAAATATAATAGATGCAAGTATTGTTGATGAATACTTTTGAAGCGAAAGCCATTGGCACTTACAGGTATCGATTATACCTTTTTTTTTAAAAGATGCCGTTTCTAGATACTGTATCTGAAACAATCAAAATTGAAAGCATCTGATAAAGTATCTTAATACTTTTGTGCATTTATCTAGATATTTCTGTACACAAGTAAAAGTATGAGTGAAAGTATCTATTAGGCTCAAATTATTTAATTACTTCAATAATATATATAAAAAAAAGTTTTTAAAAAAATATCTAGACGCTTTTGGTGAAAGGTACCCATGTATCTTTTATATTTTTGAATCTATTTACGTAAATAATTCTAAAAGTGCTCTTCTATAATACATATATATTTTATACTTTATATTGTTTATTTTCAAAGAAGGTACTTTTTGTATCTAGAAACGAATCTAGATAGATATGCCTTAGATGACTTAGTGGTCATGACTTATGAGAAATGATCGCGGTAGTTGTGGTTTCATATGGAAATAAAAAGGATTTTTGTAGCGCGTGCGTTTGTGGACTCGTGGAGTTTGCACAATCCGAAAAACTACGAGCGACGGGGGGAAATATAATTGAGAGAAAGAGAGCGAAATTGCCCTCGGTTGTGTTGAGGCTTTGACTTGACAGAGTGTTTCGTAGCGTTTAGGAGAGCGCGAGCAATTTCGTACTGAAGTTTTACGGCATAATTTATGAACTTCTAAACTGCTTCAGTTTTAGCATTTCGAGCCGGGGCAGCACAAAGGCTTTTAAGGATAATTTACGATTTCGGAGAGTAATGTTAATTGTATTCGAAATTTTAGGCAATATGAGACGCAAATTTGAAACGTTTAACTATTTTTTTTACTGCGGTTTGAATGTGGGCTTTGTAAATCTTAGCAAAATTTACTTTTATACTTTCGATCGTATCTTTCACAATAATATTGCAGAACAAAATTATTCTACGCTTTTTGAAAAGTTTTAATGCTGTGCTATTATCTATGTATCTTTTTCGTTTATTATGGATTTTATCTGTGATCTTTATTATTCGAAAACAACAAATACATAATTTTTACAGCAACGATAATAATGCCAAGCAAATTAACATTTGCATTACAAATAAATCGCATTGCAATATATTGACGTATACATTTCACAATAAATCAAGAAGATAACGATAACTGTCGATAAAAGTGAAATATATCTCTATTTCAATAAGCAACATTCAAAGATTATTGTAAAATAAATCTCCTAATTATATAAAATTATGTGCCGCACTTACATCGAGAATAAAATTAAAAAAAATCGTAATTCACTGGAATATTATAAATGCAAATCGACACTGAATTTAAAAACAAACTACATTGTTTCGAACTATTGCATATGCATACTTTACGAACCGTTAATCACGATAACGTATTTTTTTCCGTCGCTTTAACGCTTTTCGCATTGCGCACGTGTATTTATCAACACCGCGTTTCCGCATTTCTATACAATAATTAACTATAGGCGCGATTGTCGAGCCGCACAGAACGAATTCATTAGGCTTAACGCCACTATTTTCGCGAAAAGAATACATTCCACGTTACGCTAGATTTATAACCGGATGTCACTTTACGCGCTTGCGCACGCATTCGTTTTTTCGCTATATTCATTTCATTCTCTACTGTAATTGGCTAAACTTCCAAAACATTGAATATTGAAATTTGAAAAAGTCTCTCCCTTTTGCATTCGGCAAGCTATTCAATTTCGCCTAAGTCTATTTAACGTTCGTTTGTTTCGCAATTCGAAAAACTACTCGGTTTCAGTATGCCGAGTACTTCAGAGAATCGATATTTCGACCTCATTAAAAGGTAGATCTTGCGCAAAACTTTATATTGGATAGATGTACAGTGGATTTTCAATATCTAACCGTTCGATAAGGGTGATTTTCCGCAACAATTTTAAATTGTTTTATTATAATCTACATTATATTACATAATATTTACAAAGAAATGATTTAGTAGAGATACAATTTTAAATATTTGTAGAAAATCGCTCTTATAGAGCGCCCATGTATCGAGAGTTCACTGTACACGAAATTTTGATTTGTTATTTATTTTTCACAAAATTTTAGAACGAGAAAGGAAAAATTAATATTGAAATGAAAAAATTAATATTAACATTTGATATTAAATAAATGCACTATAAAGCATGTAAAATAAAGAAAACATTTTTTGGTTTACTATTATTCACTTAATAATATATTAATAATATCGACTGTTTGGAAAAGGTATTGATAAATGAATACAATAGAAACGTTTAAATTTACAAAATAACACATAAGGTATTAGAATCAAATCAACAACTAAAATAAAAACATTACAGTCAAATAAATTATGAATGCTCAAGTAATGAACTTATAAATACATGTATTACCTCATACCAATTCCCACACTGATTTAAATTAAAATGTGCTACACCTAAAAAGCACATGTTCCGAAAATTATCCTCCCGATTAGCATCGACGCAACTGCTGCCTCGATGTCATCAACCTCGTTACTCCTATTATGTCCTCCCTCGACGATAAACCGTAGCACCTCGCACGTTACAACCAATACGCGAACTCGAACTCATTCTCGCGGAGAACGGATAGGCGTGCGCGTATACATTTAGCATGGCCCCTCCTTTTTGCCACTGCATGACTTGAAACCTGGGCGCTCATTAAAGCGGAAGAAAATCGTTTTAGGGTATTTGAAAATAAGGTTCTGCGGAAAATATACGGGCCAAAGAAAGATGAGGAAACTGGGGAGTGGAGGAAACTGCACAATGACGAGCTACATAATTTGTACGCGTCACCAAATATTAACAGAATAATAAAATCACGGAGACTAAGATGGGCAGGGCACGTGGTAAGAATGGGCGATGATCGTACGGCAGCGCGCATAACAAAAGGAAAACCGAAAGCAACGCGACCTCTTGGTAGACCTAGACGCAGATGGGAGGATAACGTAAAATCAGACGTAACTGAAATTGGGCGAGAGGGCGCGAAATGGATGGGGTTGGCACAAAATAGGGAAACGTGGAAGGCTTGCGTAGATGAGGCGATAAACTTTCAGTTCGAAATGCCATTTAAAAAAAAAAAATGGTTGAACGAAGCGAGCAGCGCGGTCAATTCACTCGTTGCGATACCAGTGTCCAAGTCGTCATACACAGCTGCAGTTCTCGATATCGACTGCGAGAGACAATATCATAACGGAGCAAGCGGTTATTTACGACGCTGTAACGTGCGTAAATTACAACGCGGTATTGGGGTTATTCAGATTCGGTGACCGGTGCGGACTAGGCGCGGAATTATAATGGGTCGATTATGAGCGCGTGAATGTTTGAGTGTGACGTTTATGGGGTGCAGGTAGAATTGAGGGGTGAATTTGCATTTTCACGCCGTTTTCAGAGACGTTTAGCTACCGTGAGTGTTTTGCTTGGTTTAATTGTTTGGTAGGTGGCGTAAGATGTGGTGATTGCGGAAAGAATGTTATCATCGTAACAGTAAATTCTTTTAAAATATTATTATTTTACTATCATACGTATTTACAGATTGTATTAATTTGTTTCATTATGTTTGCTATCATATAATGTTCATTGAAATTTGTCATTACGACTTTAATCTATATCAACCACAGTTAGTATTTTTATTGCATAGAATTGAGGACTTACCCGATTTTTTACAAAATTTATTACATTTGTGTGAAATAAGGATCTAACCATTTTTTTAGTATGTAATACTAAACTACTTTTTCAATATTGTTTATCATTCAGAACTTATTTCGATTACTCCCAGTTATTACCGGTAATAAATAATTATATAAATTTTTCTATTTTTAACAATCTTTCCTTTCAATGCTATGAATACATATTTATATATTTATATTTAATACTTATGATATGATGATTTTGTTTTAAGTATACGTTGTCTTCGTCTTCTTAAGATACTATTTTTATTCGGTCCATTGTGAAACGATCAAAATCTTATATAGGTTAAATAGAGATTACGATGTTTACGATTTGTATGGCTTTCATAGGGTTTGTAGGGTTCATGAATTTTATAAATTTTATAATTTTTTATAATATTTTATGTATTTAATATAGTTTGAGGTTTTATGGGGTCTATATGGTTTAAGTAGTTTATGGAAGTTATGATTTTTATTTTTCTTTTATAAAGTTTATAATTTGTATGGATATTACTGAGTTTATGGTTTATATATGTTTTAAATAGTTTATTATTCTTATGTATTTAAATGGTTTAGTATTATTATATTTTTTATAAAGTGTATAGGTTTCTTTTCATAGATTTTATGTCATAATATCTATATGATTTTATGATTATCGTAAATATTTTTTTGTTTATGAATTAAATATTTTATCATTTATAATTTTCTTTTATTTTATATCATGATTTGTATGGTTTATGGATTTTATGAATTTTATTAGCTTTATGTTGTTTATAGTCTTAAAGTTTCTAATTTTTATTCTAATTTTGTGAAATTTATGTAAGTTGTGATTTTATAGATTAATTAGAATGTATGATGTTTACAATCTGTATGTAATGTATAAGGTTTATAAGATTCATTATTTTTATAGAATTTATAACATTTAGGATTTTTATTTATAATATAGCCTCCTCAAAAGTATCGGAGAGGCTAATAAACAGGTGATGGATTTCACTCGACCGACATCGCACAACACAAGAAACAAATATATAAAATACAAATGTAAAATACAAAATCACATCCTATGCATTGTGACATATCTAAGTCCCGAAAAAGAGATGATACATGACCACTAAACACAAAAAAAGAAAGGAAGAATTATACAATCATATTATTTCTAAAATACAAAAATAATTTACCTTATCGATTTCAGAATATCGTAAAATGAAGAAATCATTATAAAACAAAAATGGACCGTTGAATCTCAAAATTTCTTAAATGACTTAAAAAACTTAAATAGTGTATTTTGACTCCTAATGTCTCAAAACATGTTTCGCACATGTTTTTAGCAAAACTTTTTTTGCCATCACTAAGCTTCCTATATCAGAAAGCAAAATTCATGAATAAGAACACTCATACCCTACACCGTACCTCTACAACACCAAACGCGAAACCTTCCAACCAACCTGCAACTACAACGTACACCCTAAAAAAACTGCCACTGAGACACAGCACCAGCAAGTGCCTTTTACACTACAAAACACCGCGCCGCGACCGCACTTTCTTCACCTCGCACGCTGTTGCAGATCCGAGAAATGAAACGGCGCGCCGCCACTCCTTTGCAGCTCGGCGGCAGCACGTGACCGTCATGCAGACACGCGCGCATGCTTTTGATCGATTTCAAAACGCCGCGCGTATACATATATATATATACGCGGATAGGCTACTATGTAAGACGGATAATAAGAGTTTTGCGCTTGGCGTGGCGTGGCGACTCGTGCGATAGTGGATTTTGCACGTGGTTGATGGGAGAGTTTGTTCGTGTTTGTCCGGGTCTTGGAGTGGGATCGATGAGTGATGTGGTTCGAGTGGGAATGAGACGAGAGCGATAGACGCAAATGTTGAAGTAGGGAAGTTGCATTTTTTCTTTATTTATTAGCGGATTTTTCATTGATTTTAGAGTTATGTGAGGTTAGAATTCAAGGTAGATACCGAAAATAGAATTGTGTGTGATCTACTGACGTCATAATACCCTTTTAGGAAGTGCAACAGCTATCCTACAAGATTTAGGCACGTGACACACGTTCGAAATTCTTTTTCAATTTTAAGAACTTTTAACGCTTTCTCATTTTCTAAATAATTGATATAATTTTTTTATTATTATTACCTCTTCATAACTAGGTACATATTTGTTAACTAATTGAAAAGTTGTAACGGAAATATAATAATATGCAAGTTCTATACTGTGGTAATCTACGTTTAAAAAGAAAGTTTGATTTTGAAATGTTATTCAATTTTGATTATAATTATATAGTGATGTTGCGGAATAGTGAATAATCATCAAGTTTAGATTAAAAACTAATTTTCAATCAACAACACAGTTGTTGATATAATTATATTCATGATTGCGACAACAACAATAATAAGTTTTTTCTTTCTTTGTTTCAGGTAAGCTAGACTGTTTATTATAAAGCTTAGTTGCTACGTGAGGGTAAGCTATTGAAATATTTTTATTAGTTTTTGCATGCAATTCTTCCTCCATAAATTAAGAAATTTCATACTTCAAAAGTATTTTAATTAATGAAGTTTGAACATTATGTTGATCGATTTTACATTCTGATCTTGACCAATTTCATTACACGGCATAATTAATTTAGCACAAAAATCTTCTAGTATAATTATTTTATATTAAAAGACGAAACTAATTTGCTCTTCATGATGGATTTTGAATATCAATTAAAATGATTAATAGCTTATAAAGATTTTGTCTATAACCTTGCAACATCACTTAATACCGCGTAAAAAATCTGTATTACATGATACTAAATTTCTAAAAACATACTATTAAATCTTTTTAAAATTACCAAATTCTTCAATTTTGTATATATATATATATATATATATATATATATATATATACACAAGTATAGTATATGCCTGTAAGTGACAACAAAAATATTTGGTCTTAAACAAGAACGAAAAATTATTAATAAGATATTCTTGTTCAATATATATCTGAATATTCCGTTAATTTTTTATACGTTATATTTAAATGTCAATTGTCTATCTCGTGACATTCGTTATTATTACAAAAAGTATTATATAACTTTATAACTTCTAAATATTAGTCTTGTATAATGTTTTTCTGTAATTCTGTAATTTATAACATACCAAACAGTACCTATATAATTTGCAAAATTATAGTTTATTATTAATATCCATGTTATTTTCGTTGAAGAGGAGCTTTAATCAAATCAAATGAAATTTAAACAACTCCTCTAATTTCTAACCATCTTACAATAATTTACACCCCATACGCACCTCAACAATCGAAATCCATTCCATTCCACTAGACCCCCCCTCTCCCCTAAAAAACCACTACTTACAGCTCTCGTTTCGAAACGACCCTATTATCCCGATTATCCTAGCTAATTAAGAACCTCAGTCTATAGCACGCACGCACTATGGGCGCGACTTCTAAATTGCAGCGGCGCGCGCGGCTCTTGCCCCCCTGCGCACGTGTTTTTTTTCTTTTCGTTGCCCGCGAGCGTCGCCGGGGCCACTTTTTAACGAACGTGGTCAACAATTCGCGCTTTTATATATTTCAGAGCTGCGGGTTTTTTTTTTTTTTATTTTTCTACTTTTACTCGCGGCTTTGGCGCGCCGGTCCTTTAATTTAGCTCCGAGCGTGGAGAGTTCGTTGGAACTGCGCTGGTTGCGAGGTTTCGTTCTTTTGGAAAATTATACAGCTGTTGGTCCGTGGGTAGAGGGATTTTTTTTAAAGTAAGTGACCGTTGCCGACGGCTTTGTGGAGAATATTTTGAAATGCCCGTGGAAATGCTGGCGAATGAAGCGGTGTGTGCAGGCTAGATGTGGTGGGAAGAAAAGTTTTAATGGAAGTTTTGTATGTGATAGAGAATTTTTGTACGAATAAAAATATATGATTCTGTGCTAGTAGTTCAGCAATGGGTTAAGTGGAAAAAAGCTGGTTATCGGTTTCAGTTTTAAAATACGTGGAAGTAGTAACAGGCGAATATAGTAAGACGCTTCTTTCAAGTGTATTTTTATCTAGATTTTTTAAGCTAGATTTTTCAAAAAAAGCTTGTGATAAGTTTTAGTTATTTAAACATACTCTATTAGAGTGGAATAAAATTATAATCATGATCTATTTGATTTTTATAGTGTATTTTTACTCCAGCAGTTTTAGCATAAAAAAATAGTAAAGTCTATCAGAGATCTATTATAAATTAAATTTTTTTCCATAATAGAATGTACTTTATTTTAATTAAATGCAAATTAAATATTACATTAATCAGAAATGAACTATAGAAATGATATTTCAATCCCAATAATTAAGTTAATTCGATGATAGGTACGTACGATAATTATACGTATCTTATGTTAATGCCATTTCAATTCTATATCAGTGCTGATGCGATAATGTCGTTTTCATTTTATCGAATAAGGTCCGTACTGGCTTAGGTTTAAAAGCTTGATATCGGCAACTGTTCATTAAAATTTCTGTACACAGCGTTGACTTAATTATTACAATCACGTGCAAATTCCAGCAAAGATGTTTTTATAAAAAATGTTTCTTTTTGCAACGACTAATTTAGTCAGTAATACTTACTTACCATAATGAGAGACCGTTAGAAAAGTCCGAAGCCTATGCGGTACAATTGAATTATCATTCCGGAATATAAGCGTCCGTTATTCTATTCTTACAAGGAAAGAACTGAAACACAAATGAGTTATAATAGTTGCGACTCTACGCATTCGAATGCGTCAGTTATCGTAAAAACGAACATTATTGCGTGCTCATTTTGATTCGATCGGCCTTATACGGTACCGTATAATGATCTTTTGCATTCTTTTTGAAACTCCCACATATCTAGAAACAAATCGCACGAATATTCTAAGGCGATATAAGGCGTGATTTAATAATTTACGGATAATGACAAAAGATAATGGGAGATTTTACTATTTCTTTTATTCTCGTGGAATAAAAAGTAGAGCTCTGTTAAGAAACACTTTAGGCAAATGATTTAGGCTTAAGTTTGGAGTCATTAACGCTTACACTGGGGTAATAAATTTGACTAATCAGAGCATTTTAGTTGGCTTGAATTTTATCCAAATTGAAAAAATTTTAGTTAATTGTAAGGAGAATTTAAATAATTTATTGATGAATTTTATTATAAAATTTTATTTTACTTTAAAATCTATCTAGAATAAATAATTTGAAAAATATTTGAATGATGCGTACTAATTATTTTTATATTATTTATTTATTAAAACTTTTTTTAATTGTAATATTAAATATTAAGACATTTAAAATAAATATGTAAATTAATACATAAGTATATTATAAAAAATATTAGTATGCATCATTAAATATTTTTCAAATAGTTTACTCTAGATATAATTCTAAAATTTTTAAAAGTTGTTTCTATCAGTTACTTTTCTCAATTTGTCATCAAAACAATTTTTTACTCACGTTTCTACAATACCACCGTACATCGAACGAAAAGAATCGATCCAAAGCACTCCGCGATAACGATCGATCGCACAACCATATCACTCGCGCAAACCTAAAAATCCCCGTATCACCGAGCAATCTTTCACTTTCGCAATGCGTCCAAAGCCGCGACAGCGTCAAACAAAACACACCCTTGTATATCAGCACACCGCAACTCACCATGCACGCTTACCCACACACAGTTTCATCATCTCACGCGAGATGAGAAAACAGAGAGAAGGGATAGAGTATAAAAACGGCCTGTGTAGACGGCCGATAAATAATTTCGACATGTCGAAAAAAAAAAACTTTTCCCTCCGCGCGCGCGCGCGCACGCCAATATACAACGCAATTAGCCGCGGCCCATAAACAATGCGCCGCCGTGTGTGTATACCTATACGCGAGAGCGCGCGCACACGTGCACACGTGCTCACGTGAACTTGCGGTGCTGCGTGTGCGAAAGGCGAAATGCGGAGAGGTTCGGAGTGGGGAGAGAGCGTGTATGCTTGCTTTGGATCGCGTGATAGAAGTGCATTTTCCTGCTGCGATGTGGCGAGAAAAACTGCGTGGTTGGAGGTAAATGAGGCTTTTTAGGGAGGGTTAGGGATCGTTTAGTGGGTATTTATTGAGGAAAGCTGGTGCTATACTGAAAATGTAGAGACATTTTAGTTTTTTTTAGGATTTTGCCAAATTTGCACGAGAAGATTTTTTTAATCAAGTAAGTAACGTGTCAATAAAGGTATAACAATAAGTACTTGAAGTTTTGGCAGAAGATATAGATATTTTTCAAATATGCGAATTGATAAATCATACGTTAAAAGTCTATCTTCTCTTTTAAATTTTATATATTTTAGTAGAAACTTTTGCGACATATTTCTTAGATAATTTTAAAATACTTTTCGTATGGTTTTGGTAATGTCTTTCGTTGATCCAGAGATGACAAATATAAATGACTAAAATAAATAATTTATTGCCTTCGCTAAATATTTAGAATCATTGTGGGTATAGCTTCTTACTTTTATAAATTTAATAAGTTACGTTATCATACAATACAGCCATTTTATTATATTGTACAAATTCCGACGTTAGATAATGAAAATACAATTCTTCAGAAGTAAATAATTTTATGAGATTGAGAAGAATTCTTTAGTAATTTAAAAGTACTACGGGTATTTCATGATTATTCTTTGCTATAGGTCTTGTTATAATAATATCCAGAAATTTTCTATAGAACAGCACAGTATAATTAGTATTTTTAAGTATGCAGTAAATCATAAAACCTGATATTTTTTTCAAAGTACTATAAAAATTCATTATTAAGTTATTATAACAAAATATATTTTAAAATTACTTTCTATGGAGTAAAATACTTCAATACCCATTAAAATTTTCATATTTTCAGCTTTTGATTCATATGAGGTATTTATGTCAAGCATATGTTTATACTAATTCACACACCTATACCAAGTATGGTCTTTTTACCCATAAATGTTCTAAAATTCTTAGGCTTTTAAAAGTAAAGAATTTTTAATTATCATTACTTTTTACACATGAAAATCGTAAATAAATATGTATAACTAAACATACATTTTTATAGCTTTTTTAATTATAGCAATAACTTATAAAGGTATGTGATACAACATTAACCTTTGAATGATGCTTGGAACATTATAGTCATTCCACAGGTTGGTAGATTTTTTGGACAAAAATTATAAAACAGTAATCTCAATTTCTAATTCAAAGAATTCGTGATATTATTTTAAAAAAATGGAATTTTTCGTGAACATTTTCAAGTATGTTCAATCGGCAGCTTATTATCTGAATAGTCACGCATCCGAGAATCACCAGCTTCGCTCTAAATGTACTAATAATAAATAAAAATACATTCTTAAAAACTATTTCATTTGAGAAAAAGCTTATTCACTAGCAATCTTTTTATCCAAGCTAATAAAAACCCCAGCAAATAGCACAAAAATCCAAAATAATCCAAATGAAAAACTCACTTCCCTCGCAACAACAACACCAGCAACAACATACCTCTCAATTAATAATTCATTCATACCTACCAATCCAAAGGTTCACTGACACCCGCCACGCCGCCAGTCTCTCCGTCACCCAACATTACAAACAATACACTCAACTCCATACTCTCCATCACACTCTCAGCAGCACGTGAACTTGCCTCGGCAAAAAAGAAAAGTCGCTCGGCCGAGCATTCACATCGGCCTGCATACAGTGCCTGCGCGATTCACGTGCTCGCTAGCGTGGAGCCGCTCGGCACGTGACGCGCTCACGTGTTTCCTCTCGCTCGCTCGCGGTTTGTAGGCAAAACGCGTGCACACGAGTCCGGCGGCGGCAGCGTATATATTTAGAGCGCGGTGCGTGCGGGATAGATATGGATAACGAGCGCGAAGCGGGTATCAGGCGCCTCGCGCACAGCTGGATTCTAACGAGGGCTGTCGCGAGATTGGAGATCGAGGGATCGATAGTGTGGATCGAGAGTGGGTGGGATTTTTTGGAGAGGTGGGTGAGATCGATTCGAGTGGATGTGTAGGTAGCGAGTTGTGGTGTTGGAGGAGATCGATGAATGGTATATTTGTTGCGGGATGCTTTTTAGGTGGAAGTAGTGTAATAGCGACGATTGCGGTTATTGAAGTCGCAAGTTGTACACTGAAAAAAAATTTGTTAAATCTAAGTAAACGTTTCCTTGAATCGTACTAAGAAAAGATTTACTTAAATAAAGTAAATATTTCTTAAATTTAGTAAATATTTATTGAATTGATGAATACCAGTCGAAAAATAATTAAATATTTACTATTATCAAATAAAATTTACTATTATCAAATAAATCTTTTCTTGGTACGGTTCAAGGAAACTTTTACTTAGATTTAACAAATTTTTTTTCAGTGTAGTAAATATACAGATTAATCTGAGTGTGTGTGTTTAATATAGGTGAAGAAGTAGAATAAGTTCTATTTTATAAAAATCAGTTAGATTACATTCCTTGTCGTGGTCATTGATTCGATAAGAATTTTAAACGTTTTATATTCATTCATTATTCATATGTGTGTTACGAAATGTTTCAGAAAATGTTAATGTAATTGTGATGCCAAAATGATTCAGCGGTTTTAATAATATTATTTTTACGTAGATAGTTAGCTTTAAGTAGTGATACGAGAAATAAAGAAAGGCGAGCGTAGTGTATTAAATTCTTCTACAGTAACTATTATACGGATGCACAAAGCTGTATTTGTGAGAAAGCACCATTATTTTTATAATTGTATATAATTTAATTAACTTATTTGACGCCAGAACAATATAACGAATTAAGTTGCGTTATACTTATATATAATATTACGCAGAAAAAAAATTCTCATCCAAATGCGTACGTAAACCTTTCACATGATTCATGACGCAATTTCGCACGCATATCAGTTACTCTTTCCGTTTTATTATTATATATTTCCTTTTGCTTGTTACGAATTTTGCACAAATTTTTGCGAAACGCAGTAAGTGTACTTTTGGCAATCTAGTTATTTTGCAACGTTATTTCGACATACGTTTGCTCAGATTAGAAAAACAGGTCATAAAAAGAATACAGTACAATCATCATTATCTTATCACAGTGAGAATAATAAATTAGAAATGACGCAAAAATACATGAATCGATTACACCTAAGAAGAAGAGCGTATCTGCTATACTTATATACATAGGTTATACCCTTATTCTTAGGGACCATCGAAATACTTTGCATATTATGGATGATTTTTCGTAATGTTACGCTTCTTAACAAGTTCGACTTTTTCTACTTAATGCACGTAGCAACTCTCTAATTTCTACTATTATTAAATGTATGTATAATAAAACTAAGAAAATATTTTTCATATGCAATCTAGATAAGCAAGACTTAATTGATTAGTTACAATACTAGAAACTATTACTTTTTTTATTTTGTAGCTTCTATTTAAGGTGGTATAAGCATATTAGAAATTTATTTGTGCATTTTGAATTTAAATTGATGAATGTAATTTCGTTTTATTAACAGATAACCATTTCAAATTGTGAAAAAAGGTCGAAATAGACGTTTTATATCGCGTTCCATGCGCATACAAATTCTTCAAAGGCTTCTGTATCACATTTTTTTTTATATTTTTAAAACAAAAATTAAAACATTGTATGGTATACATTTTCAAAAAAAAAGAAATTATTTTACTTTCAGGCATAACAAAAATATTTTAAAAAAACGTAAAAATGTACTGCTTTTGAACCTTTTTTTTCAACTGATCGATTCTCTTATTTTTCAAATATGAATTTTATGAAAAAACTAAAACATACAAAAGTTTTCAAATGTTAATGAAATAAGTATTACCGAACTATCTTATCACAAAAATTAAACCTCATGCGTATGGAGCATCATCAACATAATAAAATTAATGTCGAGAACGATGCATTTAAAGTTTATATTATCGATGCTACAGAATGTTAATTGTTTTATTAAAATCATTATACCTTTATTTAGTTTTAGAGTTATGAAATCTATGAGGTCTTAAAATATTCATTTGATTATAAACTATAATATAACCCAATAAAAACAATCGACTTTTTGCGTGATTTTGGGTATAGAACTACCTTAATACGGAATAGTTACTTTAATACGATTTTAAATCTCACATCTTTTATCATAAAGATAATGATCTTATATTAATTAGTCTATTAAAACGTTGAATGAAAACCACTATATAAACTGGCTTACAATAACCTTCTAACCTTCTAACCTTCTAACCTTAAAGTTAATGCAAATTGAAACAATATCATAGCTGTTCACCGCTCACAACTACCGATAAATCCTTCTAAAACACTACTCAGTGGATACCGAAAACCGGCGTCGTCACGTGCCGGCACGGCTCCGAGAGACTCGGTCTCGCAGAATGTTATCTGGGTCGCATAAACATTTCACTCTCTCTCTCTCGTTGCTGCACTGACGTGATACAAGGAGTCTGAATACTGCGCGGGCTTCCGATCGTACATCGGCTGGGATTCTTTTTTTGCGGTTGACCGTTTGACATTGAGGCGAGGTTGAGTTTCTTGTGGCTCGTGCACGGGAGGACGTTGTATATAGGTTACGTAGACGATGTGGAGAACGGTTGGGTGGAGCTTACAGTGTATAAGTAGTTACTGCATTCTTTGGTAGTGACAAAGTGATTTGAATAAGTGGCGCATGATGCATTTTAAGTTTCTTTTCATTTGGGTTATTCTCTAAAAATGAATTAATTTTATATAGACTACACAATGTAAGCGCATGTCTTTTTTTTATGCTCTTGTTTTTAGAGATATATCTCTAATACAGAAGTATTTTCCACCAATGGGTTTTCTTACAAGAAAAAAACGCATTTTATTAAGACAATTTATCGAGATTTTTAAATATATTGTTTTGTCAAAGTCACGTTTGAAATTGAGTTTTAACATAAATTTTCTTTCTTCGGCGGTGTCTACAGTACGGGCAGAGAATCGAAGTCGATTTGCAATTCTGTTTGAATTTTTTCAAAAAAGTTGAATTCAAGAAAGTTATAGCTTATTTATGTTCCTTTGAATGGCGTCAGACCGTAGTTACTTCAAAGGTGCCGCGTCTACGGTCTGACATCACGAGGACATTTGAAGCGCTATATTTTCATTAATTTTGGATATTTTGCAAAAATTCAAACAGTTCGCAAAGAAAGTATGCTGTAATCTATCAAAATATGATATAAAAAAATCATGTTAAAACCGAAATACATATTGAAGCGAATTGCGCTTTAATATAAGAAATAAAATGGCTTATAAGATAACAACAAGAATTCATTTGAGTCTAAATTAAGAATGAATCGCTCGTGAATCTTTTTAAAGCTTTTATTGCTATGTACATTTAAAAAGCTATTTAAAATTGAATAAATTTAGTCTCACCATTTGTATGAAGATTTAAAAAAGTTATTGAGCTGAAACACTAATATACAATTTTTATAGAGAATCACCTATTTGAAAACTTGAATTAAAATATAAGCAATCAACAGTCTATACCTTAACAAATATAGATAAATTTAACATTACGCCATTATTAATTTTTTTAATAATTATTAAACTATTAATATTCAATATGAAATTCCATATAGATTTTTTATTAAACCGCGAAGGCGATGTTTTCTGTTTGCTCACATTCTTCTTGGGAGTTTCGTTAATTTGAATACAATGAGCGTTTTGATTTCTAATTCTACAAGATTAGTTCGCATTACTAAATCATTTTGTTATGTTCTTCACATTAATTATGCTCCCACGATGGTAATGAAAACAGGTAAACCAGCTACTGTTTGGAATTCTCGGCTTCTTTTTAATGAGACGAGTGTATATTGATACGTATCATCCACCTATCTGTAAGTCATAATTAATGAAACCGTTCACAAAGAACGCTTGATCCCATAATTTATACACAGCGCACAACGGCCATGAGATCCGCAACAAACCAGCTACAGCTTCAACATCTCAGCTTCATTTTAAACGAGCGCTCGCTTTGATATGTATCATCGGTACGTTTGTTAATCGCGCTGTCAGGATAACGCGCCATACTGATTATCCAATTTACACCAAAGTCAGCTACCGAAAAGCGCGATAATTATTTGTTGCTTCGCGAGCTTTCAGCGCTTTATCTCTCGAGCCAACCTCTATCGCCGTGTACTACATTTCAATAATTAATTTTATCCCGTTATTTATCTCCCGGCCAAATCTCGCGAAAAACTCGTCGAGCCGCCGCAATCGCTTATATTCCAAACTACAAAACCAGATCTCCCCGTACGAATGTCTAATCGTCGTGTATTTTTCAACGTCAGCCGCGAAATAAATTTCCCGCCTGGCGCATATAATCGAGCGCACCTGCTCGCCCTGATGTTTATTTATCTGTATTTTAACGCGCATTTGTCGCCACTGTAGGCCAACGAAAAAATGTCCGCCTAATCAATCTTGCCTGCATTCCGTCCAATTATCCCCTTGCAAGCTTATCCGTGCGAGTGTTGGTAAGAATGTTTTTCTTTTTAAGAGGGCGGTGATAAGGCCCCCTTTCGCGCCTCGAAAGTGGGAACGTGTGTGTGAATAGCGAGGCGGCGCTTGAGGTTGTAAACATGGGAGGCGATAAGGGGCGACTTCCGCTTAGATGTTCGTCTGGAGTTATTATCTGTTGGAGTGGAGTTATCGAGCATGAGAGGAGAAAAATGGCAGAGTGATTTAAACTGGTAGTCTGGGGAAAAATTGGATAAGTGCGGAGAAGGATTTACTTTCTTGGAGAAAGCGAGAGGGTGCTTTATGTACTTGGTGGTAATGTAGAGTGAGTCATGTGAAATAGATTATTTTTACGTGTATACGTAATAAATTGAACAATTCTATATTTTTGTATCTTAATTGGGTTTGCATATATTTTTTATAATTAGCAATTGTACTAATAATAGAGTCGGAATTCTTATTATTTACGAATTAAGTCACTCATTTTGATTGATCAATTGTGGAATTAAACTTATAAAACTCATTCAAACTGGAGACTAATTAAAATTTATCTCAAATTACTAACATGTTTGCTCAGATTCACTATGCTCAGGTTCACAAACACTTTGACGTTGGATAAACAATAAGATAAATAAATAGTATTAGCAAAACTCAACTAAGGGGATGTGATAGAGTAGAAAAAAATGTGTACGTTATAGACTCTATATGCCCTTATTTTTAGAATAGTTAGTAAATATTTTCGTGGCAAAAGTGCCCTTGTAGACTTCTTTATTATTAATAAACAATATAACCAACCAAATTTTCAAGCGATTCCATTCAATTTACCAATACGAAGTTTGGGTTCCAGACAATAGAAAATAACTTTTTATAATTTGACTGATACACTTGAAAATTTTTCTGGTTACCATATGCTAATAAAAGAAGAGACTGACTATTATTCCGATGGTCATTTAGTTTAGAACACTATCAAACATTCAAAATATTACTGTTCCAGCTAATCTCAATTTATCCCAAAGCCATTACGAATGAAACAACAACGATCACCAGATCTCCCATTTATGTAATTACCCAACATTCCAACACAATCTGAGACAATTTTCACGCATTCAAATGACAGCTCGATTTTGTCCCCATCTCTTCTCTGCCCAGTGACTCACCGAATTCAAATCGTTTCACGCCCTGTCGAATAATCACTGGCGCGTGCCTGTGGATTGTCCGCTAGAATAGATAAAGGAAAACCACGTTGCTGCTCGGCTACTGTGGTAATCGATGAGGTGAAATCGTAAAACAATCGACGCGGGCCTAAATCTATTTTAATTGCAGATAAATCGAATTTCACTTTTATGAAAGTGCGTGGCATGCGTATCGAGGTGGTGGTGAAGTGCACCTGCGCCTAATATCGCCAGCGCTAGGACTCTCATTATATATTGTGCATGTTTTCATAGGGTATAGTCGAGAAGCTTTTCAGTGTAGACGAGAGAAAAGGTGCGCTTTGTAATGGGATAGGAATCAATTAAAATTGTGGTTTACACTGTAAATGAAAGGCGAACAGTTTATTCTACTGGGGAGAATTTTTAATTTATGTATTAGGTATCTATAATGTATATAATTTATGTCAAACAGACTAATAATTTTGCATACAAAAATTTAGAAAAATAATTGCGAGTACGGTAGTACCTTTGTATATAATATGTTCTTGATTACGCGTTCACCAGTAACATTCCGTTGGTGTAACTTATTTGGTTTTCTATGACTGGCATTTTTTCATCATGTAAAAAAGCATTGTATTTGATTTTTGATGCAAAAAAAACAGCTTAAAAAGCGCACTCACGGATATTAAAAGTAGCACCCCATTTTTTAAAAAATTTTAAGAAAATTTTCCAATTTACATATATTTTTATATTTGACTTTTGGCGGAACTGGAAGCATCACCTGCTGGAATTCAATTGTTAAATAATATTGTTAATAATCTGTACAAGTAAAATAAAAAACCCAAGGACATATATTGCATTTCCATACAACCCTCTTAAGAATAACAGGAATCATATCGTTATTCCCCCAACCTTTCTAAACCCTCCTACGCCAAGCTCGACGACTTGACTCAACCCAACCGCACTCGCTTTTGGCAAAAAAACTCTAGCGTACCCCAAGCCAAGCCAACCCAGAAAATAATAGATTCGTTCGGCTCGCTCGACCGCTCGCGCGCGCGTGAATTTGGCGTTTACTACCGACTCCAACTGCAGGAGTTCTAGCTCGCGAAAGGCGTCGCTTTACAATGTTATTACCATCGCCGCTACGAGCCGCGCGACGATAAATAATTTCGACGGTTACGTTCCACCTCTGTTCTGTGGGTATCGGCAGTTTCTGTGGCATGCAAGCGTGTAGACTCGATGGTGGTTAATGAGCACACACGCATCGCCGCGGATTTTCGAGAGTACTGTAATTTTTGCTGGTTCGAGCATTGTGCGTAGGATAGAAAGGTTCGAAAAGCTTATTCTAGAAGTTTTTTTTTAAGCAGTCGACATTACCATCTTGTTAATTTATAAGTCGAATAAGGCAACGTACGTGCATAACATTCTATCTATATATTTTCATATTATAGTAATCAATTAATAGAGTACTAGAAATAAACCTTATTCTGCTAACAGCAAGTAGTAATGATTTTACTGTGTACCTACCTATTTATGATGAATTTTGATTTACTAATTTGCGTTAACATAATTTTTTGCTTGCATTGTATTAATATGTAAAAATACTCTGAAGTACTTCACGATGTATATGTAAGATATACAGAAAATAGTCTAAACGCGATGGAAAGTTCTTTTGACTCGAACAGTTTGAATTTTTTTAAATACCACAAGATCGTTGGATCGAATGCATGGTTTCATTCACCTCATTGGAGGATTTAATAAAATCAGAAGAACTTTCCATGAAACGAAAATATTATATTTTAAATAGTATCTTTAATATCTATAATAAGAGAAAAGAAAATCAAGTGATTAGAAATAGAAACATCAGCAAAAATCGGGATACTCACCTCAGCCAGTAAAATAACAACGATGGGGTGACTATCTTAGATAGGGATACTATATTTCTCACGCTTGACTTGGGCGCCCGCTTTTGCAATGAGCTCGCGGTTGCCATAACAATGGTGGTGGCGCGGTATTATGCGACAATAATATTGTAATACGACGTGGCGCTGCGCCGCGGCTTCTGATTTAGAGCGCAGAGAGTATATATACGAGGCTGTTGGTTGGCTGTGGGTAATTGGGAGCAGTTTGTAATTTAAATGTTAAGCACGCGGTGGAGCTTGTGTAAGATTGGCTTCCAAGCGAGTTTTCGTAACGGCTGAATAAATGGGATATTTGTATGGTTTGGGGTACGATTTTTATATCCATATTTGTGGATTGTTCGGTGTCGATGAGAGAATAATGAGTTTTACGTAGAATTTTGCGTGCGATTCTCTGTATATCGCATAGTGTTGCGTAGGTGTAATATAGCCAATGGGTATTATATTGTAATTGATATTCAAAGAATTCTGAAACATTTGATTCTTTTGTTTGGATGAAAATTAAGAAAAGTAGTGAAAGATGCACCTTTAGATAAATAAAGTGTATTTACCAGGTATGAAATTTAGAACGCGAATTTTTCTTATACAATTTCAAGGAAAATTATTATTTTTCTCTAATTTTACAACTTATTACTAAGTTTAGTTCTGAAAATTAATTATTACTACTTTTAGATCGTAAAATTAATCAATTTAATTAATTTAAGGTCTACCTAATAGAGTTATAATTTGTTTCTCGTTTAGTAAACTATTCTAAGGAAGTATTGAAACTATTCTACGAATATCTAAACGAGAAAAAGTTTTTTTTCTGAATTTTCAAATGATTCGGATATTACGGGGTTAAACTATATATCTATATGTATAGATATGTAGCTTTAATTATAAATAGCATTAAAACGAAAATATTAAAGCTATGCTATGTATCCCATCCCAAAACAATTCTTAACTAATGTTCATCGACTCGTTTTTCCCCAATCAACTATCATTACCATGTTTATTAATCCATTAAATCCTCAACCTCTATCACTCTCCGCACGAACTCCGCACAATCGATCGATCAACAATCTCTAAAACACACCTTCGAGCTCACCTCCATCCACGCTCCGGCATCCAATCCACTCTCATTAAAACCACAAACTCCAGCATTATATCCCCCCGTATACACTTCCATTGCGCAACGCTGAAACATCTAGATGACTCCTCCTTATAAAACCCAAGCCTCTCGACCCACGCAGAGGAATCCACAAGACACAAGTACAAATCATCCTTCGCAAAAATGGGATGGATTTTGCAAGCCCCCCGAGGCCCGCGCGAGATCCCATCGGGTAGAGAGAAAGAGCAAAAGGTCTCGAGGGCGCGCGCGGGTGTGTACCAGCACTGGGTCACGCGGCGCAGCATCTCTCCGCAACGGTGAGAACAAACAAAGGCCACGCGCGAGAGACAATGAGAGAGCGGCGGCATCCGACGAATTCGCACCTTCTCTTGTACAGCCATCGCTAATGCGATAAAAGCGCGATGCCTAGGTGCAGAGGATTTTCCATTGTGTTGAAGAGGTGGGGTAGCGGTAATGATGATGGAGGAGAGTTGTGTTGATTTAGATGCTGGGTGTTTTTGTGGGCCTTTAGTGGTACTTACCGAGGGATTGGAATGATTTAAATAATTGTTGATTGGAAGTTTTAAAATTGACGTGTTGTAAGGATTATTAAAATACACTACAAAAAGAAAATCTTATTTTAAGATTGACCGATCTTAAATTTGTTGCATCTTAAAATTTCAAATGCTTGAAAAACATAAAAATAATATTAATATTAGTTTAATAATAATATGAATTATTTTAATATTAATTATTAATTATGTTTATTTTAATATTAATTATTAATTATTTTTATTTTAATATTAATTATTAATTATTTTTATTTTAATATTAATATTATCTTTATGTTTTTCAAGCATTTGAAATTTTAAGATGCAACAAATTTAAGATCGGTCAATCTTAAAATAAGATTTTCTTTTTGTATTGTACTTTTCCCTTTGTGGGAATACTCTTTTATAGAAGGAATTATGTTGATTCGATAAATTGTTTTTTATTTAGTATCTAGAGTAAATGGTCCCATTGTTAGAATAATTGCCCGAGTAGTGTCACTCAATATTTATAATATTAGGTATGTAAACGTAATTTAATACCAGTTTGTCTAAAAATATAGCTTTGATCGTTGCAGGTTTCAATAGTAATCCAATTATAAATGATATTCAGATACATATATAGCCTTATTGTTAGCGATAGATATACCCTCGGCCGTCTCGGCCTATTCAGGCTTCTAAAGTACTGAAATCAATAATTAATTAAAAACTACTAAAAAATCATTAACAAATTTATGAAAGTCAAAGAGATAAATGTGCTAAGCATACTATTCATAATGTAATAATGAACAATAGCCACTTAATTATAATAAGTATAACGTATAATTGTAAAGTATTAGAAATCCAGTAATTTCACGATATTGCTGTAGATAGATGCTACTATTCGGTAACGTATTTAATTAGTCAATGATAGCAATATTAATTTTTAACTTTATTTTAATAGTTTGTCTCAATTTATAAGACTTGCATGGAATATTTGACACCAACAATATGTTTTATATTTTATGGAAGAAAGATCAAATAATAATGATACAAATATTGCATAAAAAGTGTAAAAATAGAGTTAGAAATATATCCTTAAGGTGACAGTAGTTAGATCGCTTCCCTTATCTTAAGCAATAAATTAACATGAAACAAAATATTAAAATGTTCCAACACGTACTACGGCAAAACTATTAAATCTCTCTACTAATTCTGTCGGTAATAAATACCGTATAATCCTCTTACAATATCCCATTAAATGTCTTATCACGAGAAAAAAAAATACAAAATAAAATAAAATTCACGCTTGCAGGCGCCCTACAAAAGATACTACAATTCGCAGGTCCAATATACAATTGAAATATGAGCCCCTGCACGAAAAACCAGTAATTCAAGTACCCCACGGCGCAATAATAGGTAACAACGACTACTCCAAACCTCGAGAACCTCCAAACGAAAAGCAAAAAAAACGGGTTTTTCCATCGTGGCACAATCCGATTTTCACGAAATCCATCATTCTGCGCGCGGCAAAAACTCGATCGGCATATAAAACACCACGCGGAAACACGTTCCCATTTGCGCGCGTGCGCGTGTGAATTTTCAAGTGGACGCGAGTGCGTGTATGGCGCGTTAACCCTGATTGGTCTGGCATGAAAATCAATCGCGGCACTTTCGGACATTTTTCACCTGGAAAAATAGCCATGAGATAAATGAGCCTTATCAAAGCGATGTAAAAGTCTGTTTTTATTTAGTAAGTGCTGGTATTTCCGTTTGTTTCCAGTTGATGGTGAGTTTCTACGTTTTTCTGGCTTTCTATTCAATAATGTATAGCATCTAATTTTCAGTTCGAAAGAAAAAGCTAATCCTATTATAGATCGTGTTATTTATTTTTTTTAAATTAATAAAATTAGCACTTACATTATGAACGATGTACTTATTTAGTATTTTACAATTTATTGCTAGTTTGTGAATGTACATTTAGTTATCTTAAATTTAAATGGTGAGTGTTGTGATATTCATAAAAACAAATGTTAAAATATTAGTGCTTAGTAAAACTTGGACAAAAGTATTACTATAAATTACCGTATACAAAAAGTCATGAGAACTCAACAACACCACAGCACCTCTGTACCACTTTGCAAACTCATTTCCTATTAGACTTTAATTAACGAATACAATTCAAAATAATCGCTTAGACCTTCGCTCATATGCCTATAGCCATTAGCTCTAAAAACGCTGGAAATTGCTTAATTTGACACTTTAGTCCAACAACAACAAAAAAACAACAATTACAAATTCCTCCATCATGAAAAACACTTCAAATCGCAACTCGAACCTTTGCTGTAGACGCGAGTACAGCGAGAAAGGCACGTAAAATTCGCGTACATACACCACCAATAGCCCCGATACGACCTTCAATCGCAAAAACGTCGCAGTTGCAAATGTACGCAAAAAAAATGCATCTGTATACATTCCATCGGAGACTCTTAATAAACGAGTAATTAGTCATTGTAGGCCGGGTGCGGTACTTTCTCAAGAATGCGCCGCGCGACTTTAATGGTCCTCGTGGCCGGCGATTTTTTCCGGACTTTGATTTAGCCGGTGTAAGTGCGCTCTATTGCAGCGTCGGGTCAAGATGTGTGAGTTGAATACTCGGAAGCAAGATTTAGGGAGGTGATTTGAGTATCTTCTGGGTGTCGTGTATTTGATTGGTGGAATTTTTAGGTAAATGTATACTTTCAAAAGAAAATGGATGTTAGTTACTTTTTTGAAGCAATTTATCGGCTTTGTGAATCATTGTATCATAATTATAAGTATTTAATATAATTTACCCTTGAATTCAGTCTTCTAAATACAAGATAAAAACAAATAATAGTCAAAAATTAAATAGATTCTAAGCGACGTTTGATTTAATAAAATTCACATATATTTTAGATACGTAATCATTTATTTTATATTATTCTATTTGTGAATATCATTTTATGAAAATACAATATTTCTGCCCAGTTAAGATACCTATAAATTACTAGATTCTTTTTTAGTTCATTGTGAAACACGTATTGAGAATAAATACATAATAGCTTTGAAAATCCTCCATTACGAGTAATCTACATTATTCTAACTAGCGCAGAAAATAGTAGCAAGCCCAAACAAACATAAAATTGCGCTCTTCTATCCATCCAAGCATAAAATATAATAATCATTTCATTTAAAGGTCTTAATTGTTCTCTAAGAATTAAATCATTTTCACGTTCTACATTTCTAAATGCTCTAGCTCCAATATATCAAAGCACATGAGACTAAATAAGCCACCTCTGTTTATTGGAAGATTTTATATATATGTACTAAACGTTAAATTCTTCGCAAAACCAATTAATTCGATAAAAATATAGAAATATTTAGACCTTGAAATAAACAATAGATGTTAATTATACTTGAAATTGTTAGTTCAATTGAGAAATTATATGAATGGCACTAAAATCCAGTATTGTAATTTCTTTGATATTTAACTAAAAATGTTGTACGTTTATCCTCTTTTAATACTGTGGTCTATTTTATTTTATGATGCCGATGAACTATCTTCCAATTTGAAATCTTTTGTCCCTATATAACTTATTTCATCATTGACGAGAAATTTATGTTTCTGTAAATGACCTAAACCATTTCATTTTAGCGTCGTCATCGTACATACACCAAAGAACCAAAAAATTTCAAAAATTCATCCACACCGCGTACTTTCTCATCGGCCCGACTTCTTGCTCGCCCTTTTCTTCTCACACATTTCCCAAACAGTCCGTCATAAACACGACATAATTGTCCCGAAGTATGCCGTGAATGAGGAAAACGTCAACGCGACGAATGACAGGTGCCGCACATGCGCGAGCGAGAAAACATCGCCGCCGGTCGTTCGGTCGGAAAAAAGTCGCTTTTCGCCGAGTCACCGAGCGTATCTAAACAATACCGATAATGCACTCCCACTCTGCGGAGGGAGTTTTTTGTGATGGTGGAATGATTGTCGGCTCACAATCGAGTTTACACGCTTTTCACTTTTCTTCAAAGGTCGAGAAATACGATGCTTGAGAGTCATCGTGTGCCAGTAAAAAGTGGTGTTTTACGGCGGTATCTTTTTAAGCTGTGTGGAGTGTCGGAGTCGTATATTATGTTAATGTGATTTTAAGGTGTTTAACTGGTAAAATTTCTAAAATCGTTACTTTTAGTTTCATCATAGATTAAAGTTACACAGCAATATTTAAACATTTTTAGGTTTTATGTATGTTTAAAACAATTCAAAATTGTGTTTTTTTAAGTAAGTATATAGTATATGTGAAATAGTCATTGCATGTATACCACATTGACGTACAATGATAATAAAATTCTATGATATCTATCCATGGTGAAATTTCTAAAATCTTTGTATTAAATTTTAAAAATCTGGGGCTTACATGGAATACTTGTTATGTTTATATGAATTTGCATATAAATTTTCAGATTTATTTACATTTTATATTGAAAGATGTTCAGCATAATTTGTTATTTTTGAGTAAAAATGGGTTATTTCAAAATAGTCCTCGCGCACACCACACTGTCATGAACTTTTTAGAAAATTCTATCATATTTTTATAGCTAGAAATAACTAATATTCGCTTTTAATTCGACTTATTTGATATTTTATTATATAGCTCTGAAAAATATATATGTATTTTTATTTAAAAATTGCTATAATATAATAAAATGTAAATACCATTATTTTATTGAAAATTGTATTATTAATAAACTTCAAACCATCAATTAATAAAAAACCGAGCGAATTTTTGTTTCAAATACCTTACAGAATATATTCTCAAAGTTTGAATAATTTATTTCAAATCAAATTCAGGACTTTGATAAGTCATTCGTCGAAAGGTGCCTATGATTCTAAAAAAAGCTTTTAATTTACGAAATCTGTTTTTCTACACATAGAATAGTCGTATTGAATAAACTAAATAGTTTCCAATGTTAAACAGGTGAAAAAGTAAAAAGTATTAATATAAATGAATAGAAAAATTTGTCAAAATCATGAAAAAAAACCCCAGGAGCCACCTTGAGGCAACAAAAATTCACTTTTCACATAAATTAACAGTTAATCATTTAGCTAAAAAAATAAACATATGATTTTTTTTAAAAATTGCAAAAATACATGAACTTTTATGAATAAATAGCATATAACACAAACAAACAAATAAATAACTTAATTTTTCATGCCATAATCACAAAAGACCACCTTAAAATAAACATATTACACAACAAATATGTAATCTTTTCAATTCGTTAACTCTGTTTTCTCACAACACACAATTACAAACGATATCTCTCCACTCAGCATCCAATTACACTCCACATTCAACGCATTCGCGACAAGATTAAAGTGGCCAATTCTCGTCCCGCAAATTTCACGCTAATTACAAAACATTTTTCAAGGCTCCGCTTGTACCCGAAATAACGGCACAACGCAACTGAAAAGCACCAAAAATTCTATTCTTCGCTACTCCTCTCTGCTAAAAATCCTTTAAAAATCTTACCTATATATACAACACCGCGCGTTTCACGCGGCCGCGGGGCGCTAAAAATTGCGCCATCGATTCTAGAGCGCTCGCGCGCGTTCACCGCGCTCGCCAGCATGTGTCAGGTCATTGTTTCCATTTCACGCGCCGTTGTTTCAAGAAAGCGGCGGCGGCGGTGCGCGCGGAACGATCTTTATTCACGCTGCTTAAGCGCGCACCGCGCGCTTTCGTTGTGTAGGAGCGTGTGCAGGAGTGGAAATTGACCCTTGCGTGGAGAGAGTGCGTAGACGGGATATACGTTGGACTTCGTTTTCTTTTTTCTTTTTTAAGTTTTATTTTGTAGGAATGTTTGAATTGAGTCATTGTATTTTGTATAGTTGCTTCTTCTTTATATTATATGATTTTATGTTTAAAAAAATATATATATATTAAAAATCTTTTTTTTGTATTTGTTGCAGGTTGGTGTTAATGATGACTCAAATATTATTACATACAGAGTAAGTTTACAGAATCTATGCTACTAGATGCAGAAAGTTTTTGGACAGTTTCTATTGAAAAATCCTTACTTTTGCAGAGAATAATGATTTAATTAATGTTACAAATCATTGGGTTAAGTAATAAAAATATTATTAATGTTAATAGCTAGAATATTACTTATAAAATTATCTATTAGTAGTTACAGGGCTAAATCTTATATATGAGCGGGGCATAAGTTTCAAGATAAATAACTGGTTATTTTGAATAGATGCGCTTAGCCAATAAGTTTAAGTCTTTTTTTAATAAAATCAATGTTTTTTTATTATTAAAGGACTACATTATTGACTAAGAAAACTATTTAGAAATCATTCAGGTTTACCGTTTTATTTCTGCTAGAGTATCTTTTGCTTGTATTATTATATAGCTTGCACTAATAGAAATCGCTCATGATCTAAAACCGCAAAGACAAATAAGTTTTTATCACAAATTTAAGTAGATACTGTCCGAAAATGGTTAGACACCTTACGTAATCATAATAATACTCCGAAAAGTACACCCACAAAATAAAATGAGTGGCTGTCATTAATGCAGAATATTATATTAGAGTAATTTAGATAGCTCTTAGCCACGGATTTGTATACAAAATATATACTTCAGATATATGTTACCACTTCAATATTATAAAGTAAGGACGCTCCCTCTTAATGTGAATAATTAAATTAGTTTAATTTTTCATTCATTAACCCTTTGTGGCTTAGTGGCTATTATAATAGCCACCTCTTTCGTCTAAGATTTTTATGTATAAAAATGTTATTTATAGGTGTATGTAAATGATTGTACATTCTTCAATTAGCTAAGAGGTTTCTCTATAATACTAATTCACAAAAATTCAAATTCGTAATCAGCGACCCCAAAAACCCCCGAGTAACAATTTTCAGCTTAAAATATTGAACAGAAAAATGTGGGCCACAAAGGGTTAAAGACACGAGAAAATATCTTTTACGAGGTAAAATCTTATGTTTAACGATTTAAAAAATCGTTAGTATTATAGTTCTATTAATTATATTTGTATTACTAATCGATAATATATAAAATATTTTCCGATAGGCAACATTATTTTCATCTAATTTTGTAAGAGGGTCAATAACTGATCATATAAAAAATATAGACGATGTGAGTTGCACATAGATAATATATATCAGCTGTACAAATTGAGTATTTTAAAATATGGATCTACTATCTCACTTTTAGTATAATTTAAATAATATTATAACCAAACTTTTTATCAAGTATAACTTTCATCAGAATTGATTACACGCCTAACACCCCCGTCGGACGCTAAACCTATTCCATCCAAATTTTCCCCCGGCACACAGCAACATACCAAACCACACCGAACCACAACAGCATGGCAGCGACAATAATTCGGCCTATAGCCGGCCGGCACCATACGTCCACTCACCGGCTAACCGTTTCAAAACCGCCCAATTAAATTAGCATAATCGCGGCCTAGCCCGGCCTTGCACAATGCGCGCTCCTGGGTATATATACACACGGCGCGCACTGCACACCTTTCGAATACGCCGCGGCGTCACCACCTCTTTTTCTCTCGCCCCTGGCTGCAATTACGCGCGACTTTTATACATCTCTCGTGTACCTACTGCTTTTTTGCCCAAACGGCCGTGCAGTGTACCCGCAAATTTGTCGTCGAGGCCGGGCTCTGGTGTTTGCACTGCGCGCATCGATACGCTGTTTATACTTTTTGCGCAGGAGGTATATAATTGAGGCGTGTGTGTGTGAGGGTATTGGGTAAAGAATTTGGAATTTTTAGGCTCGGAGCGTGTGGTTATATAGTTCGTTGCTCTTGCCTCGCGGTCTGATTTTTTTTCGGTCTTTTCGCAGTGGATATTTGTGTATCGAGGGTATGCGCGCGCGCGTGGTCATTGCTGAATTGTTCGGTGTATAGACCTGCGGCTCGCTGGGTTTTATTGTCTTGGGCAAGCCGGTGGCGTATAGTTTTACAGTGGGATTTGAAAATACCGGGTTATTGGGGGGCCGTGGTTGCGAAATTGTTTTATTAAGCATAGTTTCTTGGAGTTTGTACAATGTCTGCGTAAAATTGGTAATTAGTTTCGAGGTATTTTTTCGGGGAGAGTGCGTACGCGCGAAAAGGAAACCTCTTCGTGCGGAATTTTATTGCTCTATTAATCCTGGGATATGTTACACGGTTTCTGCAAATTTTGTTATATAAAAAAATAATTTGAAATGAATTATTTTTGAAATAAAAGAGTTCTACAAACTGTACACAGAGTACACTCAGAGTAATTATTTATTTTGCTGAAATAAATCGATTTTAATAATTTACTGAAAATAATAAATCATTGTGTGAATTATTATAAAATCTTCAAATGCGTAACCACTTAAAGGCCAATAAATATCTCATAAGCATCTTGCGTTTACTTTACTAAAAGGGTTAACTTAACAAAACAAATATCTCTGTAGTTTTTCTTATTACTTATCATTCATTCTGATTCATTAAAATCTCACTCTTTCTATCATTCCTGTTTGGTATTAATATATGGGTTGTTTAGAACCATAGTGGATAAGTGCATTTTGAAAATTTTTTAAACGTTCATTATTTACATTATTTACAATACATTACCTTGAAATTTAGTTGACGTAATTGATGTCATTAATAATTTACTAAAAAAATTTATATTTACGCGATGTATGACTTACTATCTAATATGATCGACATGTATGAAGAAAATCTTGTAGCTGTTGTAAAATTTTGAAGATATTAAATAGTTTATATTAAGACAGTACTAATAGTTTCGAATTAGTGTTCTGAAAAATCTGAAATTTTGTATGCTAGTACGTTTTGACCTCGAACTTATACTTATATAATTTTTTAGAAAGCTACACCAACCCAGAAAGAAGATATTAAGAATTTTATATTTACGTTTTTTACGTTTTTTAACACGTAGCCTTATGGGAACTCACATTACCGACAATCGCAACCATGAAATTCATCAAAACCGATATTCTGATTTCGAAGAATCTTTGTGAAATATATATTTAATATCCCATAAATATAGTGCAAAAAACCAAGTGTTGATTCACCAATTTAGAGAGGTAATATAAGCAAACGAATAAAATTTGTCACACTCACCAGTACTCTCTTAAAGTGTCTGAATTCCTTTAAGACAGTTCAATTTCAATAATCCATCACACATAATTATCAAAATCATCTCATTACCCAACAACCAGCAACAACGCAATTAATAAACAAAATCACACCTAACCACATTTATTTCAATCGAGCTCCGTAAGCTACTTGCCTCTAATTGCACCGTACTGCAGTCGCACCACCAGCTCGTATTGCCCGCGTCGGATAAGATCGACGGATGCTCCGCGGGTCGTCGCATCAGCTGCAGCTGCGTACAAGACAAGCGCGAGTAGGAGACAGGTATATATATGCGCGAGAGCGAGATAAAGTCAGCAACTCTGTCCTCGCATCCGGCGCCTCTGTATTATAAAGTTTGTTGATGAAATTTCGCGAGCGCGAGTGTCGCAATGACAGACGAGCGCAATGGCCACAGCTACTTGCTTTTGCTCTTTTATTGCGATGCTAACTGAATTAAAGCAGGAGAGAAAAAATTCCGTTTCGCAATGAAGATGGAAGTGGCGTTCTTGTTTTGTGCAGAAAGTAGTTGTATTTTAAAATACAAAGAAATGAAGTAGTTTGTTTGGTTGATGCTGAAGATATTGGTATTTCGGAACAAACCATTTACTGTGCAATATTTTTCCTACTTATTAGAAAAATAGAAAATATTAAACTTTAATATTTTTCCGTTTTGAAATGCGTATTTGAAACGTCGAAAACGTCATCAGAATATTGCACAGTGAAGGATTTATTTGTATATGCTAATAACTTCAACTTCATTTCTGATTCTCTTTCTACATTATGCTTTGCGTTTTTCTCGCTTTACTCTTTCTAATCAAATTACATGCATTCTATTCACGTGAACAAAACTTGATATAAGTAATAAAAAATTAAGGAAAGTACACTCTATTTTATTGAAATTTTAAAATATAACGTGTATATGATGATATCAATAATATTAAATATTGATGTGCAGTAGATCTGGAAAAGTATAAAATATCTCTAACAAAATATTAATTTTATACATAATGCTTTTTTTGTTTATCTCTTGAATTATAGCTGAATTTGTCGTCAATAAAAATCATCATAAAATGTATTACCAACACCGTAGATCTCTTGAACCAGTAAACCGCCAATTAACATTTTGAAATACCGATCAAAAAAGTGAATTCGACATCGTAATCCCGCAAAAATGCCAAAATAACACGCTAAACCGTGTAATTCCCCGGCACTTAACGCAGTAATCTCAATCCCGATCTCCCCCCGGCACCCTTAAATCATCACTATCACCTCGATCATAATAGCGCAATAATTAAGCTCCCCCCCTCCTCCATATCTATATTCCTCATTCGCGTAGAATGCAACGAAATTATCTCGTTCCAGCCGGCAAAACAAAAACGAAAGAACAACAACACGGGCTCTAATGAAAAACGCGGCGCAAACCAGATTCCCTTGATCTTGCTGATTACGAACTCGGCCTAATCCCTCATGCGTACACGTGCACGCGCGACTTAGGTAGATAGATACGTGTGTATATAAACGCAGGCGAGTCGCGTGCGCGCGCATTATGCACCTGACCGAGAGGCTTGATTGCAGAGTGCGCGCAACGGCGGTGGCGATCCGGTTGGCCGATAGGGCAAAGCGACAGACACTGCGAATTACTCGACTCGCCTGTTGTGTATTATGCTTGGAGCGCGCAGGTTTGTTGATAAGTACTGGGCTCGAAGGCTGCAAGTGTCTCATGCGGGTTGAATTGTTTTTCTTTTTGTGAATTTTGAGATAAGGTAAAGTACCCAGTACTGGGACAAAGTGAAAATTGGGAGCAGTACTGGGACAGTAGCAAAATCCTTCTATTACTTCTATAACACTTCTATTAACACTTGTATTACTTACTACTTCTGTTACTAAATCTGATAAAAGTATCGATGTATTAGCGTTGTTTATGATGTTATCTTTGTAGTCAAGACGATATTTTGTTAATGTAGAGCTTAAAATTATTATAAAACAAAATACGAATCTTTTGCGGTTTTCGTTTCAGAAGCGTGTATAGACGAATTTTAGTCCCACTTCACATGCCTCTCAATTTGTATAACCTAGTAGTGGGACACGTTTAATAATATATGTCCCACTACTGCATCCAAAGGATGTCCTAGTACTGCGTCCAGGTCGATATAGCCCGTCCCACTTCTGTATCCTTGTGTACATTTTTTCAAACATACTCTGTTAATATAAAAAAGCGTTTTAATGTCTTTGTATGTGCATAAATAAGTAAAATTGATGGCAAATTAATGGTTAGATTTAATTGTTGTCCGTTCGTGAATCACATTAAAAACTGTCCCAGTACTGGGTACTTTACCTTATGAGAATTCAATGGAGTTGGTTTGTAATTGTGGTAGACAATTTTGCGTATAAAGGTCAGGGCATACTGGAGTACGCGACGCAAATGCGCAAAAACTGGCATTGTAAACCTTTAATATTTAACGGTTAGTAATAGTTTGAACCACGAAAATTGTAATCATTAACGTCTAATATCTAGGCTCAGCTAGATTTCTTTCAACACAAAAAAACAATATTAAACTATTAAGAACCAATTTTCTACAATGGCTAATATCGAGCGTTTGCATCGCGTAATCATTTGTATAATCCAGTATAGTCAGACCTTAATAGCGATTTGATTCTATGTTGTTTCGTCCAAATTGTTTACATTGGTCTAGGGTTGGTTTTGGTGTTCTTTTGGGCGTATAATATCAAGACTACTACATGCAATCTATTTTAACATATTCGACAGATTTGACAATATTATTACGTATTATTATACAACATTACTACAAAATGTAAACAATATTCACACATAAAGCCTATATAACACAGTAACTGACGTAAATATCGTGTGACACTTACGACAGTGTCGTAGGTAACGGTGGTAACGCACAAACTTTGACGTATGCCGTAATCAATGAATACAAAGTTTGCGCACTAAATGTAGTTTAGTTTCTTCTAAATCTGCAATTGTAAAATTCGATTAAAAATGTTTGCGACACTGTCGTAGTGATGTACGACACCTACGTCAGTCCTTGTGGAATTTTAACCCAAGCTTAATATTTAACTTCTAGCTATATTGTTCCAAGCTAAGGTGCAATCGTATATAATTTGCTTCTACAATATCAGTCAGAATAATATAGAATAAAAAATTGTTTCATCCATTAGTCTTATATCGTACACCTTTCAACGTATAGGGAAGAACAAGGTAATGCCAGTCACTGGCTAATTCCGGTCACTCTTATTTTCAATAATCTAAACATTTTTAGGTAATGTTTCGAATAGTGTATTAAACGCAACATAAAATGCAATTAATCTAATGTCCAAACAACCTTCTATTCAGTTTTATTAAGGAATTATACACAATCAAAGTGTAGGCCTACATTTCTTATAAGAAATCTAATCTATAATTTATGCAGTTATTTTTTGCAACTTTATTAATTTCAACAATCTAAGAATACGAAGTAGTGAAGAAAGAAGAGTATAAACCTATTGCTTTTTTGTCATTTCAATTTAAATTATTAAGCAGAATTGGGGTAATCCCGATCACAATGTTATTTATATGACGCTCCCGAAAGTGAGGCTAAGAAAACGTTGCACTGCGCTCTCATGTAGTGCAACTTTGCTTAATTGTTTTTTATTGAACAGTGGTTATGTTATTACATATTTCACTGTGTAAGTGCGAATAATAATGCAACAGATCATATAAAAGTTCATTTAATTGATTTAAAGAAATTTTTCACCTACAAAAGTAACTTTCTAATACTGATCGGAATTGTACCAAAGCTGACCGGTATCACCCTTTGATGTGGGGTAAATCCAGTCAAAATGTTTTTTTTTATTTCGACTTATAGCTTCAATATTTAAAATTTTTATATTAAACCAATAAGAAATATTTAAAGTCAATGGCTTGAACTAACATAATAATTATTTAAAGTTAAAAAAAAAATTTGAAAGTGGAAATAACAAGCACGTTTGCTTAGGTGACCGGCAATACCCCATCCTCCCCTAATATACGGTGTATGTACAAAATACCATACATTATAAATATATAGATTTTCGTATAATAATGATGATTGGAGAAATTAACTCTAAAGTTTATTTTTTAAGAACAAATTTTAAAAAGTGCTTGTGTCATCTCGAAACTATTTTAAACGTTGTTTGATTAACTGCTTTATTTCAGCGACTTAAATTAAAAATTAGTATAAGTGTTTAACCATATCGATTAAAGACTGCACTAAAATTTTTTTATGCTTGCATATATCAATTTAATTATATTTCATCGCTCATATAGATTTGCAAGTATTTAACTTGTTCCAATTAATTGGTAAAACATTTCTTTAATTCAATTTCAGAAAATTAATAAGAAATATATTAAAAACTACATTGAAAAGGTTTTATATACGCATTCTGAAGTGCATAATTATATTTATCTTTACATATCAGGATTTAATTACTTGTTTGCATGCCAGTTTAAGTGTTAATGCTCGTTTATTATGCAATTGTCGACAAAGCACGTGCGCGAATTCTTGTGTCCAAAGATTTCAGGACATTTTTCGTAATTGCTTAATTTGAAAATTGGTTAGATCGACAGATATGACCCACCTGGTGAATAACAGGAAGTATTTATAGGAAGGTTGCACCCGGCACCAAGCACTTAATAAAGCCTAATTTATAGGTTAATTGGTATATTGGGTATTAAGAAAAAAATGATCTTTAATATTCAAAACTGGTATATAAAGTCGAGGTGAACGTCGAGCTATACCGGAACGTGATATTTTAATCCAACGATACGTTGTTATTATTCGCGTAAAAACGTCATAAAACGTTCAAAAGAAAATTGATTTCGCACTTATAAATCTCGACTATCGAATTATGATTTACATTTACATCTGTACCCAATAAATTCGCTAAAAATATTACGGTCCACGAGTAAATCAAACGCGGAAAATATACTATTACATAAACATAACATGTAGGTCAGGCCTATTGTAACACACAAACACACACACGCACTAAAACGTCACATACATTCGAGTTAGCAGAGATCATCATAAGCAGTCGCAACGTTTACGACTAATAACGCACCACTACTTACCCGAGCCATTGCTCAAACCCCGCAAAGCATTAAACATACCTCATTCGGAGAAAAATCCCCCACGCACAAATGTCAATATACATCGATACTGACTGACGTTTAAAAAAGGCGGCTCCTTGAAAAAAATTATCATCGACATTTCGCTTTCCTCGAGTACGTGCGTATATAATTACCAGCGCGCGCGCTACCTACTAAATCATCTCGGGAACAACAACGCCAACGACTGCCACGCACCGAAATACATACAAAGGTACGTCTACGCGCGTATTTTTACGGGGGAACGAGCGCGTGCCGGCGCGGTTAATTTATCGGCAATATTGTCCCTTGGTCCGCGCGCGATATAAAGCGATCACTAAACTCGAGTTGTATATGGGCTATGGCTGTACGCATGTACATTCTAATTGGGTGGCTGCATTGGTATTTTACTCTTGTTTTCTCTGTGTCGTGTGTGACATTCTTCGTAGTTTTGCTTTGATTTCGTGATTTATACTTTTTTTTCTGATTATTATACTTGCGAACTTTTCTTAATTTATGAATTATCATAAGTTTCATCATAGTGTCGATGTGTTATAGTAGAAGTAAGTTTAACATGTCAAAGTAAGCATGTTAATACTCGTCTGACTAATCTTGGTCGGTATCTACTGTGGCTCTAGTTAAATCTTTTTAGCACAAAAATAGTGTAAACGTTATTTAATTCGTTGATTACGTCTTGAATAAAGCTTTCTTATTTCAATTTAACTTTATTATTTGCTACCATTTCATTATAAAAATGTATTATAATACAAAGATTTATAATACGTAAAAACATTTAAATGTGGTTATATGGTCATTATTATTAAAATCGTACATGAGTAGCATTTCTGGTTTAATAAAGGTTAAAATTTTAATGTAATTGCATTATTCCATCAATTCGTATCTATGAGAATGAGTCACGAAATATTTTATCATATACTTTTTGTCATGATTTGATATTTGAATATGCATAAATAGTGGATATTCATTTCTTCAGTTTACATGGCGATTTTATTAAAAAATTAAGTAATTTTTCATAATACCACAAATTTTACAAAAATAAATAAAGAATTTATTATTTAAATTTTTATATAAACTCATCAAAGGTCAAAAGGTCAAACGCACTTCAATTCACCCACTTAATTCACTAATTAGTTCTTACAAACACGCTCGCATTCCCCAACCGATCAACCTTTAAAATCGTTGTACTGTTAAAACAGCCGTGAAACGAGTCACATTTTACACGTTAAACATTATAGAGCACACGCGCACGTGGACGCACGGCAATTAGTTCGCCGCCTTTGTCCCACCTCCTCCTCCTAAATCCTTTTACCCCCGCGTGATTTACGTCGACGCAGTGCGGATTTTTCGTCGCTACTCCCGCGGCGGTAATTAAACGCGCAGCATTTACCAGCAGCGGCTAATGAGAATCTACGCGATTAACGGTGACTTTATTAAGTAAAGCGAGCGGTGCACGCTTGCCTTGTTTAACGAAGTTAAAATGGCACGCGGCCCGAAAAATCGGGCAGATCGTAAAAGTTCATGTATTAGTGTGCGTGAGATCGGTGTACGCGCGTTGCGGAAAGGGTTATGTCGGTCAGTGTGGCAGTGAATTTGATTTTTTTTCTCGTGGAGTATTGTAAAGGAGATTGCGTTTCTTTTTTGTAAGGTAGTTCGCGCGTAGTTGATCGTAAATTATGTTGGATTGTAACGGTTTGTCATCGTAGCAGGAAGGATTCGAGGAAAAATTGTGAAAATGCTATATAAAGTGATTTATATTTTATCCACAGTATATTCGTTGCATATGGGTCATGGCTCAGCGAGACGTTATATTAAGTGATAATTATATGTTTAATTTTTTTTATATTTCGTCACGAAAGCAAATAAAGACACTTGCAATTCTATCAATCATTGACTGACTAATCTTCAGAAAATTTGTCTACATGCTTCGATCAACCAGGATATGCAACCTTTGATGCAGGATACAATTGTCTCCCTCTCTCCAAACCGGGATACGAGCACCGATTGTAATCCAAGCGTTTCTCAATGTAATAACGGAACACGCGGCTGACCTTGCCGTAGTTTCGCATTACAGCCGTTGCATTCGAGATTTTCGCCTCGATTCGTTCGCACTTCAAGCAACGCCGAGCCGACATTTATTTTTGTTTCGTCTTGCGCCTTTGTTTCTACTTATGGTAGTTGTATTCCAACTGCGCTATTGAAAGTAAGTTGTTGTAAAGAACAGTTAAATAAGTAATAAAGTACGATGTACTTTTAATTTAATTACAGTTTCAATCCTAATTGTAAATTATTCACTTCGGAGAAATACATTCGTACTCCAATGACCGTAATCACCAGTTTCAAGTAATACTGCGAATATAACGAATTTTGCGCAATCGTATTGTCAAATTATAAATTTAAGACACATTTATATTATACAGTCAAATATTCATCCGCACATATACACACATACATACATACATACATACAATCACACACAGATGCACATGCCCACATACCAACACCTACACTACACTCACATACATACATATATGCACACGTACGTAAACAAGTACACAAACACTTACACACATAGAAAACGCATGGAATCACACAAATATCAAGTTTCTACTGAATTACAACAAGAATAATTAGTTGCTTCTTCCAAACCAAGTTTAAAGTTATCACCAACTATAAAGAAAAATCATTAGTACATAACCTACAATCCGAGTTTAGTAATATCTAGTAATATTTGCATTGCGGCAATCTGGTGTCCATTAATATAGAAGGACCCACAGCCAGTTCAGAAAGAAGAAAATGAAGAAGAAATACGCAAATATACACTCGCACGTGCATACACAAATAAATAAATACACTTAAACACATACATACACACACGGAAAAATATACACACATACACACACGTATATTTATCGAAAAATACACACACATGCAGGGACTCACAAACGCACACTCAGAGGGACACCCAAACAAACACGTACATATGAGGATGGCGAGCGCCAACCGGCCAGTAGATGGCGCAAACTGAATAAGACTCCAACCAATCAGAGCAAAGGTATCGGTGCTTCTCATTGGCTGGAGTCTTATTTCACCGTGCTGCCATCTGGCAAAAGTTGGCTAGGTCGCCATCCTCATAATAGCAAAACACACACACGCGCGCACGAACATCTGCATAAACACTTACATCACACGTATGCGTAAGTCCATATACACACACGTGTGGGGAGAAATTTGCCGAAAGATAGTTTTGAAGACGGATAATAATGCTGAATTTATTATACCTAAGGGTAAATTTGCCGAAAGGTGAAATATGCCATAGGGTAAAGTAATCGACTAACAAAAGTGCCGAAAAAAGCAGTTACGACGGGAAAAAATGCCGATGGATAAAAATGTCGAAAGTTAAAAATGCCGAAATGTTGAATGGCAATGGGTAAAAACTATAAATATCGAATATTGAAAAGAAATGACCTAGAAACAATTAACACATTATTATACTAAAGTGCATATTCTAATGAAAGCACTTTTTTGTCCAAATTTTCGTTTTCGGCATTTTTAACTTTCGGCGTGTTCATTTTCAGAATTCTTGTTTTCGGCATTCTTAACTTTCGGCATATTTATCCATAGGTATTGATTTTTTCGGCAATTTCAACCATTCGGTAAATTTATCCATCTGCAAATGTATCTTTCGGTATATTTACCCCGTACACTATATGTTATCATAGAAACAATACTTTCTGTAAGTCTCAAGTAAACGGCATTGTATCGAGCGTAATTCATATTGCGCGCCATTCGAGTCGCCATCCTTGAAATCATCAAAATTGCGACGCGCGACGTATCAATTGCGTTGCGAAAATGATTGACTAGCTCGAAGAGTCGAATCGAAGCTCGAATATCTGCGTCATCGTCGTCTTCGACCGCAGCATCTTCACCGAGATGCGTCCCGATCGGAATGAGCTAACGTATAGCCACCTCGACGATTTTACCGATAAGTATACTTAGCATAGCGCATTTGTTATACTCAGACGTACAGTAGATAAAGGCTCGACTTGGTTAGCCCGCCGTTGGCACACGTGCTTTATCGTCGCGCAGATTTGATTTATTATTTTTGTTAAATATATAACCATTTGTCTAAATTGCTCTTCATCTTGACTGATATAAATTGTAGTTGATAGGTTATTATTTTGGTTAAAGTGTATGATTGCAATATCTTGCGGAATTTGCGTATGGAATATAGCGTGCATTGGAACATCTTTAAAGTCGAGAGTAGTAAATAAATCAGAGAGTGAAATGAACGTCAATCTATTGCGTAATGTTACTATATGAACTTCGAATTTTCCATGTCTTTATCCTAATTTCAATTGATATAAATATTTTATATTAATTCACAAATCTGTAATGTTTATTTTATATGTGCCATTAAATTACCATCATCGTTTTATTTATATTCACATACTTACATTTTATAATTTAAAGAGTCTCATGCTGCTTTTAATAATTATAATAATATTCCATTTAAATTTATATTACAGCATTATCATCAAATCTTTAACAGATTACGTTAACTTTATTTTATAAGCTTACGAAATATTTAAAATGACATAAATAAATGTTACAGAAAAGTTTCCATTGTCTCATAATTATATTTACTCTGCAAAACATTGATTTATATCTTTTTGCTATTCGCAAATTCAAATAGATCCTTCGGAAACAATGGAACTAAAAAAAGCTTAAATCCTTAAGGAAACCTCAGTATGCCCTCCTTTAGTTGTTACGAAAATTTTATCGCCTGAGCGCATTACAATTCGGCGTACAAAATCGTCTCTCGGTCACGCTCGAACGCAGAAAATGCGGACAGTTCACTTTGCACCGTGTAATTTAACGACTCGCAAATGACCCGCGGGAGCCCGTCCATTTGTACTCGTAAATCTCAACGCGGGTCGTGTCTTTTTAATGGACTCGAGCTCGCGGAACAATTATTTTTATAAGCGCGGAAATGGAGTTTCAGCGTCTCCTGGATTTCAGCGAATTAAGAAATTTCGCATTATTGGTGCGAGGAATTGTGGCAATGATAGGCGGGGGAGATTTGAAAATTATTGGGTTATTTAGATTCCAGGTTTAGCTGTTAAGTTGATTATAGCTTTTATTCTTATGTTAAATAGTTATATTATTGCAAGCGTTCTACTATTCTTGTGACCTATTGTCAAACACTGATTATATAATAAGTTTAAATTAATACCTGCTATGACAGTAATAAAACAATATTCCTGTGCTTCGTTTGATCATTTTTATTTAAAATATAATTTTGCTAGAAAACAATAGTCATTTGCTAATTAAAGATATTTTATTGAGAAAAACAATACTGTTCAAATAATATGTATTATTTGAACATATTCAATCAAAATAACCAGTTACTTATTCTCTATAAATATTGTAATTATTCTCTAGAGGTTTAACACTGTAATTACTAAGTAACTAATTATTCTATATGAATCTATGAAAAAAATACCTGTAATCAAGAGTTGTAATATCTAAAAACATTCGAAAAAACTGGATAGTTCCATTTTTAACATCTTAATATATTGTTTATTTTGTATTTGTAACAAACAAGTATTATATTTAAAAAATTCTCAAAACAATATCAGTTTACATGAGCCTATCAAATCTGCCAAAACACTGCTAAATTTTTATTTTCTGCCAGAAACATTCATCATTTAACAATCAGTATTAACAGTATTGCATTAATCCAAAAGCTATATTTTACATTAATTTCACTCTCCAGGACGTTAATTTTCTATTACACATAAAACGCATAAACCAACTGTCATTTCACCAGCCACTATTCAGCATGCTCACTCGAATCTCAATGTATTTACTCAGCCCAACGCACTGCAACACAATCCTTCTTCGCTATCAGTTATTGATAAAATAATCTACGAACCTAAATTGTCTTTCGCCGCCGCCTGCGACCTCGCGCCGTTAATATAGTCTTTCATTTGCAACTAAAACACACACACTACACACGCGAAACAACCGAATAAATTGAGTACACCCTTTTTTCTCGCACTGCGCGCAGCCTATATCGATAATTTTCCATCTCGCGCGAGCTTTGAGATAACGCAAAAATTTCACCTTACATCGAGACACCGTGCATAAATATATATATATATATCGCGACACCGGCGGCACGAAATTCCGGAGACACAAAAAGACACCGCACCGCGCCGCGCATTTCACACCCGTTGCACAATATAATCTCCTTTTCCGCCGTTTCCCAATGTACACTTGGGTACAAATGAAACGCGCCGCTGCCGCGCGGAGCAAACTTTGTACTTTCTACGAGCGCGTACTCGCGCTTTTTCGTGAATTATGTCTATCGCGCCGGCGAGCTGGAGAGTGGAGCTATATAATAATACGATAAATCGCTTTTTCCGAAATCGGCGCGGCACGCTGTAGATATCGCAAGGATGAATCAAGACTTGCAAGTGCCGAGAGTCGTTTGGCTTTTACCGGTCGTTGTGTGTCTTTCTCGTGCACGCTGTCTTGGAAATTTATAATCGTCGGGCCAAGTGCCGCAGCGTGGCATAGAGACGCGGTGAAGTTGGAAAAAGCTGGTGACTGTATGGAGGTTTGCTGATCTTTCGGTGTGCTGCTGGATTTTTTAAGTGTAGGCTGGTGCTTTGCGGAGTGTGAGAAAATTTTGAACGAGCATTAAATTATATGGAGGACTTGGTGGGTACGAGCACGAGTGATTTTGGTAATGTTTTGAGGATGTTGAACTACATTTCATTTTTCGATGGTGAAACATGTAAAGTTTAAGTAACCGAGAGTACTAGTTATTGCATATTACTTGTAATAATGGCATTTCATTTCTCAAAATTTGTTTTATTATAGAATTGAAGAAAAGAGGTATGAAAAACGTATACAGTTGGCCAATTTCGTTTTAGTAAGATTAACTAAGGTGCGAATAAACAAATACGTTCACAGTATAATTTATAGAATTTAACCAATTTGAACATCTTTATAATAAAAGTTAAATACATTTCTTAAATGGCTATAGTGGCAGATTTTTCATTTAAGTTTTATTCTTTAACTATTTAACCAAAATAGTGCAATCAATAATTAGTAACGTTGGCAGAAATTGACTCACGTATCTTCACAAAACTTAAGTAAGTTTGTAAGTTGAGTAAGTTAAATAAGTTGCAGATGAAACAATTAAGGGTCTGTTAGTAAGCTAAATTGATATACAAAATCATATTTTTAAAATTCAATATTGCTAAACCATTAAGGAGGACCCAACCTTTTACGGAAGTTCGGAAGTAAATCGATCAATTTTTTTATACGAAGGTAAAACTTATCAGTGTCGATATTTATATATGTGAAAAAAGTGTACATTATGAACATTTAAAAATTTTTTTTATTAACATTGATGATGTTCTAAACATAATTATTGCCAATTGAAAAGAAAATGACCAAAAATACAAAAACTTTTTCGGTATTCATATAATTTTAATGTTTGAGATCTTATTATGTTCCTTAAATGTTTTTTTATAAATCGGCCGAAACAAAATTAAAATTTTTTTTTTGTAAAACACGGTTTATACATTTTTAAGATAATATCCAGGAGTTGCTTCGCTGAGACCGTTGACGCTGGAACATTTTGGTAAAGTACCTATTTTTGCTGATAATTAATGCAATTATTGTCATAACTTGAATAATAATGAATATAATTATCTAAAATTGGGTGAAAAACTTTACTATAATGTTGTAAAAATATTTTGGAGTTGATAGCTTAAATGTCAAAAAGTGCTTATGGAATGACTGTTTCTGTTTAAAAATTCGTTACATTTCCATTTTTCCAAGTAATGAAAAAAATATACGTCTTCATAGCTTTTACGAAATATCTTACATTTAAACGAAATTCCCTAAATTCAATGCTGTAGAGCATTCTGTTCATCCCACTGTGACTCATCAGGTCAAAGGTTCAAATTCCTTTGAAACCATTGTCGTTTTTCTCAAACACGCAATATTAAACCACACCATAAATCACAAAACTCCACACACATGCAAATACCTTCTCCACTCACCGAACAAAGCCACAATTACAGCTCACCCGAAATTCCACGCCAAATCGCTTCTCTCCACGCTCAAAGAACCTTCTGTCCCGCGGGCGCGTTAACAACTCGAATTGGCTCCCATCTTAAGATAGTTATAGCGTTACAACCCAGTTCCAAAGATAATTTTATTCTTAATCACCGTAGAATATGGGTAGCTGTGCTTTAAACTCTTCATTATACTGTACTACAACATAAAATCTATACAAATAAGGAAAAAGTCTTAAAACACGTAAATCAAAATATATATAAAATAACTTTCAAATAAGATTGTAGCGTCATAAATATACCGATAATATTATACACGAATTTTGTATGGCTTTATTCTCAAAACGAAAAGGCTAGCTATTGTTTTACTTGTTCTATGTAACAAACATAATTACTCTACAAAACATATAAGTTTTTTGAACAAGCTCTACATGAAATCGCATAATCAATATTAACTTGGTATAACTTTCAACGTTTCACACTGAAACTTCAGATATAAATATCTCAGTATCGCGAAGGTAAATCCCATCAAAATGTAATCGTATACGCATAACGTTCTCACAACAGCATAATAAAAGTTCCCAAAGATTCTAAAGAAATTCAAAAGACGCTCGCGCGCTGCTCTCGAACCTTGAGCTGCTGACTGCACTGCAGTCGAGCCCCTGGAATGCAACATGCACCCGCGCCTCTCTCTCTCTATCTCTCTCCTTGTTCATTGTGTTCGTGACTCTAGTAGCGTGCGGTAGTACGAGCGTGTACGTATATATACGAGCGCGTCGCAGGTCGGAGGCAAAAACCTCGCGAGGATTTATGGTGGATGTATACGGGTGTACGGGCGTGCGGTTTGAGCGACGAGCGCTTTGCGCAAGAGGCTATGGGTGATCGTGTATGCGAGTTTCGCGTGATAAGGGAGACGCGCGTTCAAGAGATGCGCGATACCCTCTGAACTGTATTAATTAAAAGCTGGCGTGGAGTATTTCCAGAAGCGATGGTTAAGGAGAGTCATGAATTAGGTGATTGATTCTTGATTAACATTGTATATCTTCCACTTTGTGATTATTTTACCTTTAGTAGCGATAGTTTTCTATTTTTATTAACAGAAACATGTAGATTAGATGTGATAAATAGATACATTGGATTTATAGTAATATGTATTAAAATAATAAATTATTTGTATATCAATTGTGAATGAATAAGAGCAAATCCAGGTGTGGTATTTGGCTCAATGTTTATTGCTCAGATAAAATTGTCAAAGTCCTGGTTTGAAATTGCGATATGACAAAATGATGCCATGGTGTAATGACCATTATTTTAGCGTTTTTCCTCTTTTCTTGCTGATTTTGGCTCTACAGACTGTAAAAAAGAAACAAAAAAAAATAATAAAATCGATTGAAAGAAAGTACTTCTTTCGAAGAAAATATTTTTTGCGTGTACATGAATTAAATTTATAAAAAAAAACGAATTTTTTTTACACTGCAGTTTTATTTTTAAATTTCTTTAAGTTAATTGAAACATCCGTTCGATAATTATCAGGACATCAAAAAGAGAACCACAGTTTCCAGCAAATTACATTTAAAGTTGTTGTTTTGTACTTCAAAGTACACTCAACTACGGTAAAGAGTTTCAGAATACGAAGTCCTAAGATTCAAATTTTTAATTCATATATCAAAACAATGCGTCACTTATATTGGTTAAAAATAAAAAATTTGAATGCGTTCTAACAATTTGCATCGCAGTTGTATGTACAATTATGAAAATACACATCTCGTTTAGTAAGCTCCAGAACTTGTCGAATAATACTTTCGTAAAATGCACTAAAAAACATCTTTAAAAATGATTGTCTGAATCATTCAACTATACCTCTACCCCTTGAACAAAAAGCGCACAAAAGCACCAAAAAGAAAAAGAAAGCAGAGTTTCTCGAAGCTGTCGGGTGTATCGTAAGCATCCTTGAATCGATTCGAGGCACGAGCCTCCAATCTCCCCATTCTTGCTTACCCAATCGCGTCTATACGACGGTGGCTTGCGGTGTACATTTTTTGAACGCACGCGAGCATTTTCTACAAAGTTGTTACACTAATACGCGTAATGGAAGCGCGACTGCGCGTTGCGAATCGTGTCACGCGCCGGCGCCGCTGCTGCCAATTTTTTCGCAATGCAGTAGCGAGCGCGCACGCGATCGCGCACATCGCTGATTGTTAAAGGCTGGATGCGTGGATTGTAAGATGCAGCGAGCTGCTTTTATTTGCGGATGATGGAGTTTTCTTTGAGTACTTGATTTATGGGCTGGGAGGAATTTTTTTTTGTGGGAGGTTTCGTATTGACTGTGGTGTTGTGAAAGTTTGTATTTGGAAATAAAAATTCGATAAACGATGGGGTTTTGGATATGATATTCAGAAGATTTTCTAAATATTATTGTTGTATTTAAGAAATTAAAAACAATGAAGTAAACAATAGTTGGAAACGATATAATAATTCATATTACGCAATGACGTTATCGTTAAAGCAAAGTTATTAGGTTTAAGTTTTTTATTGATATGGAACACTAGAGAATGTGCTGAAAAGTACGTGACACATATTTCAGTATATACTAATTTAATTTGGATCTTATTTCTGTTTCAATCCCTACTGTAACATTTTTGGTATTGAGAAATACATAAATTATTGTATCTTAATTGTGATAGATTTGTCTTGATTGCGATTAAAAATAACGTGAATTTTAAACTATTATACATGGGGCCTTATTCCGTAAGTATATCACTTTATATAGGTGACAAAAGTGACATAAATCAATTTTTAACATTTTAGCAAGAGTATTACTTTTAATTTACACTTTTATACATTAATTTAATTAGATTGTTTTATAATATGTCACTGACTTTCGCCATGAAGTTGTGACAAGCGTGGGTTTTCACCAAATTTTATAAGCGATATAGTCACTTTGTACAATTTAGTGACAAGCTACGTTTATTACCATTTCACGGCTAAAGTCAGTGACATATAATGAAACTAATATTTTGAATAAGCAAAAATAGACATCTACATAGTACCAAATTTAATAATAACTATTAATCTAGTTGAATTGATGTATAAAAATATAAATTAAAATTAATTATCGTACTAAAATATCAAAAATGGATTTTTGTCACTTTTGTCACCAATATAAAATGATATGCTTATGGAATAAGGCCCCTGGAAAACTATGTTCGGTAAATCAAGTTCAAATTTAACATACACACGCATTAAAATCTTCATTAAATTTGCTGTATATTTCGAGAAAAATCTGTATTATTGTAGTCGTTATTTAACTAACCACCACCTTAAGATTTCAGCGATTTAATTATAGATTATACAGTTTACCTATTCGTATGTTATATAACTTTATTAAGATAATGTTAATTTGTGTTTTCTTTTTCTGTTTACAGGTTAGTACTACACAATTCTGTCACTGTTACTCATCTTAAGGGGTAAGCCTCGTTAAATTACAGTTTTAATAAATGTAAGACTTTATGTTATTTAAAATGAAAAATATATTTAACAATATTTAATTAACGTGTGAATTTATTTTCTGAGAAAAGATTTATGTGTATTTATTAAATTTATTAACAGTTAAGATACATATAGTTAATTACAAAAAAAAAATGTTAACTGTTACCAAAATTGGTAAGTACAAATAAATCCTCTCAGTGTTAAAATTATATCAGTTTTCTATTATGTAGAATTCAAGTACTTATATATAAAAAAATAATTTGGAAGCATTAAGGTTATCGATTAAACTCACACTACGACTCCACTAATCCAAACCACAACGTAAACTATTTCACAAATTCGCGTGAAAATGAAAAATACAATAACGCACCTCTCAATATTAACGACTTCAATTAGATCCCAATAAAGCAGTAATTCCCTTTCGACGTCTACACCGTATACCACTAGTACGCGCGAACGATAACGCACTTATATGAGAATCTGAACCTCGGAAAGTCCGTGCATTATTTGTAATTTATTCACGCGCGTCACGCACGTAATATCTTATACAGAAATCAAAACTGATCGAAACACACGCGCGTGCTCGCGAGGGATAGAGCGACGTGATAGAACGCGAATCGAGCGGCGCGATGCCGTAATTTATACCGAACCCTAAAATTCCCCGTGAATTCGTACGTGACAAATACTGAAGACCTTTCTAATGCACCTCGAGAGACAATAGATCAAGGCGCGAGATAAATGCACGGCGCTGAAGTGAATTTAGATTGTGCTCGTGACTCAATGGGGAAAATTGAAATGGGTTGAATTTATTTCGCTTTGCTGATTTTTCTTTTTGAGGGGAGGATAAGCGTTATTGCTGTGGAATTTATTTTTAATTTTATTGTTCTGTTAATTTGTATGACTTTTTATGTACATGATTAATATGTGTTACAATTCAGTGCTATTTTAAGTGTCATTATCAATAATTACGTTTAAAAGTGATACAAATCACATTTGCAAATTAAAGAGCTTGTCTATAGTTTCATTTGTAGGTGAAAGTATGTACGTATGTATGTACGTTGATAGAAAATTGCAGCAGTTACAATTTCTTTATAATACGAACTGGGCTTTAATCTCAAATAATTCTCAAATAAAACTATTTTGTCGCAGGCTTTATAGTTTAATTTCAATAAGAATCCAAAAGTAAAGATTAATGAGTAAATATGTGGTGCATGTAATTTAATATTTATTCATATGAAGCAGTTGAATCGTATTTATTCTCAAACAAAACTACATAAATTCAGCGAGAATTTATTTGAAGAAACTTAATCTAAATTATCTGTTACACAGATTTATACTTGACCAGTATCAAAGTAGAGCATAAAAATATGATAATATGTGACTTTCTATGCTCAGTTAATTTACAAAGTAGCAACAGATAAATGATACAATATATAATAGATAACTAAAACTCTTAAAAAGCTATAGAATTCACTAATTTAAATTAAATAATCTAATTAGTAATTACGTTCAATGACGTATCTAACTCAATTTTGTCACTTTACTACTGATTAATTTGACATTTTTATTCGTTAAATGAGAGTCATAAATTTCATACGAATCATATACCATTCGTACACCTACTTCTTTGCCATTTCCTAATGCTACTGATTTTCGCCAACCTACTCTTAATATTAATCCAATTCGTATAATAAATTACATAATGATTCTCCAGTCAATTTGTAAAAAAATTAATGCAAATTTGACGCTATTAACTTTGTTTACATTTATCGCGCGATAAAGTGTTTCTCTATCCGATGACGCAAGTGGACAAACAGATTGCACTGATTTCACCGCGTCATTCGCACATAACCCAAATGTCCCTAATAAAATTCTATTAAAATTATTTAACGCGAGCATGTAACACTTAGAGCGCCAATTTCATTAAAGCATGCGCGCGCGCACGCACGATGCAAAAAGAAAGCAGGCGCACGCTTGTGCACTCGCAGTTTATATTGACAAAGCGTTAATAGGCAAAACACTTGAGCTAGAGGGAAAAGAAGAGAACGACAGTCGGTTTATATAGGTGGTCAGGTTCGGGCGCGCTTGCCATACCAAATATTGGCCGCTGCACGATTTATTTCGAATTCTTGTAAAACACGCTTTCATTCGCTTGCAAAATTATGGTCTTTTTGTCGATGGCTTTCAGGGTGTTGAGAAACTTGGCTGTCTTGGAATCTGAAAAAAATGGTTTTTCAATTTTTACCGCGTGCTTCGAGCTTTATGAGTCAATCTGAACAAAGTCATTTAATCATTCTGTTTAGTGTTAACTCTTAATATGTACGGATTAAGGGAAGGCATCCGTGAACAAATTTTTTTAACAATTTAAGTTACTCTTGCCTTAGAATCCATAAAAATTTTGTTAATTATGTAAGAAACGTTTAAAAAAAGTTTTAACACTAGAATTTAAAAAAACAGCAGAAAAGTTTCAAGAAAATGTTAAGTATTTCAGAATACAGATTTTTTAAAAATGAATTAATTCTATTTGCGCTCTTAAAAAAACTATTTTTATGTACATGTATCTTAGATGATTAAGAAAATGTTTAATTGCTACTATAATTAATAATAATACTATTGTTCTTTGTTAATATTCTTTTAATATTTTAACCATAATCTGTAAATAAAATAAATAAATAAATATTCAAGAATAAGTTATATCAATTGTTGAAAGAACAATTTTCATCGGTACCTCCACCTCATCTACCTTTAAAAAGTAAAACATTGCTTCTTACTATTACCATTAATTAATTCTTTTTTTTCTCCCCTCAATTGTCGCAACTTAAATTACCACAACAATAGCCATATTAACCCGACTCAATCAAAAGCTCCCTCCCATACCACGAGAAAACGACCAACAACCTTGGGTGCAAAAAGCACACCTCAGCCATTACTCGGCAAATCGTTAAAAGGACACCTTCGAAAAGCCCCCGCGAGAGAACAGGTGGACCCGCGTTGCCACACGCGCGAAACTGCGCCCGGCGGGAAAAATAACCCGCTTCCATAAATTCTCCCCGCCACGTCGTCCGTACCTATATGCACTCGTCTTTTTTTGCGGCGCGAGCGTTTCTGAAATACGTCGCGCGCGGCTGATGGAGTGCCTGCGGCCGCCTCGGATTTCACCTCGAGATACGCACCACGTTGGCTCGGGATTTCTCGCGGCGGAACAAGCCGGCTGGACTACCGGAATTTCCTTAAGCGTGATTCACGCGGCGGATCGTGTGAACGGTAGACTGAAGGAGAGCGTGCACGGGAAGGGAAATGGATGCGTTTGGGTGGATTGGTTGTTGAGGAGTGATTGACCGGGACCGTTAATGTTGTTACGAGGAATGTTCATTTGGATGGGAATGAGAGTGCGGGTATCTTCTGGAGTGACCTACTTTTTAAAATGATGGTCGAGATCTATGGTAGCTGATATGTATGAAAACTAAGCTTACCGTCGAACATATTTTTTGTACTGTTGGATATATTATGCTTCTTGCATAAACTGGTTAGTAAGCATTTGAAACAATGAAATTTAGATTTATTATATTATGTTCATCATATTACTAAATAATAATAGAAATTTAGGTCAGAGATAGTAAGCATTAATAAACTATTTAAAAACATCATTTTACTTGGCCATTTTGAGCATTTGACTAAAGTTCATAATCATTTCAAATATGACATCAAACAGTAATTTGAATAAATTAACTAAAGTAATACGAGTATATTAATTTTGTAGCACATATTAATGTAGTCCATACGTCAACGTTTTGAAATAATTGAAAATTCAATAGCAAATCATCTAAAATCAACTTATTCTTCTATTATTCTGAACAACTCAACTATTATACATTCGATTCCATATTGAAATTAATGAACGAAATAAATCCAGTTGTAATTATGAACACTAGGAGCTTCAGGATATATATACCAATATCCATTATCTGAACCGCATGGACGGGACATCTCAACAAACTTACCTTATATCTTAATAATTGTCCTATCCAAATGTAACAGTTGTACATGTATCTAATTTAAATCGCAAAATAAAGAACACATTTATTGCTACTTTTTCCATCCACACCCAACACACAACTGCGTGAATAAAGAAATTCCAATATCAAAAGAAATTCCCATGCAAAGCATCCACTCGTACCTCTCAACCATCATTCCACAACAACCCAAGCACTCCCTAATCAACCATCCATACAAACAATCCACAATTAAAATCCGCCCCAACAAACAAATACCCACACCCATTCACCGCAACCTGTCATTCCGATCCTCCAAATCTTCCACTGAACAAAAAACTGACATTTCAAATTGAGTCCTCACCTTGCTCCATCTCAACCGCGACTATAACCAGACACCGATAACCACAACCATCGGAATAACCGCCTATGACCACGGAATCGTCAGCCGTCGTCCCACACGTGGATGACGCGAGCACGTGCGACACGCGAAGTGCACGCGACGAAGGGCCGACTCGAGGTCGGTATATATAGTAGAGCGAAGGTGCTGGATCACCGAGGCATGAGTGTGTGCTCGCATGTGGGTTATAGAGGGAGAGGTGCATTGTACTTGTGCACGTGCTTGGCGGGTGCGGCTGCTGCTGTCTGTTGACTGCGAATTGTGCGGTGTCTTTCACTGGCTGACGTTGGAGTGGATATGGCACAGTTGTAATGTGGGTGTTGGATAAAGACGAGAATGCTTGTAGTGTTCTTTTAGTAGAGGACTTTTAGTGGGGGAATGGTAAATGTAAAAGTGCTTAGTTTGTTTGTTGTGAGAAAAAGATTTTTAGGATTGAGGTGTCATTTGTGTACATGTAATGTATGAAGAAACTAACTTTCTAAATTGGTATGTACATGTAACCCTTTCATTCCAATTGTAGCCCTATGGCACATTTAGCACATGAAACATATTGCATTATTAGTTTCCTGTGCAAACTATATAGAACTTTGAACTCTAGTATATCCATATAACACATTTTTTATTAAGTATAAAACATTTTTTGTATGAAACGTTTTTTGTATATAGAGAAGGGTTACCGATTTTTTAGTATAAATTATTTGTTTATTTATTAAATACCACTTAATAGGTTACATTGAGTAGGCTTTGGAATTAAGAAATGATATACCAATGCTAGATTTAGATTAAGCAATTAGATAAATTATAATAGAATGCAGAGTATAGGCATAAATGTTCCCAACTTTTGGAAATAGGCTAGGCAACTGCTTTGAAACACTTTAATTTAGTTATATTTTGATTTTGAAAATAATTTTTTTAATGGTACAATATATATATGCACGGTCAAAGTTGTATTTATCACTTATTTTGCTATAGCGTGAATCTCCAAAATTAGTGCCAAGCTACGTTTATTATATTGAATTTAATCGAGCTATGTTCATTATTTTAAATTATAAGAAATCAATTAATTTGTTATGTTAATTATAAATCCAAAATTTTTCAATTAGCCTTTTTACATAATAAACCACCTAAACCGTTGCCTCTGCTCATATATATAAAAATATATTGAACTAAATAATGTCCCAAAGTTGACGACTTTCCCCAATATCTTCTGACAAATTTATTGAAACTCTTTCCAACAGAAAATTGCCACTAAAGTGTACTTTTAAATACAGTACGTATGCAATGAGGTCACAAAGTATCGCTAAATTCAAGGTTACAAGAATATACGCATGCGTAAACTCACGGCACCATGTTTCCTCTTCGCTCTCATTCTTTCACTTTCATTTTTTCCTCTCTTTTCCTTTCTCTTTCACCGGTCTCTTCGTATTTTTGCATGTCCATGCGACAGCGATATTTTACATTAATATGCGCACCTGTCGATGGAGCTGAGCTCGCTGTAGCGTGTAATCGTCGTATACATCCGCAGCACAAAACGCACGCGTGAATTGCATACCGTAATGAGAGCCGGCCGCGATTTGAGCGCTTGTCTTGAAATTGCCGGGGTCCTGCTCGACGGGAAATACTAGTTTGCTCCGCTTGCTTTAAGCCGATAATCCATAAATTTCTGCAAATTGATCGGCCTATTTTTAAGAAATGATTGTATTGGTATAATACGTTACACGATTAGGGAGTTGGGCGTAGTAACAGTAACAAGTACTTGATTTATTAGTATCGTGCGTGTAAAGTATTATCTTTTGTTTATAATAACAAACATCGTATGTTATTATTGAATGTACATGTACAATTACCAGAACAAAGCTAATAAAATATGCGTAAGTATGAAAGAGGGTACAACAACATAAGGTATTTTGTAGATTCTTCAATCAAGGATCGTGAAAAAGAAATATAATTGAAAATAGAAAGACAGTAAAATCAATCATCGCTCATCCACAAGCATCAAAAGGCCTCTAACTCCAAGCTGTACATATAATTACACCTCAATCACACGTACATTCAACCCAACAAACTCTCTTTACACAAAATCCCATCTATCGAAAGGATCTCCAGCTCCGGTCACCCGGAAACCCGCAAACATCAGCGAATAACGTATCCCATCAATGCTAATGCTTCATTCAATATTACATACGAGCTATGCTCCTTCCTCTCAATTCAAATTCGCATTTCGCGTCGCTAGGATCAAACGTTAGAACCAACATCGCCGAGATACCCACACCGAGAGAACGTCTTTGAGTTATAACGCTGGCCGTGAATGTGATGTTTTCGCTTTCACGGCGGGTCACTAACTCGCTTGACCCGTATATATATATATGCACCGGGAGAAGTCGACGAACCGCAGGCTTGCGCAATGCGGCTCTTCATCCTTTAAATTTTCCGGAGGAGAGATGGGAGTGTAAAGGCAAAATGGAGGAGACTGGGTCTTTATGACGTCCGGTGGGGCATTAGCATATTCTGTTAAAGGAGATAGGAAAGTTGGAGCGTGTGTGCGGATGATAGCTTGTTTTTATTTATTGAAGTAGTTGTGTTTGAACAGTTGGGACTTGAGGTGGACCTACGGAGAGTTTTCCAAATAGATTTTAATAGCTGCTATTTCTTTTAAGAATTTCGTTTAAATTGATAGATTCTTATGGATTTTGATTGATTGCAGGGTATAGAAAGTAATCTGTATGCTAAAACTACGTGATAAATTACTCGAAGAACACATGTTGGTTTAAATTATTATAGTAGTAGTTTAAGGACTTGTAGCATGCAAATATTTTACTAATTTTTCAAGTACTCGTAACAATATCCATGATAATTAAACAAAATTCAAAATAGCAACTATTATAAAATATCTAAAAATAACTGTAGATGTCTGCCTTATACTCTAAATCATCGGGAAGGAAGTTCTCGTACAATTTGAATTTGCGGAAATAATTTTGTATTTGTTCATTATTTTTTACGGCATGGCGTTTTTACGTAAAGTAGAAAAAACGAAACAATGTACATAAAAACAAAGAAAATAGTTATCTTCCACTTTCATTTAAAACTACCTTCAGATAATTTGTAATAATACACTATTCTATCGTTCTTATCAAAAATACGTATCGTTCTCGCAAAAAAGTTAAGCAAAAGATTATTACCGAAACTAATGAATTCATAAGCCATTAAAAAAACACAATGAGGCATAAACCGCATGACAACATCACCACTTAAGAAAAACACCACTCATCTACATTTCTTCAACAACTAAGTACCACAATTTTCCGTCGAAAAAAGAAAAGAAAAATTCTATCTTTAGCGTGCATCGAACGCGGAAAGAGCAAAGACTATTCTCGCGCTCTCTCGCGCGCGCAGGAATGAAGGAACTCCTGTACGCGCGCGCGTGCGTCGTTGCGCAACCGACGTTTTGTTCCTTCCGAGATGACGACGATTAGGGAAAAAGCCTCTTGCTTTTCTCTGCGCGGCAGTTGCGCGGAGCGGAGAAATGCGACGTTACGAGATTGTTGTACGGCCGTTAAAAATGTAGCGTTTTAGCTGTGGATTTGATGCCCGGAGTAGTGCTTGGATTTTAATAGAGTGATTTGGTCATTAGGCCGTTGAGTGAAGGTTACGAGGATGGAATTAAGGCGCGTTTGCGCGAAAGGTGGTGTTTTTTTTTGCTTTTTTAGCGTCGTTTAATAATGAAAGTAAAGTTTTTTTATTTTTATGAAGACGGAAGTCAATGAATAATGGTAAACGTTTTGTTGCTTAAAACTGAGTATAACAATATATTTCATAATCGATGCTATAAATGAATAAATTGTAGAATTAAGTAATTGACCGTAGTAAATACCTAGATATTTACGATAAAATCTATTGTTTGAATTAAAAAGTTGTATAATACTTCTATAGCAATGTTTAGTTATATAGAAAAATATGCACAGGCAAAATCGCTACTCAGATATTTACGCTTATCATCCTGTACTATCGGAACATATTACATTAGATTCTACATATCAAGCAATGTATTCATTCACATGCATTCAGTTTAAAGGTCAGGCGATTAAACGAGAAAGCACGAGCATTAACTTCCTTCCGAATAGCGATATCGGAAGCAGAGATAAACTCACTGCGTCTTGTCTCAAGGCCATAATGGAGCGTTGTTTTGGTCTTATATCTGCACACAAAGGCAATTTGTCTGGCATCATTTTTCACATTTTAATGCGATTCGATAAGAGCGAAAGTCATGCTTTTTTACCCCTGGTATCAACTGGTGATAACCTTTATTCTTAACTTTCTCGGGCACTAACTTAATACTCTTGTAGTTCGATATATACCTACTCTACAACATTGTTCTAGCACGTTTTTTGTTTATCAAAACAATTAAAATGATATTTATTATCTTAATAAATGATAAACAATATGATTTAAGGTAGGTCTCTACAATTTACTTTATATAAATTCGAATTTATAATGAAGTATTATTTTCTAAAAACTAGCAATGAAAATGCTACATTTTGATTGTTATGAATCCTAAAACGAGTGAAAATTTATTGAACTCGGTCAATAAAACTTAATCACGCAAGAGATTTTTAAACTAAAAAAAAGACAAATGTATATGAACCCATCCAAATTATCCCAATTTCGAAATGAAGTTTGGTAACATCACAGTCACCCTGTAATACTACTAATAGTCTTGTCCATATTAACCTTTCGACTTTAAAACATACCAGCTACTCAAGAAGCACCAACCACCCAAGTCCAACATCCATCGCTAAAAACCGCGCCACCAAACAAACTACAAACGTAACTCAACTCACAACCACCCGTTCACCTGAAAACTCGAGTTTTATCTCCGACGAAAGCAGTAAAGCCGCCACTTTCTTCCTTCCGCTAACTTCCTCCACTCTGCACTTACATACCCACTTCTCCTCAAACCTAACCGGTGCACACATTATGACATCGTTCATTAGATAACCCGGGCGCACGCTGAACCGCCGCGATGACGGGACCTCGCGGGCGGTCATTAGCCTTAAAGCGTATGTAGCCGTCCTTTTTTGTCGCAGCGGTTCTCGGTTCTTCCCGATTACCTTCTGCAGCAGCGCGCTTTACGACTTTATCGGCGAGTGTATAAAGCGCTTCCGCGAATATCGCTGTAGAAGTGCATCAGTAAAAGGCGTGAGTTGTAGGAAAGCAGGTGTACGTGGAAATCGAGAGTTATAGGAGAGTAGGTAATTGCCGGTACGTTTTATTGGGAGAGGCTTTCTCGGGAAGGTTTACAATGGTTGGGAGTGTTTGGAGTGATGGGTGACGAAAGGTGTACTGGTATCAGTGCGAACAAACTGTTTATTTGACACAATGTCTTTAGAATTAGTCTGGGTGTATACTAATGTTTGGTGGTTTTGATAAATTAAGCACGAGTGCATCTTAGAAATCATACAGAAAATTAACAGTGAATTATGGGAAATAGAATTATTTTATAAAAATTACATAATCTTCGTCGGAAAATCTTAAGGCAAATAGTATGGATCGTAAATTAGGGTTGCATATAGTAAAATAAAGTTACACATGGTTACATCTTAATAATACATGTTTCTATAATCTAGAAACATAATAATTTGAATAAGTAAAAATCATGGGAATTACAAAGTTAATAAAGAAATAATAATTAAAACTTGTGGTAGAAAAATATTATTAATTTTTAATAAAAGGTAGTAATTGATAATCAAATGTGATTATAAGTAATAAGTATAATTAACTTACAATTTATGAAAATTATTATTACTTCCAAAATAAATGGTTTAATTGAAATCAAAAAGTGTTATTTTAGTCACTTTATAAAATGATATTTTTATAATTTTAGAAATAATATTAGACAAACGAATCTTCTCTTGTACATATACCTTATGGGCATAGCGCGTTTCTTACACATAAGAATTATACACGTAATTATTGTACACAATTTAGCATTGGTCAAATTATATATAGATATATTTGACCAATGTTAAATTGTGCACAATAATTACGTGTACAATTCTTATGTGTAAGAAACGCACTATGCCACCTTATGATACTATAGGTATATTTGAGTATATTTGAATCTAGTGGATTTAAAGAAAGCCTATAAGTCTTTTTCTTACCAACTTCTAGCTCATAAAAACTATTTATAAAAAATTCAACATCGTACAGACTCATACTATTTGTATGTCTTGCCTTAAATAATGACTAATAAGTCAATTTTTATCAAGAAATATACAGCTACATGTACAGCGTAAGATGATATTTAAATATGCACTTTGGAGGATCGCAATATGCAGCCAAGATTTACGCCGCAATAAATACCTCGAAGAAAGTTATTACTCATTCACCACCAAGAAAAGACAATAAATTACCGACCCACTTGCACTTTCTCGACTCGAAATACTTTTAACATATTCGAAAGCCGAGCTCCAAAGACATCATTTCCAATCCGCTCAACTCCTAATTCATCTTCATCATCTACCGTACAAAATCCCCGCGCACAAAGTCCATCGAATTTCCCTCTTACACACACTCTTCCGGACAATTCGCCACCGCGCAAAAATGCAGCATCACGCAGAACTCAGCGAAATCTCATTCCAACAGACGTGCATACAAGTCACTTATAGCAGTGCCACTCTGCAACACTTCCCGCTCTCGGGTGCGAGATCGACTTTTCTCGCCTGCGCGCGCCCGCAAACGCAATTAAAGATCTATTTGTCAGTGCTCGCGTACACAGACAAGTCCGAGCGAATATTAGAGCTATTTTTTCCGTGAATCGCACGCGCGCAGAAGAGAGACGTCGTCGAGGAGAGAAAAAAAAGGCGAGGCTGTGAAACTCGTGTAATTGCATCAATTGCACGTTTGAGTTCGTGAGTCAGTGCTACCCGAGAGACGCGAGGAAAGGAGAGTTTCGCTCGAATTTCGCGACGGTTGCATCGTGTACGTGTGCACTGTTCGCGGTTTTACCGCGTTTGGCTTGCGTTCATGAAGCCGTTAGGTGATAGAAAGTCGCTTAATTTGGATAATTTCGAAAGTTCGGTCGGGGAGTTTTGATTTGCAAGTTTCGAGTGTTGGACGAGTGGTATTTCTGGTATCTTTATGGAGGAAAATTTTAGTGCCACGCGTGCTGGATAGCGAATGAAAATTAAGCTCTTGATTGTGATTTTATGCGGGTAATGTTGTATTAGCGAAGCCGTGTTTTATAATTGGAAATGCGACTGTAATTTTCATTGGTGCAGTCAAAACATTTCGTTTTAGTAGATGGTCTAAATGTTTCCGTACTGTGTAAAATGGTTCTAAAGTATCGCTCTTATACTCTGTATTGACTGCTTCTAGTTTTTGCGCAGTATATAAGTTACATAAAAGACAAATACTCAAGCTCTTTTTAAACTGTGTAGTTTGTTTACTTCCCTAAATCAGATAATACGCTAAGTGCAAGAACAATTAAAATATGAATTATTATACTAGATTAGTATATAAAACCAACCGATATATATAAGTAGATATAAAACCTTGGGTTATAGAATTGCCTGCCGAGGTTTTAGAGCCGATTTAAAAAGCTTATATTATTATTTCACAATCTAGAAATTTGATTCGCAAATTTATTAATTCATAAAGTTGCATTCACAGCAATAATAGCAAACACCTGGCTAAAATGCTTCTTATATGCGTATATACGATTATATAAAATGTATATGATTTAAATATGGAATATACAGATTGTCATAATTATAAGAATATACAATGATGATATATAAACAATTACAATTACGTAATTATAAATGATTGTGTACAATGAAAAACTTTGAAGTTTCTTCTCTAATATATGATTAATCATCATGAATATATTGTGTTACCAATAGTACTCACGTAAGTTTATGTATATATGCTTGTGTAGTACCATAGATTGTATAGTTCCAACTGTGATCATCCATGGTGAACGGTAATCATATATAATTATATTTGATTATGTATGGATATCCTAACAAATATACTAGTAATGCCTATGGTGATAGTACAAATCTCATTGTGGTTATCATTACATACTACCTGCACTGTTAAAAATTGCTTGAAAATTCAATTACAAATTGTATTTGAAAATTCAACTTTTAGTAGCTGAAAACCAAATTCAGTAACATTTTATTGAATTTATGATTCGGCATGCATTGCTAAGTAAATTCAAGTACATGTAACTGAAAAAACTTATAAAATTTTCACTAGCATAAAAACAATATCAAATAGCCAATTAGATTTTATACTCTTTCTCTACCATTAATACTTTCTATTATTAATAACAAAATTAAGTAGGCTCGAATCCTCCTTATATTTGTCTGTTTGAATAAATCTATCTTAAGTACCTATAATAAGATTGGAAGTATGTGTTAATTTAATCATTTTGAAAAACTATTGCTGTATAAAAGTACTTTTATGCAAGTTTTATAATATTTAACTTTTGTGGTGCAAAATGCTATTGAAAATTCAATTCAGTTCTTAAATTTTCAATAATCATTCATGAATTTTCAATAACTCATTCTTGAATTTTCAGTAGAAATATAACTGAATTTTTCAATTACGTGCATGGAAAAAACTTCAATTACATTTTATTGAAGTTTCATCATATATTTTTAACAGTGTGGCCTATATGATAATCTCATAATTCTATATCATTATACATGATAATGTATTCATATACGAGCATATAATATCCGTTTCATTTCCTGGACGATGGCTTACAGGCAGATGAACATCTAAGCTTTTTCGACGCCACATCTCCTCCAAATAAATACTCCGAACAGTCAAAACAAGCTGGAATGCACCAAAACCCAAGCATATCCAAGTAAATCAATACACTCGTACACGAGATCGCTAAATCACACGAGCCCAGCAGGGAGTGAATAAGATCTCGGACTAATTAGATAAACACCAACCGCGCGCCACTCGGACCGCTCTATATTCATCTCGCTGCGCGGCAATAAATTCGCGACTCCGCGCGACACGTATACATACACCTGCAGGAGAGCGAGACGATAGCCGCGTTTCGCGAGATTCAAATCGCGGCGCGCGATAATTGCAAAATTGCGCTTTGATATACACGGAGAATGAGATTTTTAAGGCTTGTATAAAGGTGTCAAGTGCACATGGCGCGAGAAATTTTGTCGCGAGCAGGGATCTACTTGTTGGGTACACACTACACGTGTGGTACATGCGAGTGGAAATAATGCGCTTAATTGACTGGCAAATTCTAAGGCGCGGAGCGAGGTTCGAGATTTTTATTTTGGGTTGGGTGCGAAATGCTCTTGAGGCGTTGAGTTTTAGTTGGTGATAATTGTGCAATGGTGATATGTGTAACGCGTGCGAATTTGTAATGTAGCAGAGAGTTCGTTATTGCTAGGAGAAATTAATAAAGATAATTTCAATCTTCCAGACATTTAATATAACGATATACCCTGATTTTTGAAAAATGTAAATATTCTGAATACAATATTATTTATAAACATTCTGGATTTTTTTTATTTTCGTTGTTTTTAGTTTTAAGATATAAAGCGAAGAAAATTGAAAATACGATATAATATGAATCCATTGTTATATAATGGAAAATATTTTCATACCGTACAATTAACTTGGCGCATAAAACTACTATGACCATAATCAGATGCAAAATTACAATCTGGCATAAACACAACATCATCTTTTTACGAGAGTAAGCATAAAATTATTATCTGTTGTGACTCAAGAGAAACATTGATTGTGATTGAATAACATTTCGAACAGTTATTATTCAGAGGAATGTAATGAGTATAGCGAGAGGATTTTTTGTGTTCGGAAAAGGAGTTTCGTTAAAGCAGCCCGGAAATCGTTCATCAAGATATGCTAGGGTTTATTACATCTTTGCAACTTTAGGAGTAACAAACTTGATTTAATGCTTCACTCTTTATTAATGTACATTTTTAGATACGCATAACGTAACAGATGTAAGAAATGCATAGTTTGTGTATGATATTGCGTTCTTTCCAATTATATTTTTGCTTGATTAAATAGTTCAGCACTATTTCGAGAATTTTATATCGTAATTGAGCAATAATATTAAAGTTCGTTGAGCTATTAAGCTAATAATATTTTTTATTATTGATACACTTTTCATCCATGAATTCATCTATAAAAACATTTTTATTCAATTACATATAACTAACACGTTTGTAAAATAAAGAGATTTCGTTATTACCGACTATCAAGTTTATAGCTACATGCATTTAAGATTTTATCAGTGTGATGTTTTTAATTTCTTAAAAATTCCGTTATTTTGACAACACCTACAAAACATAATAATCTGAAGTATCAAAGAAAAATCGAATATTTATATAAAATATTATGTATTTATGAATAATCATGTTTTTAATAATGATCTTTATATCGTATTAATTTAGTAATGAAATCCGGTTTCTTTTCACAAACGTTCAGAGGAATTATAAAAATAAAAGAGCAATAAATACGATAATATTATTATTACTAGGTATACATCTTGTAATTTTAACGGGTCCGTTATACAGATAATGAAGAAAGCTTCAATAAACCAATAAAATGAAATAAGCATTTATAATGATTTCTTCAACTCTTGAAAATAAGCTTTTTATATTAAAGTAGCAAATAGTAAGTATATTCAAATAGAAATATTTGACTTACTTTATTAAAGTACATGCAAGTAGTAATTAAGTGTAAATAAATATTCACTTTATCTGAATAAATTGTTTTATTAATGTCATTTAAGTACAGTTATTAGAGTTCATTTGTATAAATATTGATTACAGGCAAAATTTAAAAAACTTTGTAGCTGTAGTAAATGACAACAATGACTCGAATTGTCGCAATTCAATTTCTTTTATAATAAATTCTTTAATGTTTAAAGAAAATTGTACCCTTCAAAGAAATACATGTTTATAAACGTATTATACTAGAGTGAGTGCATTGCCTTTGACTACCACTTCTGGTAATACTATTTTGAAATTTTATACATCTTTATTAATTCATATATCTTCATGATATTATGTAATCTTAATATTCAACTAAAGATATCTATATTTTCACATTTATGACTTGTGATTTATTTTACGTTATTATTAAAACATGACCAGAGTAAAAGCAATCGAAACAAGAACGCATTGTATCATATTTTCTAATATATAATACTAAATGTCATCATAAATATATAAATATATTACAATTACACGTACAAGCTAAAAAAATTTCTATAAAGAAATAAAAGGATGATCTTGATTAATATTAGTCTGCATCATTAGTCGACTATACATAAAATACTTTTGCTACAGCAGCTAATATTTTCGTTGTTTCAGCAAAAAATTAGCCTTACCAGCTAAAACAATTCCACTGATCCAACTAAGAACTGCATTATTCAATCAACATCCAACTAACTAACTCCAAACATTTCCCCAACGACAACCGCACAAGAACTCGAAACGCCGCGAATTCCTCAAAAACTGACAGTCTCATTATAAGGCGCTTTCCTTTCAACGCGCTCTCGAACCACCTCTCGCCCGCCCGCGATTAGAATACACGCGCGTAAAAGTCTCCAGCTGCGGCGACGAAAGCTGCATACGCGCACCGCACTCCCCGACGTCCCATATTCGGCGCGATTGAGACACGCGCCTTTTAATTCAATTTAGCGAGTGCTGCGCGTGTGTGTCTTTTCATTTCCATTTATTAGTTCATATAAAGGCGCATTTTTGTTTTTGTCCCCGTACACGTGACGGCTGGACGTATTCGCGATTGGCGAGTGGTTTGGTGCGTTTTGCAAGATTGGCGAGCGAGGTGGATTGGGCGATTGATATTTGCATCGAATCGCCGCGGGGGTACAGTTCGTATAGTTAGTGCTTTTGAGGCTTTTTTTAAAGAGAGGTTTACGTGGATTTTGTGAAATGCTTGGAGCAAAAGGAGCTACTGTATAATATGCTTCTAAATCATGGAGTAAATTTTTTGGAACTTTAGAATACCGACCGTTTCTTCGCGTTTTAATAAAGTATAATAAAGAAAACGTAACTTTTTAATTATTCAAACCAATTAATGTTTTCTCTTTCTATGCGAATGATAAGATAATATTATTTTATATTAAAACTTAAAAAAGACTATCTATAAAAAATCATATTCTTCTCTATAAGTACTTGACACAGGATTCCAGGAGTCAACATCAAAGTAGTTGACTTTAGCTAGCTTCATTTCACTAAATAATATGTAATCCGAATTTTTTTTAAATCTCTTCTAAAATCTTATGGTACGTATTAGTAAATGATTTCTTGGTAGTTATCGGTACTTCAGTTTTTCAAAATATTTATCTGTAAAGAAAATATCTTGTCGTTTTTACTATAAAACTGATTTTAATTGATTATAGTAATTGAAATTTAGATTATTATTATCTAGTTTTGTTAAGAAATATAATATAAAAAAATTTGATTTTCTTAATTAAATTGTGGTTCATTACCCTTAATTACAATGAAAATGTTATAATTAAATTATATCTGATGAAAGATGATCGAACTCTTATATAACATACATATTACCAACTTTTGGATAAAAAAGCGTGAGCTTAAATTGATCGAGACATTGCGGAAGGTGTACAACGCGAATGAGAGCAAATGAAGAAAGGTCGCTATTGCAACGTTGGCTCGCTATTAAAATTCGATTTATCGGGGGGTAGGCCGCATAGTAGACGTCATCCGCGCGACGAACGACGCTTGAATGGCTTTTTCGCAACGATAATTTCACCGTAGTGAGCGGCAATAGCGGCAGACAACTGAAATTGAGACGAAATTCGGTTACATGATATTTATGTACTCTATCGGGGAGTAATAGTTTTTGCTAAAACTCTTATAGCTCGATTTCGTCAATCCGTTTATTGTCATTATCACAGTGGATTTATTTATTACACAAGAGAGTTACATTTATAATTAATTTCATGTAATTCGATTTTTCATTACAAAGCTTGAAAATAATCTATGTATAGAAGCATATATTATATTCAATGGTAATTTATGAATGACTTTTATTATAATATTATATTCAATGAACGTAAAGAACATTACGAAAACATCAATCACATCGAGTTTATATGAGTGTATAGTGTATAGTGTATCTAATATGCATTTAAAATGTAATTATTGCAATTAAACAATCGCAGTTTATTTATTTTCGTTATAATTATAAAAATGTTAAAACCTTAATGAATTCATTAACTTTATCTTTTTCATCTTTGAAACTGCAATATCGCATGAATCATAACATGACAAATAAAAAACATTTGCAAAATATTTTCCATCACTACACCAAGATCGACTTTTGTCAGGTAAATAACAGGCACTACATTGGTGCATTGATATTTTCTGAAATCACTTATAATCTCATTACACTGTAATCAATCAATTGCAATGTTACTGACATTGTTAACCTTATTCTCAAACTGTGTGTTTCACGCGCTTGTTTCTTATACCGCCATTAAATTTTATGAGTCCTTCAACTTTTGCATGCACTTGACTGCGAATTGCCATTCTCTTTTGATATTGAAAATGTTCGATTACTTTCAAGTTACATTTTTAAAAATTCAAGTATACTGTGTGAACAACAAGTTGTAATACACTCTTGAACGCGCATTACCTGTTTAGTTAGGTCTACATCGAAAATTAAAAATCTTATACTTGTTGTTCTCGTTTACTGTTTTACTTTGTAGTGCACACGTACATATGCTCGTAAAATGAAGCTTTAGCCACCTTTAGTTAGTATATCACTAATAAAGGAGAGTGTCCGTGATAGATCCACAGGCGTCATTGTTTATAGCTCATCAAAACGTAAATTTCAAAATAAAAAATTAAGTACCTGCAGGGAAAATTATAAAAGATAATATCTATGAATATTCCCTATTTAACGCAATGTATTAGGTCTAACCAAACTTTGCTTTTTCTACTTATATCCGCGATTTTCAGTTGTACTTCTTTCAACTTTCCCTGCACGTAAGGTACTTAAAATTATGTTTTCAAATTCACATTTCAATGAGATCTAAACTATGGTATAGGTTTTGTACGTTCTATCTTAACGTGTTAAATACTATTAATCCGTGGGCATTTTCCTGTAAGTTGCTACTAAAGGATCATTAATTATTAATATGAAATTATTCAGATATTAAATTCCCCAGGCTCATTAATTTTAGCCTTAAAACTCTAATCAAATTTCCGTCAACTTTTACGTTAATGTAAAAAAAATTGACAAATGTGGTTCAATTTAAAAAATTAATTTCTTATTTAAAAATAAGAAACTAAATCTTCTGTGTTTCTAACGGATAATTTGTTAAGTATTGTATTTCTTTTTATAAGTAAATTGAATAATACTTTTGGATCATCGTTAAAAACAATACGCATAGTTTAAGAATGACTTCATAAAAAATTAGTGCGATAGTATTAAAAACTTTTAACCTTTTAATATGATTTCTAAGTCTCTTAAACAATAAAAACAAGCGTCTACGAAATAATTACTCACAGCATAACAAACCAACCAATCATTCGCAATGAAAATACAAATTTATTCACACATCCCCCGCATCACCAATAAATTTCCCCCTATTGCATCCTCCATCTCTCATCCTCAACCTCGCCAATCACCAAAAACCTCCATAAACTCTCATTCCCAAATACCCCATCACGCGTAAAACACTCAAGCAGCATCCGCGATCGATCTCAAACACACTGCGTCCTACTCCGTCACGATCAGCTGATCCGCGCGTCTCGCTCTTCCGCGATGCGCTCTTCTCTCTGTATACACCTCGCTATAAAGATCGACCGCCTGTTCCTTGGAAAGTCATGCTTCTCGCGCGCGCGAACTTTCTCCCCGCGCGCGAGCCGCAAAGGAAGATGACGCGGATAGCACGCAGCTCGTCGTTGTTTTTTTTTTCTCCCCCTCTCGTTGTTGTTGTTGTGTATATACACCTAGCGGACTTTTCACGGTGTCGGTAGCCGCAAGTAGAGAGTTACGTCGCTACTGACGTAACCGGTAGCGCGGGCGTCGTTTTTCTGTCTCAGTCGAGACTGTCTTTTTCTTTTTCCTTCGAGGAGAGGGATTGCGATCGCGCGCGGGTTTCTCGCATTGCGCGCGAGTTTTATGTGTATAGGTACCGCGATGTAAGCAAGAGTTGTTGGGTATGCAGATAGTGTGCTTTGGTTGTTGGAATTTGGTGATTTACAGGATTACGTGGGGGCAGGGATCGGATTGATTTTGCGAGTTGCGTAAGTGGATTGGTGAGGATTTTTCTTTTTTTCTTGTGTGGATGCATGGGTGTTTTGATGGTTAGTTTTATAAAAAAAAATTACATGTGCTAACTAAAATAACATTTTTGTATACAATATTATTGTAGTTTATGAGATCTATCATCGATAATATTGACAAAAAATTGGTTAATTGGGAGGAAGCCTAACATGATGTTAGAATCGAGGTTAAAACTTCAATCACAATGTTTATTTAAGCACGACATATGCTTAATTTAGATACCAAAAGCTAATCTTCTTATTTCGAGATTTAGGTCAAAACTGGTCATAGACTTTTAATAAGATTATGGCTACAGCTAGTTTTAAATGGATCGAATGAGTCGGATAATAGGCTAGTCACTGATTTGTTTAATTAATTATTGATTTGGCAGACTGTTTTGTTGCGAACTGTGATCTTAGTCTTAGATATGAAGTCAGTAGAATTAACATTTGATCGAAACATTCAAAGGAGTTGAAGGCAGATGTTACCTATAATGAGGTTGGACTATTTAAAAAAACGTACGATCAGTACAATTTTTACACTTGTAACATTTAACTTGTAACATTTAACTTATAACATTCATACACTTGTAACATTAACGCTATATTATTTTTACCTTTGACTATATGTGCTCTAAAATAATAGATTGTAATTTATTAATTTCTTATTCATTGATTTATTAGTTTTTGCATAAATTAGAGAAAGAAGAAATGGTTTTAGTCATTGTACAATAGGTCAATGTAATCGACATGATTTTTGCAGTAAAATAATATGTGCAATTTTTGAAGTTTGGTAAAGATGACAAATACAACATTAAAACATTCTATTCTCAATAAATAATAACATTGATATATTAATATTATAGAATAATACATAGAAGCAGAAGGGGGTATACTGAAAATTTGCGAGTAAAAAGTGTAAATAAGATATATTAGATGTATTTAAGTTGCTACATTTCTTAAATAAATATATAACTAAAATTTCAATATTTATTACGTTGTTTATAATCTTTTATTATCTTCACTATGATGTATTCTTTGCAAAAGTGACAACAATAAAATACCACATACATTATACTTTGCAGAGAATCGAAAAGAAATCACAGAAATTCTTGAAATATATGATTTATCGCCAGGGTCGTGGTTCACGCGTAATTACACGTATGCGAGCACACGTTATAATTCGTCATGGATGCTGTTCGCGCATCGCATACGCGCCGCATATGAAAGTAGAACGAGCGCATATATCAAAACGAAATTTTAGAAATCAAGCGTATAATTTTCCATAATTGATGTAATCATTAAGAATTGGATATCTCCATTGAACGCAGGAAAGATAATCCGCAAAGAAGTTCCGATAATTAATATTCTAATGATAATAAGCTATTTATTGAATGCTATTATTAGTATGAATAATCGAATCATATTTTGTTTAAGACTTTTAAATACTACGACTTCAAATTTTAATGAGAAAATTATACATTTGGGTTAAAAGAACATTTCATTAATAATGCATTTTTAACTAAAATGTATTTGGGGAAATTATATCATTGCACAGTTCCTTTATAACATATCACAATCATAACGACTTCACAGATACAGCCATATATTCGTAACGTCACAATAAATTTCGAGGCGCCGTATTGATATTGATCGAATTTAAAAAATTTACAAATAGAATATGTTATATACATTCTGTTCATATATATTGTTACATAACATTATTTTTTAGCCAATTCTAAATTCTAAATTGTCTTATTTACCGATTGCATATATACTTTCGAACAAATACAAAGACTAAAGACTATAAATTCAATCAATTATTCATGAGCAGCTTAAGCTCTCAACGAACGTGTAAATAAAAGAAATCGCAAAAAATAATTTCCACCACCCCAAGAAAACCCCATCCAATCAAATTCCCGTGTCATGTAAAATGCTAAGAGCTTATCAGCCTAAAAAATCACCTCATACAATTTTTCGCAACCACTAGAACGACACCCGTCTCCTCGCGTCTCCCAATAAATTCCTCCGCACTACACAAGCTACAAAAAATCGCGTCTAATCTTCTAATACACTCGAGTACATCAATAATCGGTCCTCTACAAGACCGATGCGAGCGTCAACGACCGCGAGCGCGGACTATTCGGCGCGAGATTAAGGAGCGATTGCACGTAATAATTCAGCTAGTCTCCGCGGCTGCCGAGAGCTTCAGCAGCTATACTACGCGGCTTTCGTCAGAGACCGGCCGACTGTCGTTCGCGTTGTGAAATTTTTCGTCGCCTGTCTGACGAATGACCGAGCGCAAGCGCGGGGATTAATTTCGCGCTGGTTACGGGTAGCGCGCGCGCGAGGATCGAGCTGTTTGTTTCCGAGTTCGTTTTTTTTTTGGAAGTTTTAGTGGGATTTGATTTGTTTGGTTTTGTAGACTGGAAGTAAAAATTGGTTAGTTAAAATAAATATTTGTTTCGGTAGTCTATGGAGAATCATTTACTTGAAACCATTGTAAATATCTGTTACTTTTGAACAATAATTTATTTTATGCGAATAAATTTGACTGATTTATAATGAATATATTTTTTAAATAAATTATTTCTACGGAGTATTAAAATATAGATAAATGCATTGATTTGAATTGTAATAAATCTTTATTCCTTTAGAGATAGGAATAGCATAAGCTTCGCAACGATAAGATAAATACAGATAAATGCATTGATTTGAATTGTAATAAATCTTTATTCCTTTAAAGATAGCTATATCATCAAAATGTAGATGCTTATAATAAAATTTTTCAGGACGCTTATTATTATTACTATAAATTTCTAGCTAATAATAAGTTTTTTCGTCTTCGATATATTGGAATGCAAATAAAATCTTAGACAGCTAAATTATTCAAAAATTTTTTTTTAAATAGTTCTTTAAGAATTCCTGAATGTTTCTGATATTAGAATTCTTTATGAACTCTGAGGAAATTTTTAAGAATTATTTTCTAACTTACACAATAAATTCTTAAAGAGTTAAACAAAATTATACAGTTTTTTTCTATGAATTTCGAATTTTGTTATTCTTAATTTTTGGAGAAGTCTCATTTCATATTGTCTGAGCCTCAAAGGGGAAATTATACCGATTTTTATTTTAAAATCAATAGATTTATTTTAATATAACAATTGATTATAAACTATTTAAAAAATTGTATAATTTTTTTACAATCATTTTATAGATCATATTAAATACATTTTTTTAAACAAATTAGATTGAAGTTGTAAGGTTTCATAGGAATCATAGGTCAACAATTGTATTGGAAATGCCCAAAAACTGTCAAAAAGCATATAATATCGAACAATATCATAAACAAAAATATTTTTCAGATTAAATAATATTATTCTACATGTCCAAATTCTATTAAATAGTATTAAAAATATTTCCCAATCAATGAAACAAATCAGTATACAATAATTTTACCACCCTTACAAAATAAATTTTTTTTTTTACTTTCGTAAACCAAAAGATTTAAACCGCTCTCAGGAATACAAATTAGGATTACAAATCGCGTCTGGCATCGTCCGCGAGTAATGCGATTTCCAAGCGACCGTTTCCTAGTGTGACGACATCCAGACTTTTTTTTCTCTTCGTCGAGCTCTGCTTTCCTTGAAGCGCCGCGCTCCAGCTGCTCACGTTTCGCGAGCAACGAAAGGCCGCGCGGCGAATTAAGAGTACCCGAGAGCCGCTCGCATCTAATTGTCGACCGAGTTGAAATTTGCTTTTTTTTTTTCGTAAGCGATGATCGAGCAACTCGTCTGCTGCGCTCGTGAATAACGACTGTAATTATGATTAGGAGACGGATGATTTAGTGCGGCTTCAGATTAGCCAGGAATAAGGAAGTTTTCCTTCAACACCAAAAGTAAATGAGATATTCATGGAATTTTGTTTGTCATTTATTGATAAATTTTCTTTATTTCATTTCTAATGACACGAGTAAATGAGATTTGAATAATAGTAAATTTTATTTATTATATATTATTAAAAATGAATTTAAAAAAAAATACTTTTTATATTTCTATATAAAAAAATTATTAAGGTGTTTCATAAAAAAAATAATTATATCTAATTTAATATGGCTATAATTTTTTAAGTATCAAAAGTTAATAAAGCATAATTTTTGTATTTTGAAACCGTTATTTATCGCACCTCTTTAAAGCCCTCCCGCTTTCTCCTGAAAACGGCCTAATTGAAAGGTATTTTTTCAGCCTGCGCTTTAATAAGTGCTTTTTATTATTCCGAATGACATTTATTAGATAAACGACGCCAGTTATTTTAATGGCCGGTTATAACGTTTCCATTAGAACATTCTTATTCCTCGAAATTACGCTAATCTGCATTCGCCGCCTGCAGTCGGCGCGTACAAAGTTTTCTCACGATATCTCGCGCAAAGTCACAGTCAGTATCGAATTTCACGTATAATGAGCACGCGTAATTGTCGCCGAGATGTATAACCTTATTACACGTAATAGGCGATGATTTATATATTAACTCGCTTTGCTTATGACGCGTATCCATGCGCTCATTTTTTGCGTTATAATTAAGCGTCGCAACAAATCGAAAACAATGTCAATGTGACTGTGATGTGATCATCGCGGTAATAATAACGACGCCGATTTTTTGCACCGTGCCCCCACGCATAATAATTCATTTCACTCTTGAATAATTAATGAGGCACTAGGAGTACTGCAAAATAGCGCGAGAGGCAACCCGCGAGTATAATTTGCATCGGATCAGATGCATACGCGAAGTGAGTCTCCTTACTTTCGCGATATTAATGATGCGGTTTTAATAGTTAACTCTTGTAATTAATTAATGGTCTTGCAATCTTAAAAGGATGATTTAGCGATAAATTAACCGGGAGAGAAGTGTCTTTCGTGTACGAACGCGAGGTTGAAATGCATAACGCAACTCGAGTACACGCATTCCAGCTGTAAGAAAAGGCATAAGCTTCGCAACGATAAGTCATTTTACGATTTAATGGTACCTGTAAACCATTTTAATGAAGAGAAAAATGTAAATTCTTTATCTTTGTGTAATTTATATTTAATTAACTAAAATTTTCTGTCAAAAAAAAAACAGAAATGTAAATAGCAGTAATGTCACTCACAAAAGTGATCTGCTTGAGGCTAAAGGATTTTATGTTTGATATAATCCTATTAATTGTATAATAACAATTTATTTATAAGAATAATACTTCAGATATTATAAAGATTTTTTCTTTATAATGTTCTTTTTTGGTTCTAAATACATTTCAATTGGAACCCAATATAGTTCAATGGTATGTTTACTCTAATTTTTACTTCAAATTGAATCAATTTCATAAGCAATTTATGCCAAAAATAGTCACGCGAGAATAAAAATTCTTATGGATTCGAAGGTGAACATACTTTACTTCTACTTTCTAACAACAATTTTAAAGGCATGTTGTTCACACAATGTGGATCTCTTTGGTTGCTAGACGAGCGCTTTTTAAGCGTTATTTCTGCTTCTTACTAAAATAATCATTTGTTAGCAAGTTAGATTTAGCGTAAAATGATTCATCCTCTACAGACTATTATAACAGATCGCATATTAACAACTGTTTCCTCACTATTTTCTACTAAACCCGAAAAGCCTTTTTCTTAGGAAGTGTCTAACCAAGTGCTCTCTTCTGTAAATGCGTTATTCTTAAATCCAACAGTGCACAATTTCCCTAAAATCAGAGAAAACGCTCGAATTCCCCTTAAGAGGAGGTCGGAGCTATCCTGATTGGTGCAGATTTTACCTAACCTCAAAAATTAATATCATAAAAATAAAAATTTGTTGTCATTTATGGTACAAAAATGCGGTTGTCCGGTGTTCTTGTCATAATAATAAATGTTTATAAAGCTTCAAGCGTACATAATTGCGTACAATTTCGTAAAATAATGAAAAATACGGCGCGAGGTGAAGCTATCAGTAAGGTTAAGAATCGGTAAGATGACCATCACTTTTACCGTTTTCCATTCGTCAATTGTAACAATATTTCATAATAAAAAACTTCTGAGGCTACTAATAAACAAAATTGCTGTTGTCCGGTGTTCTTTACATAATAACAAACTATTATCAAACTCGATTTTGATGTTACTATGTGAATTTTAGACGTATAATGAAAAATACGGCGCGAGGTGGAGGTCACAGTGGTAAATTTCGGTCCGACCTCCCCTTAAACAGACAACGTTACTCAGCCATACATCGACGCTCCTTGCGGTGTAGCAAGACGAAGTACTTGCGTTTTCTCGCTTGCACCTCGGCATGTATACCACACGTAACCCGTGCCGTATAGTAATTAGCCACGGCAATTAGGAAAAATGGGGAATCTCGCCCGCGGCCACGCGGTAATTTTAAACGATGCACCCGCGCGCACCGAGCGCATTTTCTTATTAAGGAACTTCTCAATTAGAAACTTACACGCACGCAAAAATCAAGTCCCATTTACTTTCTACCCGGGGCCGTTAATAATGTTTCCATTCCCATGTAGATTTTTGAAGCGCGCGTAATTCGACGAGCTGGTGTTGCGTCGTTGAAGAGAATCGTTTGATGAGTCTTTGTTTGGATAGTGAGATTGAGATACATGTTTGTTTTTCTTAATGGATTTGACAAATGTTTTTTTTTATTCTGAGTAGAGGAAGTATGTTGTATATAGTAATCTTTTTCTACGATGCATCTAAATTAGATTGGATTGGAATTCACCTGGGTAGATATTGAATTCACATTTAGGAGAAAATTTTCTTAAAATGAAAAGTTTCTTCTTGCAATTTTAAATCATTCAATATAGAGAACCAGAATAAAGTGTATATAAATTTAAAATATTACGAACAAAATTTTAGTTTATTTGAAGTTATTAGTTTAGAACATTAAATGAATTAGATGATTTATACGTTTTCAAAAAGTAATAAATAAGTGCAGTTGTGTTTTTAGTATTTTCCATGAGCATACCGCTTAATGCATTCAGTCGCTACCTATTTCTACCTCTCTCACTCGGGCGAACTGTTATACATTTTGTGGGCAGAAAATAGTTTCACAGTCTTTTTTATAGTAGTATTTCTTTTTGTCCCATTTCTCTAAACTTTTATTACTTTACTTGTTCAGTTTTTTCTTCTCTACTAATTTCACGTAAATACTATAAATTTTTGGCTAATCTCAGTTGTATATTTTCGGCCTATTAAATACAGCCATAAATTAGTTTTCTGACCAATAATAACTTGGATTAATTTTCACCACAGATATATACATAGGTTCTAAATAAATATTTATGAAACTTAAAATAATCTACCAAGCGAACCAAATAATTCCAACGATTCAATAAAACTCCACAGATAACAATTTACTTTTCTCCCACGTGAGTACACATAAGCTACTCGAGACAACCTTTTTCAAATAAAATTTTGCATAATCTATTAGCTCTGAGCACCGCGGCAATGCTCGCAGTAGCCGCACAGGCACTTCAAGTTCAAACAAACATCATAAATTTCCGAACCTCGCTTCTATATACGTTTTCTCGCGGCGCGCGCTCCCCGCTGCAGCCACACACGTCAATTATGAATGAGCGCCGGAGATTATTGATTACTAGAAAAGCACTCTCGCGCTCCCGCGGCTCGACCGTAATAATATAATTCCGCTTGCGAAACCGCAAACGCCTCGAAACGCCGGAGTGGAAGAAGAAGTGAGACACTTGTGGTGAGTACGTCCTGTTTGTTTAAGAATAAGAATGAGAGTGGTAAGGTATAAAGATGCTAGAAACATAGCGGAAAGTAAAAGTTACGAGTTTGCGGATTAGATAAGTGAGATGAAGTGATGTTTGTATTTCTTATTTCCGCACTTAGTTTGATCGGGTGGAAAAAGAAGTTATAATATATCGGTACTATAGTGTGGACTAATTCCGGATTATGTATCAAATAATGCTATATTTAATAGGCGTAGAACCGTAGTAAATTTAACGTAAATATTATATTATAAAACTATTAGACTCCGTAATCCTTATAAAATTAATGAGTTTTGACAAGAGTGCAGCCATATTTCTGTACTGATATGCTGATTTACCCCACAACCAGATTGTCGCAATTTTCACTCTCATTAAAGTGAAATCCGATTCTAAAAAGTATCTAGAAAGTATGCTTTTTCCGTCATTAAAAATCTAATAACTTTCCAACGTCGCAGTGAATGAAGTTTAACATTTGCCTCTTGCCTTAAGAGTCGATTAAATTTTACATATTAAAATTCTAAGTACACCTTGCTTATAGCTTGCATTTTCCGTGAAAATCGTAAAAATACAACTATTATAAAACCAAAAATTATATTATGTAGATGGTTTGAAACTTCCAATTTAGATTGCAGATAATATTCTAAAAAATATCACATCCATTAATAATTGTATTGATCCACATAAAGCATAACTATCTATTTGACCTTAAAATTCAAATTATATTTTACGCCAATTATAATCAATCAACGATGATAAATCTCTAAGTAATTACTCATCCTCTTAGACCTGCCACACACCTAAAACTCCATGAATAGTGATAAAGTATCCACGACAAGTAGTTGAACCCTTATATGATCACCATTGATAGATTTGAAATCAAATCGTGTTTAAAACATTCAATCTCTACTAGATAATTTAAAAGTAGCTATTATACAAACAGCGATAATTATTTTGATCCCTTTTTAATACGACTGTACATCAAACCTCAAATTACAATTTTCATGGTGTACGAAACAATGACAAAACCTCTGAACCATTTATTCGTCCCATCAGACCTGCTATATTCTCATGAAACCATATGACAAACTTTACCCATTTATATACACGACATGAAGACTCTCCGACACGTGTAACAAACTGCAATTCGCTTGTCACACTTAATACGCGACTGACGCACATATACATACCTGTCTCTCTCTAACATGCCGCAAAGATAATCGCGTATTCATCAGAAGAAGAATAGCGTAGCAGCTGATCACCATATAGCAGTACTCTCTCGCGCTATTAGCGGTTACGCGGAGCAGTCACAGAAACCGAAAGGAGTACGCGCGGGGCGCGTGACTTAAGTAATGGGCCATGGGCTTAAGTAACCGGAATCGAGCGTATAATGCGACGTCGCGAGAGAGCTGCGCCGAGTCGAGCTGAGAATGGCCTATACGCGATGGGGTTTTCTAAGCGGTGAGTTTGTAGATGCAAGTGGGCTTCTGTTGTGCTTTGCATTCGAAACGTTGAGCGGGGTTTTTGGAGGGAGAGAGTGACAAATTATGTAAGAAATGAGGAGTTGAAATAGGGCATATGATTGGATTTGCAAATGTATAGGAATGCCTAAATAAGAAAGTGAGCATTTTAAAAAGCAGAAAATAATTTCTTAAGATGAGATATGGAACTTTTCCATGCCAAGTTGAAAAGGAAGACTTTTGTTTCTGTTAAAGGATTTTTTTAGGTATTCTAATGCGGCAATGAGACTCAACAACAATTTTTTCTATGTGGTAAGGGTGTCAGTTACTGTGCCCCCTCTAATTACTGTGCCTTTACTGTATTTTTCGTAAAGCAATAAATGCGTAACCTCTTTAAGCACTTATAACCAATAGAAGAGTCAATAAAAAATCAGTACAGCATATGATAAATCATAAATGATGCACTAACTTTTTATATTAGTTAATATAAAACTCGCAGTAACTGACGTATGTCATCTGCTTAGGGGCACAGTAACCGACACACATACCCTAGTCAAAGATTAATAGAAATTTATAAGGCGATGACAAACTTTAACTTATAGTTAACGAACTGGAGTCGAAGTATTAAGAAATTCAAGTTATAGAACAAAAATTTGTAAATTATTTCACGTAACCTCTACTTTAAAAATGAATCCATATATAATTCTTCTCATAAATTTACATATAGCAAGAAATTGTTTAGCAATTTTCCTAGAATATATTATTTGAATTTTCTCAAACAAACTCTACTTTTAATTACTCATGGATAGCAATCTATTTTTATAAAAATATACATTTTTAGCTTAACTACCTTTTTCAATGTGCTAATTATTTTGACAGAAAGACAAGCATAATTACTAGAAAATTTTCATAAAAATCCTTTATAATTAATAACTAAAACATTGTGGGAAATAGCAGCGATTTTTTTCCAATTATAAATAAAGACCGTACAACCAAGAGAACCGATAATCGTCGGTAAAACGTGATACTCCGCAGCACTCCATCAACCCTACTAACTCTATTTCACTCCTTATTAACACCACACAACAAGCATCACTAACTTACTTTGCCTATAAAAATAAAATCCATTACCGGCTACTGCTGCCTCGCGCGTGAAAGAAAAAATATCACGGAATTGCTGCGCCGTTTTATTACCTCCGCTTCTTTTTTGCATTCCTTCGCCGACAGGCTGTACAAGCCTATATATATAGCTATAATCCCATCGAGGTGCAACGCAGCTCCCTTGCACCTATTTAGCCACGGTCATTTGAACTTTCTATAGCTGCACCGCGCCATTTTCCATAAAATAAACGAACTGTTAACGGCCGAGCTGGATATCTGCCTATCCCCGATAAATATCGCGGCAACTCGAGTAAAAGGTCACGGATGAATCACACCGAAGGCGTTAAGAGGCCATAACACACATGTACGATGGATATTTGCTCATGCACGCGGGAGTGCAAAATGTACACACGGAAAAGTGTGTAAATGCTCTATTTGCAGTGTGTAACTAGACGTAGGTGGCTTTTAATAATATCACTTCGCGCGGGAGTTTTTCCGCTCGGACGGTTTAATTACGGAGACACTTGCGACACGATTCGGCGTCGTGTGACACCGTGTTACGGGTGCGCGCGCGTGTGTGTATAAAGCGTCTCGTGCGAAGGGTGGCGACGACTCATTCAAGTTCGACACGTAATTTAGATGTAATTCTTGATGGGAGACAAGAGAGCTGTAATGCAATGATACACGCGACGGCCATTATGTTCTTTTGCTCTTTTTTCTTTCTTTGCTGATGCCGAGGCGCGTGTTGTTACACACCTTTTAATGGAGGAGTTAGAATGGAGGGAGTTTGTATAATATACCGTTGTTACATAAATAAAGGCGCTTAACTCTGTGTTAGGCTCATTTGTTTGTCGGTGAAAAAAATGGGTTAATGGATTGAATGTGGCAGAGTAAGATGTTGTGAAGTAATTCTTTTAATGGAGAAGCAAGCTGATGTCGTAGACCAATGCCATTTTATTTCCCAGCATATAAAGTACTATAAAACTTAATTATCGATTATCATTTTCTTACTTTTGTACATTTAAAAATAACTAATGTAGAATTGCTAAAAGTTTGATATCAACATTTAATTAAAAACGTGGTTTTTCTTTCATTTGGAATAAAAAAAATTATACTAATACATAGAAAATTAAAATAATATAATTATAATTTATATTATTTATGATATGGAATTATTTAAATTTCCTATTAATAATCGTTGTAGCTTATTAAAATTAAATATTTTGTTGTACTCAATAATTTTTGTGGTACAGAGTTTTATAATTTTTTTTTATAAAATAATCTGATTTTCTTATCTACATCCTTGATATAAATACATTATGATTCAATAGTGTGGAATGTGTATTACAAAATACAAAGTAATTTCACTTTTATTATTTACAAACCATCCAGTGCTATGTATGTTACACATAAAACTTTATAGATATATTATAAAACAATAAAACCTTATTATTAGGCATAATTTCCAATAACAATCTTTATTTACAGCACTCGTTCCAATAAAATATAATACAGACTACAGAATAATTACGCTTTTATTACCCGTGCATAAAAATTAACATAAATTAATAAATGTTTTTCTCAATCGTAAGCATGAATTTTAATAGCCCACAAATACACAAATACGCAAATCAAAATTCATTGCGTTTCCTCAATCATCATCGTTATTTCATTTACCCGCAGATACGAACTACCGCCGTACGCATGTTTGTTTTGAAAACATTACTCAAATTAATGGCCACTTTTACGTTATTCTCTAATTGTAAGCGCTTGAACGCAGTACCTATCGATTACGCCTCGAGCGTAACGACCAAGCAGCAACAGAATCAGATGCAAATTCATCTATCAGTTTTAACGGTGCAGTCGTTTAATACTCAACGCTGGACATGAAATGATTGTCCCCCCACGATCCTTACTGCAGTGACTTCGCTCCCCCCATTTACGACCTTTGTCCGCGTTTTTCTCCGCCCGCCTGTGCACACATTTTTCCGGCATAAAATTTGGTTTTATGCCAGGCGCGCAGATAAAGTTTTGTTTTAATGAGACTTTAATCGCCAAAGTATATATCGCTCGCCTAAGTTTTATACTCGAGCGAGTTTCGCAATGCACTTACGCGGGCGCGAGCTCGCGCGCGCGCGGGGCCTTACAAAAGTTTATTACCTAATACAAATATTATAAGAAAGGCTTTTTTACTTTGGTGATTCATTTTCGCTCATGTACTTTTTTTCCTTCTCCGTGTTGCAGGTAAGAGATTTCTCAGGGGAGCGAGAGACAGTTGTATAAAAGCGTTCTATATAAATCCGATGTAGCGGAGTGGAGTGGAGTATAGTGGCGCAAGCCCGTAAGTATAAGACTTATTATTCTCAGCTATTTTGTACGCGAAGTCAGAATTTTTGTTGTTATTAAGATGTGCACTTCGTGTGAAAGAGTCGCGATAAACTGGGGAAAAAATTATTGTAAACGTTGAGGAGTGAAGCGATACGCGTGCGAAATTGGTTTGTACGGGTTGTGTGAAGAATACACGCTACTTATTTTTATGAGAGTTTCTTTTTAATTATGTAATTTTTAACAATTTTGAGAAAAAATATTAAGTAAAGAGTTATAATTTCTTTTAAATCTGTATTTGTATAGAGAAAAATTAATTATAATATTAGTTAATTGGGCGGATTGCATTGTATGGAGATACTTATAATATTGCTGAATACATGGCGATTAATCTTATAATGTAAAATTCAGGACGTAATATGTAATGTTTGGATTAATTTCATGTTCTTATTACACGATTTTTCTTCTGCAATAATAATGTGAAAGAAACTGTATAGCTAAATTTACTGTTTATGTTTGTACATTGAAAGACAATCTACGTTAAAAAAATACCTTACATATTTGTAGTAAAAATTGTAATATTTATAGTATTTAGTTTTCATTTTTCACTATATTTGTAAAATAGTAGATTATGCTACACAATTATTGACGTAGAAGTATGTAATTAATGAATTCATTGATATCTCTAAGTCAATAGGTGTGAGCAATTATTTCGTTGACGTTTCGATAATCAATTATATCCTCATCAGAACTATAATTAATTAATTACAAAATATATTATATAATATTAGACACAGTATGTTTTGGGCCATTGTAGTATGCATTTGGTCATTTTTCACTCCAATATTTTTAGAAAGTATTTTATAATGACTTTTTGTCAATGTCCTACATAAAATTTTACTATTCTTTTACTGAACTTCATCAAAATAATCGTATAAATATTTTACACCAATCAATTGGGGGAAGTGAATACATTTATCAATTATAAAATTTTTCTTCACAATTTTTTTCAGAGTAAGTTAATTAAATACTTGTTTTAAAGAAAAGTTATAAAGAAAATCCATGACAAAATACTTAAACGCGTCAACATGCATCCTCGCACGCAACGCAATACCACTAACCGATGTGCAACGAGCGATTAATAACCGTCATTTTCCCAAACGGCAATCCCCTCGTCACTCACAATCACATCGTAACAATAAAAAGACAGCTGCGACGCGCGCAGCTACCCATCCATTCATCCTATTTGGCAACGGATAAACACCCGTAATAATATCATCCAACTACATGCCTTCTCACGTTTACTCACACTTCCTACTATGTCACCATCATACCGAACATTTCAAAAATAGATCCATCAGACGCACCGACGCGCGCGGAAGAAATTCGCGCGCGCGCGCATGCCTCTCCTTTCGCAATTTGATGGTTACGCGGGCCTCGCGCGTATGAATTATGCATGAGCGCGTGCGCCGGAATTCGATTTCAATTAGTTCCCGGGGAATTACGAGCGTGTGCGCGCGCCGTATGATCATCGGGAGTAGAGAGAAAGAGAGCGCTTATCGCGCTGCATAAGAGTATCGAGTTTACGTGGATCGCGGAAAAGATGGAAATGTGGACGCGCGCGTGTAGTGTAGTGTGTTTATCGGGGAGTAATATCGCGTTATGGGGTTATTGCTGGTGAGTGAGTATACTATAGGAACGGGAGAGTTTGTAATGCGTGGCTCTGGAACGTGAGAAGCGTGTTCACGCACGGTGTGTTATGAAATGGGTTTGACGATACGGAAGCAGCGCGTGTGTTTATTGATTTGGGGTGATTTTTTTTATTTTTTGGTGAGTGGTGCCTTGTGCATGCTGATTTGCATTTGCTGGATTTGTAGTTCAATTGGAATAACAATTTTATAATTTATAATGAATATTTTATATAGTTATTATTATTCAAATTTTGTATGTCTTGAAAGGACTTGAGACTTTTGTATTAGCCAAGAATTTGAATTGACTTCAATTTATATATACTGAGGAGGTTCGATTTAACTTGACATAGAATAATATGTGTCCTATCTATGTAAACTAAATTTTTTTACTACTAATAAATAAAGAAAATGATACACTCTATCGATTCTATAAACTTAAGTTGGCCTTATAATTTTCTTACGAATATTGTTCGTCATTGAAAGTTAAATAGAATACGTATTCATCAGTATATGCAAACAGGACATTCTGAATGTCGATTTGCATTAATGCTAGATTTGTATAGCTCATTCACCTTTGCAATTTTTCAATCTACAATAAATATTAAGTATCGTTATTATCATTCAAATTTTGCACGTGTTAAAATGAATTGATGCTTTTTTATTGTTGCAGAAAATTTTAATTGTATTTGTAAAATATTCAGGTAGTACAAGTAAACTATGTTACTGTCTTGCATAGCTTATAATTTTTAGTATCATTGTTAGTATAATAATATGCATATCTTATTGTTACTATAATAATATATGCCTTATTGTTAATATAAAAATAAGCATGCCTTACAGATAGTATAGAACAATAAATGCCTCATTTTTAGTAAAATAATATGTATGCCTTATAAGATTAATTATTATGTTAATATATTAATAAGCATGCACATTAATTTTAGTTTTCAATTTAATTTGTGTCGACAAAATAGAAAGCTCATTGGTATATTGCATCCTCTTAATTCACATTTTAGAAGAAGATTAATCGTTTGTCGATTTAGTTTTAATTACCTGAGGAACTGTGATCAGTATTTTTTATCATACCCAGTCTTTATCTATTGTATTTATAGTAAAAAGAAGCATAGTGCTAAACAATCTTAAAAACAAAATGAAAGCACTTTTTGCATGCATCTTCCATAGCCTATAATTACGAATTCCAAAATTGCACGTTCCACTCACACAAAGCAACGATACCAACCCAGTTTCCTTAATCGATAGCTTTGTTTTTCTCGGCGCGATAAGCAAGCCAAGCGTCTTCTTGAAAATAACGATGCACCACCTCGCTTCTTTATTTTCGTGCATTAATAACACTTTCTTCCGCGTCGCGCGATACAGAGAAAGTGCTTCGGCGAAGAACAGCCCGCATGCTGTACCCCCCCCCCCCCCCCATGTCATCAATCGTATCAAACTTGTTTGTATACACCCGCGGTGTGCGCTCGTGCATCGTCTGCCCGGCGCGTGTGTAATATAGCGAGTCTCGTTGCAGCTGAGACGAAGCGAGGTCGACAAGGGGCAATCAGGGTATGACGCGATTAATCAAGGTGGTTTTCGCCAGGAATCACTTTCTTATGAATGATTTGTAGAAGAGAGGATATCATTCAATATATTCTGTGGCGAACCGGAGAAACGACTGAAGTCCACTTTTTCTTTGAAAATTGAGTTTTGAGTGATTTTCTCGGCGATTTTAGTAATCTTACATAGTATATTTTCAGATAAAACTGCAAAAAATCAAGAAAGTGTAAAAATAAGTGAAAAAAAAATTCATGAATATCAACTATTCATGAATTTTTTGAACATTAATTTAACAATAGTTTAATGGAAATTAAAAATTTCAAACCTTAATATCTCAAAAATTGGAAAAGTGGACTTAAGTCGTTCTCCGGGAACCCAAAGAGATATTCGACGCTTCTTACAAACCATAGTGCATTTTAGATTTGCTGAGTGATAAGATGCTAGTTGTCTTCAGAGTCCTTTTATAAAAACTAACAGTTTTGAAATTTTCTGATAAGGATTATTATTTATTAATTAAAGCAATAGTTTTTGACGGAGAATTTGGAAAGAGCTAGTTTTTGTAGAAGACACTTGAACAACATCAGTAATTTTTGAGAAATTTGAAATATGCTAGTTTTCGTAAGGAACAACTTATTGATTTTGCACGTATTTTGCGTAACATAATTCTGAAATTACACATCTTACTAACAAAACAACAATCAACCCAGTTAATATATCGGGTAGCTTTGTTCTCACAGCATGACAAACAAACGATGCATCTTTAAAGAAATAATAATGCACCCCATCACTTATTTATTTTATTCTTTTTTGTTTAATTTGTTACTAAACTTTTTGAGATATGCTTTTTTTCCATTTTTTAATTTCCAATTACTTAAGTAACACTTTAAAGCATCATGTAACGCTTTTGCTGTATGAAGTCAGAAATGACACTACATTGCAATGTAGTGATTTAAAATGAAAGGAAACTAAATTTTGAACTAGATTATAGCACACTAACTCTCCCAAATGGTGACATGTTTTGACACTAGCGGTGTGATTTGAACGAAATTAGCGTATTGTTTGGAAAATGAGTTCAGAATTTTTGTAGGTAAGGGCGAAAGTGATTTCTCTTCTTGAACGGCTTTCGAATTGCTAAGTGTAATCGATATTGAAATGGATCGCTTTCGGGTTAGTTTGAGGTTATTAGAGTGAGACGTTGTGCGCTGTTTAAGTTCAATTTCACTAATTATATGCTTACGAGTTTGACATTTTCTGGTCTGAGACTTTGCATGAATGTATACCGCGGCATAGCGGATGAATGCTTATGACAGGCATTGAGGTAATTCGCTATGCATTTATGAAAACAAACGTTTTTTGTCATGTTGTACTAACTATTTTGCATGAATTTCTCATTATGGGCTTTAAAAGTAACATTAATTTATAAATATAAAGTATAAGGGCTGTAAATTGTAATAGCTCATATATGCATGTTTTATGTCTAGAAAGTCACCTTTTTAAACTCCTAATAAAAGTAGCCAAATCATATGTATAATGATGCACTTTAATACGTGCACTTCAAAGAACCTCCATTATTTGCATCCATCCTGTCCATATTCAACTGATAAAGTGTGTCTAAAAATGTAATTTCTCCGAAGCTTGCATTGTTCCATACATCCGTGTTTTATTGTTCATTCATTCGTGGCGCATTAACTCTGTGCACACACCTTAATTTAGGCATCTGCTCTCCTATGAACGAGCTTTCCAATCTATACAAAATAGGTAAGAGAATTCATAATTGCTAAAATTTCACTCCCGTATGCATACTAACGCTTATTATTACAAGGCAGAGTAAGATAAATTTAGAAAAGTTGAAGCCAATATTCAAACTGAAACTAAAATTAAACAGCAATTTTGATATGGTCATTTGTAATTATACCTACATGATATCATATATAAACATATTATACAAAGAATGTAACTAAAAAAAATATATAAATCAAGTTACTAAAAACAGATACAAAGCATGTCCCTAAAACATATACAAAACCTGAACTTACTACAATTTGCAACTCGAACAACATCAATTGTAGATGTCAGTTATTATGCTACATAATTCTAGTTGCGATAATTACTAATGATAACTATTGGATAATACTGTATAAAAAATGACAATCAATAATCTCGTAGCTCTCATACTTACAATATACATGTTAGTGAACCGTTTTTACCCAAGTTAATAAGTTTTTGATTGAAATAATATCGCATATCAATATTACACAACTTATCAATACCAACGTTCACTGATCACGTAATTCTAAATCTAGTATAAAATACACTGTTTATGAATAACTTCTGAAACTATAAATACGCTCTATTTACAAAAAATGATAAAAAATGGTGAATTGCTGGTTCAAAAATCGTTTCATCTAACCTCAAAACGGTCTCTTTTCTATTCAGCTGATCAATATCAATATTCATTCTTCTATTAACCGTAGTATAAAATAAACTATTTGTGCAATGCTTTTGAGACTATAATCAAGCTCTTATTACAAACTCCAATAACCAATGGCATTTCATCTAATTTCAAAATTCTCACCTTTCAATCCTCTTCCAAGACGCTTACTCCTCACACTATGAACAAGGCCTTACATCGCGTCTGTACAGTAGTGCAGCCACGATACTCGCTGCAGCTCCGCGTACCCGTAACCAGCGATGTGTTGCGGACGATCGCGCGCTCGCCTCGCATAGAAAGTTCATCCGTCTCTCTCTTCTCCTTCAACCACGTGCATTCAAATGAAGCACCAGAGTTCTCTCCGTTCCAGTTCGACGTGTACTACTACTACGTGTATACATGGAAAAAGCGAGCGCGACGCGTGCCGGGCATTTCCTAACGAGTGCCTTATGTATACCTGGGTGTCTGATGTGCGGCAAAAGATCGTCGTAAAACATAGAGCCGAAGACAGCAGGGGGATTCCCCTGGGCTTGATTTATCGCCCGGCCATGCTAATGCTGCATGATTTATCGTGGAAGTGCTCGAACGGGAGTATACGTACGTATGGTTCTGTGTAATTGACGTTTCTGTAATTGCCCGCTTGAGTTTGTGAGGGATATCCTGCGCGAGCGCGAAACACTGCGGGTTTAAAAGGTTGACGGGACATGGATGTACGAGATAAGATTTGATCGTATTTTCGTCTGCTTTTACGTAAATTAATTATAAAATAATTGTAAAATTATGAATTTGCTTTTGTTATCTGATAGTAAGTTGATTGTTTATTACGCTTAGTATCGTTGCTGAAACAATAAGAAAGTTAATGTCGAGGTGTGGCAAATAGGAGTTTCTAATTGTTGAACCGAAAAAGTGTGGATGGATTACTTCGAAACATAGTTGCGTGACGATGTTATACTTTTTGTATTAATAATTTCTTTCCGAATTATATAACTTTTATTCTATCCTGAATCGTAATACGAACTTTTATTCAGTATAATTAAATTGTGCTATATTGTAGCAATACTTTATATCGTTCGAACTTTTCTCGCGTACTTAATTAAAATATGATATAAAAACAATTTTTTTGGTACAAATCAGAAGAGGCTCAACTAACTAATTTCATTTAACACTTAAAAAGTGAATGACTGTTTCCTGATTTTAGTTTTTATACGGCGCATAACAATCATTATCCATGAAAACTTTAATCTACTCTATACGTCTTTCACATTATGGACCAAAAAGAAAGTGTATACAACAGCCGTAATAATAAAATATTACTCCGTTTTCGACTGTGCGTAGAAAGAAATCAATGATAGTGCAATATGACACTGTACCGGCGGAGAAAAAGTAGGATATTTTTTACGTCGACTTTTTCTTACACGGACTAACCTACGAAACGGTTTCGCATTGCACCGTACCTTCTCTTTGCTGCGCGAGCAACGTTTTTACGTGCACTTTCCCCCAATTAATTAGTCGAAGAAAAAAGGAAGGCAAAGTAAAACGGATGGTTACATGTGCAGCACTCTTGAATAACCAATTTCCAGTCCATTTCCAGTGGAATATCGTACCATTTGGCGTGGATTTTATGCTTCGAACATAATTGAGACATTCTCGAGCCAATGAAATACTTTTTACGTGTTTAGAGTGAATTTAAATATTAAAAGGCGTTACCATTTACAAAGTAATGACTAACAATTACTTCCGCTAAACAATAAAGTGATATCATCAGCTCTATAAGAGCTTGTACTCCTTTTTCATCAGAATTTATTTTTGAAATATTCTATTTAGTTTAAATTTATATAAATATTTAAAATATCAATTTTCGTGGTTGGAACTTTGATAACATTTTGATTTCCAATTTAGTGTAATTCATCAATAATTCAAAAGTGTAAAAATTCGATGTAAATCATCCAAAAATTCTTTGACATCTGCGGTTGCACACTATATTTTGCAAAAAGAAAATGCATTTTGGGCATTGGGTTTAATTGCATTCTTTAGGACTATCCAAAAATATTTTATAAAACCATAAAATTGAAATCAAGTATTTGAGAGTGACAAGGATGGCTGAAACATCAACTTTCCTTTTATTTTATGTTATAAAAACTACTTGATCTATTTTTAACCTAAAGCTACAATTAAACATAGGATTTGAAACAATGTTGAAATAAATATACAACCTAAAGTAAAAAGCCTGTTGAAATTAAAATACAAACACTATTTTGTCTCAATAAAATGTATACATTTTCCTTGCAATTACTACAATTCGTCGATAAAGCTCTTCAAAATATCCATTACAATATTCAGCCACGCATTCCTTGCATATTCTCCAAGTTCCTCAGCGATCCACCGTCTCATACGCGCACCGCAATCTCAGCAAACTCCCCGCGCAAAAACACAGTATTTCCATCGGATTCGCCTTGGCACGAATGCTTATCCGGGCGCTTTTCGCGATCGTCGTTTAACGAGCTTTTTGCGCAAGATCCCCTTAATACCAGCGCGCACCGCAACACAACCGCGCATTATCCTTATCGACTTAGCTGCCAGCTCGGAGATGCGTTTTATACGCGCCGCGGATGATTTAGGTGCGCTATAAGGCACCGATCGTAAGTCAATGCACGGCGCGCGTCTTGTAATTGAATGTCACGTGGCTCGCGAGCGATAAATGTATTCACAGCGTGTACACGTGTGTGTGTATGTGAGTAAAAATCGATGGTAAAGGAGAACAAGGCTGCGAACATTAGAATTTTTTTTCTTGTTTCGTATGGGTGAAGCGCAAGCGCGCGTTGGGTTGTACGCGAACGTAATTGTGTGCGAAAGAAGCGTTGTTGCTAAACTGTTGTGGTGTTTTTAATGACGGGTATAAATCTCCCGATGGTTTTTTCCCCTTTGGTGCGGGAATATTGCTTTAATGTTTTGGTAATGTGTGACGGGTGTATAGCGTGAGTCATTATCGAGGTACTTCTTTAATTGTGCGATTGGCGAATTTTCTTTTGAACGTGTAATTATGTGGTGGTTATCATTTTAATAGATTTTACGCGTGTTGTAAAAGTTGTAAGTAGAATGAGGCGGTAATGGTGGGACACGTGTTTTTGTCGGGGGTCTAGAAAAATATGAGAAATCTTCATTTGTGCAATTCTTGAGAATGTAATTTAAAAAAAATGAGTTATGCGAAACCGCTTTGCTTAAATTATGAACTGAAAAATCTCTTTATACCAACACCTTTAGTTTAAATTTGTAACCTTTTAAACTAAAGGTGTTGGTTAATTTATAACTTCGCAGTGTGATGCAACTATCGTAAATCACTGATACATTCCTTTGTAATTTCACTATAATAAATTCTTTTAAATAAGGGTACTCTTGCAGAAACAAACGATAAATCATCTTGATTTCTTCTTCGAATTTGTCTCGTAACGCAAGATTCTTATCCGATGTTAATATAAATTAATCCAATTTGATAGCCACTTCATTAATTGAAATACAAACATAATTTCGAAAAACCGTAAACGTTTTCCACAACATCGATGTTTACTTACATCGTTAAGATTTAATCAAACACGAAAATAACTCTATCATCCCGTACCAAAAGAACCTACTGAAAAATCGCCTATACATCCACAGACACTTCCAACCTCGCGCTCAGCCTCGTAAAATTATCATTACAAGACACCGGCGACACCCCGAGCTTATCGGATCAAACTTGTTTATCGCTCGTATAACTCAATTTGCCACTATCTCTCCCCCGAATACAAAAATCTCATTCGACGCGACTACATTCACGGCGCGTCGATTCGATTTCCAATATACCGTGTAATCTTCGCGCGACCGAGCTGCTCGTCCGCGCTTATCAAGCGGAACTCGCCAGAACTCGTATTTCTAGTTTGCGGTGCGTGCGGTGCGCATTCAGCGCCTTGACAAAGAGAAAGAGACACTTTTCACGAGGTGCGCACCTGCGCGAGAGATCGGTAATGAACGTGAAGAGATCGACGGTGAAAAGACACGCGCTGCGCGTGGTCGAAGATGTACACTTGACGCAGGGAAGCGAAAAACTCGAGATTAGTCGAGTTTAATAATCTGGAATGGGAAAAGTTGCCGTGCGCTTTTTACGTGAGTTAGCGTTTGGTTAACAAAGTTGTATTTACAGCTTTTATTTGGATTATTATAAATACAAATAGATACGTTTTTTTTATCAAATCTCAACAAGTTAGAGCGTATAGTAAATTAGATTGTATCTACCATCATGGATCTGGTTATTCTAAAGTCTTTATTTTTGCGATAACTAGCTTCGTTAAGATCTACTAATGTATGTATATAAATTATAATATAGTGAATGATGCGTTCTAATTATCAGACATATACATTTTTCAATTATAATAGTTCAAAATAATTATCTATAGATGAAATTGATCAACAATTGGCTCTTGATAAAAAACGGTGTCCGCTTTAGTAACCACTTACATTGTCAAGAAGTTTTGTTATTTAAAATACTTCTACCTTCGGAAGGATGAAATTGATTTCTATGCATAAGTTTATTTAGTAAAAATTATGTACTATATAAGGATTCTTTATTGTCTCCGGGTAATAGGGACTTAACTATATATACAATTATATATAATTATATATATATATATATATATATATATATATATATATATATATATATAATCATGTACAATCATTTATAATTATAATATGTAACGTTTGTTTCTTTATAATAAACATAAATATTTATGGTTATGTATGGCCATATATGATCATTATATGGTGATATATTGTCATATATGTGATTATATACAATTGTACACAACTATGCTTAATTTTTCGGTCGTAATATATATAATCATGATTCCGTTGTCTATAATAATATTTCAACCAAAGAATGTGGACGTCTTACTATAAGTTCATATATGATCGTAAATATTCATACATCTATTTATTGCGATAAAAGTTATATATAATTACATGTGACTCACTTTTACCTAGACATTGCAAATAAAAATATTCTTAAATTTCACTTCAATAAACGATTCGCACTAACCGCACAATCTTTACGATTATTATCCTATTAAAACGATCATAGAATTGACTTCGTAGCCGCGCGCATGCACGAAACCTGTCTCTCGTCTCGCGGATTAAGTTGCGATCCCTGAACTTGAAAATCCTCGCTCAGCCTCCGGCAACTAATAAGGCTCTCGGCTCTCGTTATTATATCCAAAAGCGGCGCTATGCTTGGATCTATGAAAGTTGGCGGATGAATTGATGGCGCCTTATACTGGTGCTTCCCGAAGCGTGTCTCTAAGCGAGAGTATAATTTCTCGCTTGATTATGCGAACTTCCTTGATTGGTGGATGCGACCTCTTGCTTGGAAAAATTATTTTACGACGTTTTAAATATTGAAGAGAAATTTCTAGTTTGTTTTATTACTGATGGGGATACGTCAATTTGAAAAATGACATATGTAGGTACTTAAAGAAAGAGTGAATCCGCGGGATTGTGCACCGTATTTGTACGTGTAAAGTAACATTTTCCAGGAAACATTACCTGCAAGCTCTCTTCGAAAGCAATACCGACATGTCCAATAAATTTTTCGACTAACGATATATTGTTGTAAAACAGACAAGCACCGTTATGAAACATCGTACATAAACAAACAGCTTGAACATCTGAAAACTTCGTCATAATAATTTCTCCTGTTTATAAGTTTTCCGCAATCTCTACAAGCCCACTACTATTCGGACAATAAATCAATCAAAATCGCATAAACAAACAAGAGTACGCGCGCACGCTTCATTTTTCCCCTAAGCATTTCAAAACCGTCCGCATTCCTCGCGCTAGTCCATTATACTTTTCCTTCTCCCGTCAAACGTCGCTGTCTCGCTATCTCGCGCGTAAATAAATAGCGCGGTGAGTCGTGGGTGATATGCCCGCGTATGCATTCGTATCACGCGCGAGCACTTGTGGATTTTGCAAAGTGTGTTCGCGGGTTTTACTGCTGTACTAAACAATGATTGATTAGACGCAGAAATATCGTTTGACTGATCGAGCGTGAAGGTGTAGCACGAGTGTTTTCGTGATTTGTTGGGTTTTCTGATTTTTGCTTTTGAGAATAATTTTACGATTTATGAAAATAAATTATTTTACTTTTGCGGGACGAAGATAGATTTATAACGACGAACATTGTGCTCAATGCTTTTGGTGCGTGGTTATAAGTGTGAGCTGTTTCTAGCATTTTAAAATAAAGTGCGAAATCATTATTTTATATTTATCGCTCGAAAATTATTGCAGGGATAGTCACGAGCTTAGAATGCAAATTCCTTCTCGCAAAGTGAATCATACTCCGAGATAAAATTACGACAAAGCGCTGTCTCTTTTAGAATGAAACTTTATCCTGCAAAATTTCATAGAGCACTGTCCAGACAACCGACAGCCAGCGAAAGACAATGATTGATTATTCAGAAGTATTAGCGATCGCGTTACATACGTACAAGTTCGATCCTTAAGATAACGTAAGCCAAAACTGTAACACATGTAAGAAGGTTGGAGAAAAATGCTTAATTCGAAATTCTTTCGGTGCAAAAGCCGACTGTTTTGATTGAGAGGCACCGCGCGATTTTGATGGCGTCGAGTCAACTGATTTGTCTAATTTCGCGTGCATATACGTACGCGAGATTGAGTAAGTGCCATATATGAACAGTGGGCGTATATTTGCCTTTTGTCGGATCAAAGTCAGCAGTATCACTTAAGAGAATAAAATTCAAAAGCAAATAAGCAAGAAGTTGTGATTAATCGCGAAAGTGGCTCGGTACGCAGATAAGCGTACGACTTTGCTCTCTTTTATCGTACGACTTCGGGATTTTTCTGTGTTGCAATAATGTGTATTACTTTATATTACGATTGATTTAGTGTATACTCGCGTTTCGTATGAATTCTGCGCAAGTAAAAGTATTATTGGATGAGGTTTATAATAAATTACCTTAATTTATAATGAATTTAGATCGATTTTTATTACTTCCTGCATCTTTAGTGGGAAATTCATTATAATGCCGATTTCTCTTCTACTAGTATTGATTTATTCATCTTTGGCAAAAAACTTAATCGTTAATTGATCTATTAAAAGAAAATTAATTAAAATCTGGACATAAATAATTAGTGTGGACGAGTTTATACTGTTAAGCCAGTCGCGGCGCGATTCTATCGCAAATTCTTTACTTGGCAAGGTAATTATGTCAGTCAATTTTCATCTCAAACTCTCTAAAACTGTATACATACAGATAATATCAGTGTTTTACGAGGTGTGAAAGTCCCATCGTTACACGTAATAACAATTTACTCCGATTAATTCTACGAAATTTCTCTGAGTGAAATTGCAAATAAAAAGAAGCAATATTCAAATAAGCAGTCTAAAAACTGAACGAGATGTCAAAGTCAACTAAAAGCTTTAATTTCTTATTTTAAATTCTTATCAATCAAACATACTTTAAATAATTAGTAGTGTATTGAATAATATGAATTAAATAATGTAAAAAACGACTATAAATGATAGTAAGCATTGGATTACTTTATCTATAGTACAAATATTAAATGTTTTCAGGAAATAAATACATAGTAATAATATAGATGCGTAAAAATGATTGATCCTATAACTTTTCTTTGGTAATTGTTCAAAAATGAAAATGTAGGGGGTTATGACAGATAGCATTCATTGCCCATCTGTCTTGCAATGAATCCTAGATATTTGGGTAACAAATCCCTGAATTTTACATTGTATCAATTTTACTAGACTTTTATACATTCCACAAAATTCACTTGAAAAATATCTTCAGCCTAAGCTTTTTTCGTGACTGTGATCAAATGGTATTCGTCGAAACTCGAATAAAATAATTAGACACTTATTATTCTAGGTAAGCTGCAAATTGATAAGGGGACCAGTAACTCATCTAAAAATCATTACAGGGAATAAGAATATATTTGGCTCAACATTGTAAAATAATAAATTTATACATAAAAAAGTTAATCATGTTCCGGATTTGCATAATTACCTACATGCACATATTCAATTACAAGTAATTATTTACTTTTTGGTAAGTAAGTTCAATCTGGTAAATTAAAATTTTAAATTAATTCTGACATCCCCTTGACGCACTTCTAAAATCGTAACATACTCTAATAACTGTATTCCCCAAAAAAACGGCTTCTGCCTCTAACTCCGCAATTACGTTGTCAACCCCAAAGCCACTACAACGCCGACTTCACCACCGCCTCTTTAACTTTCGGCTCGCGAACTACCGCCCATATCCACAAATTTGGCGCTCCCGCGGAGATCTGGAAATCGCATAAATTGGCTCGCCGTGTACACAGAAGCGAAGTGCATCCGCGTGCTTCTAAATGGACTCCGCTCGATGTTCTTACGGAGCGCTTTAAAATTCTCGGGTAAATTAGATTGAAAAGCCGTGCCATTAGAGGCTGCCGTGGATTTTCAGTGCGCGCGAACTGAAATGGCGAAGATTGAACTGGCTGGTTTGCAGAGGCAAAGGCTGTTATGCTGGCGAATGCCGATATGCGGCGGTGGCTGGTTATATCTGATTAAGAAATGAAGTCCTCGCTTGGCGGGGAGATAATTTTTCGATCGCTCACGGGAAGGAATTTGCCTTAAGAGGATGGTAATTAACGAACTGAGTTTATTAGCTTAGGACTTTCTTTGGGCGGAATGCGCGTGAGTTTGGTTTTTAGAGTCCGCGTGCTCGTATCGTTAGGTAAAAGGCCGGTTGATGAATCGCAACTTAGCGCGAACTATTTCATTTATTTCTTGTGGCTTTCAATAGGCAGTTAAATGTAATTCATAATGCAGTGTCGAAACATTCATTTGAGTAATTTATTAGATCGACTCCACTGTTAGTTTCTTAGACAGATCAAATATATAATCTATTGGTTCAGTGAAATATAAATAAAAATAACCAAAGGTTTTTCTCTATAGCAAGTTAAATGATTTTATACCTTGGTTATATATAAAAGTGATGATGTATACATCAATTTATATAAATCGACGTAAATAAAAGAATTTAAAATTAATTTGTAGTTATAAGAAACATAAATTTGACTTCCATTTTTCACAAAATTATTACGTTTAAAAAAAAGAATTATGTAAATGTATCGTTAATCCATTTGCTTACGTAATTCATTTATCTACCTTATACATCAAATTTGTTAACCTCTTTCTTTTTCTTTGTCTATCTTTCTTATTATAAACAGCATGCTGTATCAAAAAGTAGTAATTTTCCTTACAGATAAGAAACAATGCATACATCAATCAAACTTATTAATTACATATCCAACCAGAAAAAAAACGACAGTTTCACACCAAATCACACCTAACTTGCTCCCGCAAATGAATTCGTCATTCACCACCAAGCGATCGACTCTCCAATAAAACTGAACAGCGTGTAAAATTAAAAAGCAATCCTTATCCCGACACGTCTCGACCATAATACCCAAACCCACTCGCGCTCTCTCACAGAAACGCTCTCTTCTACTAATCCACCGCCACAGACCCGTTCTCGCGCCACGCGAGAGTATAACACACACACACACACACACACACACACACATACACGGCAGCAGCGGCAGTAGCTTGTGTCAGCCTTTCGCGGATCTCGTTACAGGCACCGAACCGAAAATGGCAAAGCTTAGACTTTTTTTCTACTCGACGTGCATGCGTGTAAGAGGGCTTGCTTGGGCGCCGATTTGTAACGATCGGCTTTTAACTAACTCCCCCGCGAACGCGAGTGTCGCTTTGAAGTGTGTGTAGCGCTGAAAAGTTAGCAAGAGAGAGAGGTGGATAGTTGGTTAGGTGGTTCGGGATAATTGGGCGGCATGCTGGGCGTGATTCGGTGGCGGCGTGCTTTGAGGGGTACCGAAGTTTGTGTGTATAATGTCTACGTGTTGAGGTGAGAGAAAACTTAATTAGTTTTAACGAGTGCGAGGTATGAGCGCGATGACAGCGTGACCGATTGATTAGAGGTGGATTTTGGTTTTGGTCAAGTAGGTGAAAAAATTGGTGTAGCTTATATTTAAATTTAAATTTAATAAATCCTTTTTAACAGGCTATTTAATGTCGAAAAGACAGGGCATAGAGCGGTTAAGTAGAAAATGCTAGGACTATACAGACGAAAACATACATTTAAACTACTTTAACTCAATGAACAAATAATCGGTACTGAAACGTTTCTATTTATATCGTATCTAATTTAGTTTATAAGTTTTTATTCTACTATATATTATGGGTTTAAACAATTTTTATATACACTTTATGCAAAGTATTATTGCTGTGTTGAAAAAGCATGTTTACTTCGTCACTGACAAAAGGTTTAAACTGGTGTAACGTTTGCAATTTACAAGTATAACTATTTATTTATCAAGTCTACATACAGTGATAATCGATTATATTCATTAAATTTTTTTTAAATCGTAAAATTAAAAACTAAAACATACTTTTTTTGCCACGTGTCAAATTACACAAAAAATTCGCAACGTTTACGCGCGATTAAATTTAATAAGGTTACCACTCCGCGGCAATCACACTACATTTTTTGCATGACGGAACACATTCGTACATCCCCAAGGTAATCTCCACGCACGGCCGCGAGTCATTAAATTTTTTTTTAATTACGAAAGCCAAGAGTAACTCTGTACAAACACGCGTTGTATACACACTGATATGACTTTGCGTAATTGTGCCAAAGCGTCTAGTCTCCAGATTGACACTCATTCAAAGCTCCCCTCCCTCTCTCCTCAACTCTCATTTAAAAAAACGTCAAAACGCGCGTCTCACTTTCGCGTTTGATGCTTTGCCATATACACAATACACCTTGACACAAACTATCCATCCATCAATATATATTCCGTGGCAATTACAACACGCCTCAAATTCCCATTATAATCGCCATGTACGCCTTCTATGCTAAAGACACAATAGCAACAACAGAAAGTTATATATATATATATATATATATATATATATATATATATATATATATATATATATATATATATATATATATATATATATATATATATATATATATATATATATATATATATATATATATATATATATATATATATATATATATATATATATATAACTTTCTGTTGTTGCTATTGTTGTGTCTTTAGCATAGATATATATATATATATATATATATATATATATATATATATATATATATATATATATATATATATATATATATATATATATATATATATATATATATATATATATATATATATATATATATATATATATATATATATATATATATATATATATATATATATATATATATATATATATATAACTTTCTGTTGTTGCTATTGTTGTGTCTTTAGCATAGATATATATATATATATATATATATATATATATATATATATATATATATATATATATATATATATATATATATATATATATATATATATATATATATATATATATATATATATATATATATATATATATATATATATATATATATATATATATATATATATATATATATATATATATATATATATATATATATATATATATATATATATATATATATATATATATATATATATAACTTTCTGTTGTTGCTATTGTTGTGTCTTTAGCATAGATATATATATATATATATATATATATATATATATATATATATATATATATATATATGTGTATATATATATATATATATATATATATATATATATATATATATATATATATATATATATATATATATATATATATATATATATATGTATAATATATATATATATATATATATATATATATATATATATATATATATATATATATATATATATATATATATATATATATATATATATACATATATATATATATATATATATATATATATATATATATATATATATATATATATATATATATATATATATATACATATATATATATATATATATATATACGGAAACGTCCGTCTGCGCGACGATCAATTTGTCCCCAATGATGGCAGCTTACGAAATACGAGACACGCTCGAGATCAAAGAGTTGCTATTCGCAGCCGCTGAAAAAGCGACTCGTTGTCGCGTGTTATACTGAATGCGGCTGGAGGACTGGAGAGAAGAAGGACTGAATAACTGAGTGACTGGGATTGAGGTATTTTGGACGAGCGCGCGAATGAGCTGTTTGTTTTGGTGATGAGCTGGGATTTTGGGTGTTGCGTTTTTGGAACTGTTGAGGCTCTTATATATGTATTACGGTGTATGTAGATCTATGAACAAACTGGTATAAAGTCGCACTGTTCCTTATGATTTATTAAGTAAATCGAAAAATTTTATAAAATGCAAACGTTTTCATAAAATGTAAATATATATATATATATATATATATATATATATATATATATATATATATATTGCCTATTTTAAATATAATTTATTTTTGTAATTTTCTTTATAATACTATTTAAAATAAATTTAATCGATATTCATATAAACGAATATTAAAGCTTAATCTTATCGGAAACTAATATATAAATGACATTAAAATCAAGTTAATAAATAGAATTATAACTTTCGGAAATGCTTTTGTCATTTTCATCGAGGTTACAAAAAAGGTTAAAAAATTGTAAAATTGTACATTATGGAAATAAGATTATAATAATTTACTAAACATATATATTACTTACAATATGTATGACCACGTCATGTGGTCTTGACTTTCTGTCTTTTCTTTCACCCTACAACAATAAATCGATATGTTATAAAATAATGTCTATTTCTCAAATAATACTTTGCACAGAAGTTTGTATGTTAATAAATTATCGGTACATCCAAGGAATAAGATGATGCTAAGTAGAAAAAGACGCGCATGTCAAGACACTCCAACACATACCTACCTTTCTTACACCACTAAATCACTGCCATCAACATTTTTCTCCATTTCCTTAAAAAAACACAAAATCCTCCTCTGCAATCTACACCTTATCAGTCAATTAACTCTTCAATCCCGCACCAAAAGAATAAACACATTCCACCTTACTCCTCTGAATTTCGGCTACACTATACTGCCCAAAACTTCGGAGCACCTCATTATGCAGAAAAACACGCGCACGCGGAGAAAGTAAAGAGCTCGAGCGTATCGCGCAATTGATAACGCTCTTGCGCGCGCGTCTACACACACACACACACAAACGCGGCGGCTCATTATGCGGCGAGCGATCGGAAGATACATCACGCGCGCGAGCAAAGGCCGAAGCTCGGCTTTATTTCCTCCTAACGAGCCTTTCCTTTCCGCTTTCGCGCGACTGGAGCTGGAGTTGGAGCTGGGTATATATCCCTAGGGAAACTTTTATAGTTTTTTCGACGGAGAGTTGGTTAAATGGGTATACAGTGGATAGATGTCGGCGGCATGTGGACGATTGGTGGAGTAGATAGTGAGGAGGTTGATGACATTGTGGGAATAGCGTGTGGAGGGAAGTGACTTTCTTTTGGTGAGGATTGTAGTGGATTTTTCCGAGAGGTTTAGGTTATTTATGGTGATGGGAAGTGAGTAGAAAAGTGGGATTTGTTGAAGAGTTTGATGGCTAATGAAAATGAGATGAATTTTGAGTAATTCAGAAAATTTATGAAGAAAGTGAAGCGTAATTTATACATAATATAATATTAGATGCAATGCATTTTTAACTCTATTCAAATATTTTTTTAGTTAGTGAGATATTTATTTGATTTATAAATATACATTTTAAAACCTAAAAAATGAATACGTAGCTATTTAATGAAATTACATTACATACTTAAATTATATTCTGACGTTTCTGTACTGATTATAGTGGATTGTTAAAATGATGAAAAAATTAAATAGTCATCATAATCTAGTTGCTTAAGGGAAGAAGATACAGGTTTTTGATCAAAAAACCGATTTTTTTTTTACTTATTCTTAACCATTTTTCTTAATAATGAAAGAAAAGAGGTTTTACGAGAAAATTTGACTTCTTCAAGATATATTAATTTTTTTTAAATGTTTTAATTTTTATCTAAAATTCAATATTTTTTAACATTTTTGTAACAAAAAAGTTAAATAAGTAGGCCCTAAGCAAGGCTAAATGTCAGTAGAAGTCAAAACCCCATGTCGGAGGTGGACTAAGAAAATCGTATTCCAAAAAAAAAAACGGAATCATAAATAATTGCGAATTATTACCTATTAATTAATTATTATTGAAGAATTACAAGCTGAAAGTATTCTCGAATGTAAAAAACTCTCAAGTTGAGTTTTATTTTGAACCCTCATCTAAAATTTTGTAACTTATTAGACTTCTACAATATAAACATTCAGTTGAGGGTTCGAAATAACACTCAACTTGAGAGTTTTTTTCTATACGGGATATCATACGACGTAAGATCTGTTAATAGTAATGTAGGCTGTGATAAAAAATTAATCCTATAGGTAAATATAAGAAGTCCTAATGCCAATTTTAACAAATTAGAAGTGTTTGTAGAGGAGATAATAAATAAGCCATTTGTGATAGTCTATGCCGAAATATGGAACTTAGAACACTACCAATACTATCAATTAAAAGGTTATAAAAAAATTTATAATAACAGTATAATAAACGAAGCAGATGGTGTTGTTTTTTATATTAATACTGATGTTATTGAGAGAACAGAAACCATTGCAATTGATAGATTGAGCATTCTAAGCTCGTGTATAAAAATAGATTCTGAGAGTGCTATTGAGATCTCTGCACTGTACAGACCATATGATTTACAAAAAAGTGAATTTATATACACACTAAAACGATATATAAAGAATAGTAAACATATAAAAAATCACTGTATAGTGGGAGATTTCAATATTGACTTGATAAATTCAGATAATATTAACTTAGAATTTTTAAACAACTTCTTGGAAAATGAATACATTCCATGTTTTCGCACAATAACAAGACCTTCTAACAAGCATATCAGTGGAACTTGCATTAACAATGTTTCCATAAAAAGATTAAATCAAAATCATATAAATTACACTATGCAATAACAGACCACCTCCCATTGATAATAAGTATAGATAAAATAGAATTAAAACAAAAAGATAATATGACTGATTCATACATCAATTACAATAAATTGAATGAGGAGGCAAGTAAAACAAATTGGACCACAACATTGTCTATGCAAGATCCTGATATAGCAATAAATACACTAATCAACAAAATAAGAAATTATGTTCTTACATCTACAGTAAAAGAAAATCAAATAGAAATACTGAAAAACTCAGAAAAAATGGATCACTAAGGGTATAATTATGTCTACTAAAACTAAACAATAGCTGTATAGTGTGTGGGAAGAAGATCCAACAAATATGACAGTAATAAACGAGTACAAAAATTATACTAAAATCTTGGAAAAAGTCATTAAAGACGCTAAGCTAAACTCACCTATGAGAGCGAACAAGTGCACAAAAATAGTCAAAATTCAAAATCATTATGGACAATTATAAATGCTAAATTGAACAAAAAAGAAAAGCGAAACATTTTTGACATACGTTATATACAACAGTCTATCCATATCAAATATAGCAAAAAATTTTGAAAAATTAATATTCAATATAATATGATTTTGAGGATAAAAGTAACATACTAGCTGACAATAAATTTGGACTTATTAAAAATAGGGGAATAATTGATGCATTAAAACATATCACAAACATAATATACAGTAAATTAGATAAAAGCAAACTAATAATCGCCACATTCCTCGATCTAGCAAAAGCTTTTATACGGTCAATCATAAAATCTTATTAGATAAACTGTACATATATGGAATTACAGGCAATACAAATACACTATTAGAAAGCTACCTAACAAATAGACAACAGAAAGTCAGAGTAAATGGCTGTTTTAGTGATAATAAAGAAATAATAATGCCAAAGGATCCTATTTTATCATATGCAGATTATACGGTTATTATCTCAACAGACAATACTTGGATATCCGCTCAAAATAAAAGTAATGCACTCTTAGAAAAAGTAGCAACTTGGTTGGTTTTAAATAAACTATCTTTAAATGTGAATAAAACTGTATACATAACTTTCGGTATTTATGTTAATAGTGACCCAAATACTTTAAAAATAAAAATCGACGTACAACAAATAAATAGAGTAGAAAGTTGGAAATACCTAGGAATAATATTTGATTTTAACATGAAATGGGATAAACACATTGAACAGGTTTTACAAAAAACAAAATATCTAGTTGATTTTATCATTTCATAATTATTTTTATAATTACGAATAAACCACCGTTTACTGAGCTAGTTGTTGAACAAGTACCTCGGAGTCAAAAAATCAATTTGTGACTATATAATGATAAATTCGTATATGAATAACTTGCATTCATTAGGCTTAAATGAGCGTCTTCAATCAGATCAGAGTTGACATTTTACAAAACTGTCCCATTAATTTTATTCCGAAAATGAAAGTGAAAGCTTTATATTTTCCAAGTATCACATAAAGTAAGCGTATTTATTTTCAAGAAATTTCGTCTAAGAGATTGAACTTTAGCCTCTGACATGAGGAGCACCTTAACCGTACGTTAAACTATCAGGAAGTTCGATAAGACTCGTCGCATTTAAATTTTATGCGGGTATCATCTAACATCATTTGCATTCGGCTTTATACTGCCTAACTTTCTCGTACTTTTCTTCCCGTTTCATTCAAAATATGCGTTGATACTTAACTTTTCTTTATAACTGTCATATATTATTTTAAGTGCAGCTAATTTGTTAATGTTATAAATAATAAATTAATGAGAACATAAACATTGTATTCCTTATGACGTATTAAGAAGTCAAATAAGAATAAAATGTATGTAAACAATGAAGAGTTAAATTGGAACAGTACATTTTTCTCTTTCTCTCAAACTATGTCAATGTATAACTAATACTCTTACATAATTTATAAATATTAACAAAAAATTCGTAACTGTTTTGTGCGATTTAAATTATTAACTATATTCTTCTGGTTAGTTTATTAATTTAGAAATGGCTAGAGTATCGTGCATAATTTTTCTAATGCTATTCAGAGAAATCTTTTTGTTAGAGTACTTATTTGATTTTCTAACAATATATATGAAATGTATAACTTTATGTTGAATATTGACTGAATAATAACTGTACGTAAGCTACTATTTCTTTATATTTAATATAGAGGGCTTTTGAGTCTGGAAAATTGTCAAAAAACAGCAGGTCAACGTAGTCAAAACCTTCAAATTCAGAAAAGCATTTATAACATATTTTTTAGCAGGTTGGAACTTGATTTTATTAAAAAACATTTCAATCAGGTTACATTATTATTGTTAATTTCTACATACAAGGTTAATTACATTTTTTTCTTCCACTTGTATCTATAATTTCACCTAAATTTCAAATTTAAAGAATCCCCGAAGATAAAATCTCTTCCCTATTCTAATTTCTCAAACAGACACCTCTCCACTCGTCCCCGCGACATTTCCATCGAGCTCGCTGCACTCCTCCTTGCTTTCTTTTCCTCTCTCTCTCTCTCTCTGTCTCCGCCAACCTCCAATAATCTCATCTCGCGTGTCGCGCGCTCCGAGACCGCATTGCCCTCTCCGCACGCATCGAACTCTCCCATTATGCACTGCTCGCGCGCGAGACAAATTGCCGGGGCTCGACCATTGTTCCACCCGATTCGAAGAAGAAAGAAAAACCGCGGAGGGGACACGCAGACACGCCGCAGGAAGAAAATTAAAGGAGGAACTCGATATTCTTATTCGGAGAGATAGCGGATCGAGGATGTGATTCATGAGATCGTTGAATGAAATATGAAAGTCGATGTGGCTCGGGAGATTGTTTCTTTTTGTTGCTGTCGCTGGGATCGTCCCTTTTGTGAGGAAATAATGTGGATTGGGATTTTGTAATGGGACTGCGTTGCCACGCGTCATTGTTTATTATGAAACGTAATGAATTTCGATTCATAATTAAACGGTTGGGAAAATGCATGCTGCGTTCCTGCGTGTTTCTGATTAAAATATAATGTTATGGTAGGAGTTCATTTAAATAAATTATAACTTCATCTAATGTATGTATATACCTACTAGATTTTTTAATATAATGTTATGGCTGTTTATCTGTACCTTAACATATTTTCATTGATGATTGCTTTGACCAGAATTTAGATTTACGATTTTTTGGGTCAGCATAAGTATTTATTTATCCCTTCAATTAATCTTATTACATTTATAGATACTAATTGTACATAAAACATACTTTGTCCATCCGTAACGCTTGCTACCCACTAAAAACATTTTAACTACTTTCAATCAATCAATCAATCATTTTTGAACCTACGTACATCTATGACTGCCACGTATTTAACCACCAACAAAAGATCTGTTTACTTTCTGTTAAATAACACGTATCCCCCTGCACCATCCAAAGATTTCTACTCCCACAAAAAAACACCTTCTCAAACTTCTATAATTCAATTTATAAAATCGGTGTATCGCTACCGATCAAACAACACCGTGACTCATCAGTACCTCATTTCTATCTCCCAGCCCACAAAAAACCACACAACCATTCAAGCACTCTCCGTTTCACTTCGACACGATACCCATCTCGCAAAAAAAGAACACCAAAGTATCATCGTATATATATACGCGCAAAGCCAAATACCTGCTATATCGACACAATCGCGCATTAGGCGCGAGCGCGCGCGCGCTTCGGCTTCTCTATAATAGTGTCGCAACGGGCCCCCGTGCATATAGCAAAGGAGATCGCGCGCTCGAGATAACCCCATTATCGAGTGGCTGGCGCAACGCGCGCGCGCGCGAAGACTCGAGGCGCGCGCGCACTTTCGTTTGCACATCGTCTTGTTAGAGAGATATATATGTATACGCGAAGAGGATGAAAAAGAATGTATTATACGTTTTTTTTTATCTTTTTAATGGAGAGGTGAGTTGAGATGGAGATGGAGATCGATCGAGATGCTGCGTAATTTTGAGGGAGATGGAGAGTATACTAGGTAGGTGGAGAGTGAATGAAGGATTGGGTGAAGGAGGTATTGGTTAGATTGGAGGATGATATGAATGTGGGGTTATTTGGTAGATTGTTTAATGCGATGGGGGATTTGAGGATTGAGGCGTTGAGTCTGATTAAGAGTTTGAGTGGCGTCATTAGGTGGTAATTAGATTGTAGATTGGAATTTTGTCACGCTGTAATTTATCGAATGAGATGCTGATCAAACCCTTTCATTCTCTTGTTCATAGGTAAAAATTAAAAAGAAATCATCACAGGAAATTTTGGTAGCAAAAATTACAATTTCTGTTTGTACATAATTCGGTAGACCTTGCGGAGACTAGCACATTTCGCCATTCTCCCAAGAATACTAGCACATTTCGCTATTTTCCCACCAAGACTAGCACCAACAAAGAGGTATATCTTCGTTGCTAGTTCTTTTCAGGGTTTTGCCACGAAGACTAACATTTAGCGATTTTCTACCGCCCGATCTTTTCAGGTTACTTTTATTTATTCGGGTAGCCAGATTTTCTCGAGTAAGCCGAAAATTTTTTGTGTACCAAAATGGTCTAGTACCCGATCCGAACCCGATTAAAAAAAGAATCTACCCGATTCACCGAGAGTTTATCGATACAAAATTTGCATATTCTATACGAAAAGTACTAGTTTTCGTAGTAGAATTGCGAAATATGCTAGTCTTCGTGGAAGATTTAAACGTGCTACTCTTCGTGGCAAGTGCTAAAATGTTCTAGTGTTTGTGGCAAGTGCTGAAATGTTCTAGTGTTTGTGGCAAGTGCTGAAATGTTCTAGTGTTTATGGCAAGTGCTGAAATGTTCTAGTGTTTGTGGCAAGTGCTGAAATGTTCTAGTGTTTGAGTCAGTTTGAAATGCGCTAGTCTTCGTAAGGGTCGTCAAATTATATTCTTAGCGAATATAAAATTTTTAGAAATTAAATAAGTTTTTTGTCACTTATTCCTCACCTGAGTCGTTTGAAAAAGGATATTTAATAAACGTGGACTAAGAAAACAATTTTTGACACAAGCTGCTAATTCCATTTTGTATTTTATTTATAATACAAATTCCAAAATGAATATAGAATTTTAGTATAAATTGGTTCATTATTACCACGAATATAAGATAATTGTTATAGAAAATCGGGTACCTATTCTCATAATATACAAACAGAAATTGTAAATTTTGCTACATTATTTGTCTTAGAGTTCAAAACGTGCTACCACCAAGCTAATTAATAACTAAAACCACTATTAAAAAGACCACAATAATTTAAAAAAAAAAACATTCACCAATTAACATTATATTCATCAACTCCCACACCACACGCAAGAACCAACTATCCATCTACAATCCACTCGATCTAACAAAAAAACACTTCCGCTCACGACTAACCAACACACAACTCGCTCCTCACCCCACTTTTCCTCGTTTAAGAAAGCAAGCAGCAAAGTGCGCGGATGAGTAAAGCCTTTTTACGCTTCACCGATCTCACGAACATCTTATACCTATACATACTCCTGCATACGTACAAAGCGTTCGCGGGCCGACGATCCGGTTCGTACATCCGCGCGCGAGCGGAGAAAGTGGCCGCATGCTGGTGCTGTTGCTGCTCATCCGCGCGCGAGCCTGGTTATATCGATTATTATCGCTGTCGGCTCCTTGGTAAGATGAATGATTTATGGCCGGCTGTGCGGTTTTCGGGTGGAGGAAGATTGAAGGTTGACCTGGAAAGTTTATTGGCTGCTAATTGGAAAGGTTTCGTTGTGGCTCCTAATTTTGTTCTTATTGGGGATTATTTGCTTGTGTCTTTATCATGTACCTATATGTATATTATTGTGGATTTGAAGAAGAGCTTTGATTACTTTCGATGATTTTATAAATTGTAAATGAAACTTTTTTCTGTGAATGTAAGATTGTATGTTTAATTTATTTGAGTGATGAATGGAAATACTGCTGGTGTTCTTCAACTACTTGTCTCAGCCAGGCTGAATAACTGGATATAAAAAGAATGTTCTTTTAACGCAAGAGAAACTGATTAACCCAATTAAAATATTATTCTAAGACTCATTATGAGAATGATATTGTCATAGTATTGTATGGACAAATGTGGTGGATTATCGTTGAATAAGTACTATTTTGAGTAATTATTTATACAAATTTTAATGAATTTTATAATTAAATTTCTTTAAATAATTATATTTCTTTTGAAAAAGTTCTAGAATAATAGTTAAAAAATATACCACATTAGTTTCGTCTGTATTTGCGAATATATTTACTTATTTGAACGTTGATGGACATCGTTGATATTTATATAAAAGTCTTAAATTCAAAGTTAATGCACAGTGGAAGATTCACAAGCGAACGTTAAAGATACAATTTTTACAAAATTATTCAGCTTTGCATAATGGTACAAGGCTAAAGTATTCAATCTTTACGCACTTAATGTATCTTAATTTTAAGCTGAAGAATTCTTTTAAAAAATATAAACGATGTTCATGAGCGCTCAAACAATGAAACTAACAAGGAGAGTGTCATATCTTTGGAAAGCGATTTTAATGAGGCTTTGGGAGATGATTTCTGATAACTATAAATGAACCCTAAGACTTGTAGTTTATTCCAATGGGACCTTGTATTCGAAATATGAAGTATTTTACTTAGAATATACGTTATTTTAGTGAAAAAAAAGGTATATCCGCTTGTGTTAATAAATTATATACATGCATTAACACTAGAAAAAATTACCTGAATGGTAATAAAAGTAGACAAAAAGATCTTTATGTTAAGCTTCGATTCATTTTAAAATATTTATTTTGTGTAAAGTTATTAACAATCGAAAATAACGAAGGAAAATGGATTTTCCATCATCAAAGATATGACAATCTCCTTGTGAATCAAGGTGGTTTACTTAAATATATATATATATATATATATATATATAGATACTTAAGACAGCTTGTGATAGTGAGCCGGAGCGTTAAAAATACAGTAAATCTTTGTTTATTACTTATTTGGTCCAAATAGATTGCAAACTATAACTTTAAATAAAAAATACACTTTGTGAATTCGAACTAATTGTCAAAGTTCAACAAGTACTGCGATGCACTTGACGTTACAACCTTTATTAATTTATTATTCTCTAATTGTTTCAGTTAATTACCATTGATTTTCAGGTCTGTTATTTCGCTCATATTATAAAAACACACTTGGCAATATCGTACCTGAGCACATTCATTTTCAATAAAAAAATGCACCCGTCAATTTTTCCAACCATCCCCCGCAACGCGCACAAAAACTCCCATGTAAGTTATAAGTTGCATCGACGCTCTGCCGCCTCCCAATTCTCCATCCATCCGCAGTACCTTATAACTGCACCTTCGCCTATATATCTCCCCGCAACGCAGAGCCGCAGCTTCGTCGACTCCTGCTCTCCTGTTACAGCGCTACAGCGCATTGAAGCGCGCGCACGCGCGCGGAAGCTCGTGTCTTTATTCTCGGCTCCGGCTGCGAGCGTTCTATCCGTATCTGCAGTGTCACTCCGCGGCCGCGACGCCGTGAGAATGCTCGCGGATTTACGATCGCAGAGAGAGAGAGAGAGAGTATACTCACGCGGTTATGTGACTATAGATTACGCGTGGAACCGCGAGCGTGTAATCGATGACGAATGGACGATGATTTACATTTGTGGTTCTGGTTCTGTTTCTGTTTCCGGCTGAGGCGCTGCTGGTGGTGGTGCGTGTTATCGAGGAGCTTTTGTTGGCCTGGTGTTCGAGGGGGGTATGCGAGTGTTAATCGGAGAAAGTGTTGATTGTATAGAATTTATGGTGGCTCGTTGGTGTTTTTTTTATGACTTTATTGTCGATAATATTTGCGTATTCTTAAAATCAGATTTTATGCGTTTAAAGTGTTCTAATGAGAATCATGAGTGTAGTCGTCGATGAATTGATTGATCGATGCACAGAAATGATCTTTACGCACAGCCAATTGAGGAAGCTGCATGAAACTTTAAGGATACTTTTTCCAGTTATTACAAACAAAAAGTAGCTTGTATTTTTTGTAAATGAATAAAAGTTTATATATAATAACGATAAATTGTTAATATAGATATAGTATTTATAACAATTTTTAAATGAAATAACAGATATGTTTATTCAACTTTTATTGTCCTTGCAGGTTCTAAAAATTCGTGTACAGTTTCATTAAAACGATATTGTAACGGTGTTGTGCCCAAATTAAATATCCACAAATGTATATTTTTTCAATAAATAATTACTCTGAATAATTTTATAATAAATACGGTGGCTAAAAATTAGTATGAATGTTATATTATTTCATATTATGAAATTAGAGATGAAAATTATAAAAATTGCACCACACACTTTCTCTGCGTGGAAACAAAATAAATAAATTTGATACAATTAACACAAAACGAAAATTCAAAGAATCCTTACTCCTCAAGAACTTTTCCTTACTTATATTCAGATTCAATACATGAACGTATTTTATGCTGAACAAGCATATCAATTTTTCAATTAACATAAATAAATGCTTCATTTATTTCAAATCGACTTTCTTTGAATAACAACAACACACGCATATATCGCAGGATATCGAAAGAGAAAGGAGTGACGATTCCGCTGGCATCTCCACTTATGAGCGCCAATTTTCCACGGAATAATGGTGCCGCGCGTGTGCGTGTTGAAATTCGCACGCAAGCCTCCTAGCTATACACATTGTCGAGTTTTGAGTCAGAGTCGCTGGAAAACGTGCGCGAGATAGTCATTTACAATTCATAATATGCAGCGAAGACCTCGATAGCGTTTTTTTCCGAGGGAGGGATTAAAATAAATCATACAATAACGGGGCAAGGCGATAAAAGTATGCGTGACTTTGTAATGCCGAGTAATTGAGCATAGGCGCTTTTAATAAATGATCTGTCGAGTTATAATCTTATCGTAAAACAAAATTAAATAAATTTGAAAAATATGTGTTATAATTTAAAACTCTTGAAAAATTGTAATATTATTTATTATATCGAGTTAATAATGTTGACATTAGATTTCATAGCTTCAGCTAATAAAATCTATGCTAATTTATGGGAATATCTAAGAGAATCAAAATCGTTATAGATTACATTTAAGTAATGGTTGTCAAAATACGAGAAAGTGATTATAAGTTCGAAGCTCGTTTAGTGTTAATCACTGTTCTCATTATTATTATTATTAAATTCCTGTAACCGGAAATATGTGTTTCCTACTTTATGAACTGCTCGATATTCAGTATATTTTAATTGATATTAAATACTGCAACTTTTTTTATCTACTATAAGTAATATATGTCATATTTAGTCTCATAATAATTAAAAATTATTTATAAAATTATCTATCAGATCGAAATTTTTCATCGAGTGAATTCTTGCTTTCGCTGATTAAAACATTTTTACATATTTATCATATTTATTACATATATGTTTAATAAAAAATACTGTCTTAAACCTTTTCACCAAACAATTCAAATAAGACTCAAAATCTTTCCTTTTTTAACTTGCATACAAGAAAAAACAAACCTACAAATCTCGTTTATTTATTACCGCTACCATAATCTTAAACCTCCTGTCCAACGACACAATAAAAACCTTTGAACCTATAGAATCACCGTTTATATCACCTTTACGAGTGCGTCGACTCTTGTCCCTGCGCGCAAAAACACTCCTTTCGGGGCCGAGCATCGCGCGGCCATATACATTTTGGAATTCCAGTGGTGAAAATAAAAGTGCGCGTGCACGATGACGCGCGCCGCTGCTTTTGAGCGTGAAAGCGGTGATTCGGGAGCGTGGACCTCAAGCGCGAAGTGAAGATAAAAAAATACGCGCGAGAGAGAGAGAGAGAGAGAGAGAAACTGCATATTTTGCGATGGCACTGCTTAAAAACTGGCCCGATTTTAAATAGCTAAATAAGACATTTTTTCTAACTTTGTCTAACATTAATGTTGGTCTAGAAAAATTTCACATTTTCTGGACGTTATTTTTATTGAAAAATTAAATAGAAATAGATTGGAAAAGTAATCTCCAAATTCGAACAAAATGAGCATTGCTTCATTTTATTTCTAAAGTACTTTTAGTTACAAAAAGTGTTTTCTTATGGATGGTTTATTTATACTTTGTATATTGTGAATATATATTACTCAATTAATATCACTTCACTTATAAACTGAGTATCTTCGTTCTTTTTAACCATTTTTAGTAAAACACTTTCATTATATTTATTCCAATTATAAATTGGATTCCTAAGCATTTGAAATATTCATATTTCTATCAGAGATTAAAAAATATTATTTAACAAAATTCTATATTTTATCAAATGTGAAAATAATTACATACGTTAATAATTTCTGTCTGACATAATCATTACGGTTCGAATAACTGATTCATACTTACTTAAATAGATCCAGTAATCAACGTGTGTGCGATATACGACAAGTGTCGTGAAAAGATAATTGCAACTAGTTTCTAACAAAAAGTGTTGATGGTTATTTATGCAAAAATAAAAACACCGCAGGATTATGTTATTTATACCCTACAATTAAAATGCGAGTGTTTACTTGCCATAAATAAAGAAATAACTATAAAACCTTAATTAATGTTATAATCATACCTCTATTTAACCGTAAAGTACGCATTTTCATGTGTCTTTGCAGAAAATACTCCAGAAAAAGGTCTTAATGGAAAATTTACATAAGTTCCTACTTTTCCTCGCTTAAAGTATAATCATAAACTAAGTAACGCATTTAGCCGTAAAAAAAGAAATAAAACGTCGACGACATCGGGTTTCACGTTGCCGGGAATGGAAAAAGAAATTCCTTTCAAGATGATTATAATGCTCACGAAGAAACTCGTACCCTAATAAACTTGAACGGACAGATGATTCAATAAAGCAAGAGAGTAAAGATTTCTTTTTTGTGGGTGGCCAAAAGCAGAAAAGGTCCTGAAATATGATTACACTTCGTTTAAATGAACTGTGATATTACGCAAGAAGCAGTTCAATACACTTTGTATACAGACTTTAAGAAGATTCACAAATATCGTAAACACGAGTTGCAATCGAAAAAATATTACGGTCCGAAAGTTTCTTTCATATTTAATATACTAAATAAGAGTTGCACATTCCAGAGACACTTAGCTTTCTGAAAGTAACTTCAATTTGTTTATGTACTTTTACATTTTGAAACCGAAAAACCCCTTCGCCTTATTGAGCCCATATCACGTAATATCTAATTCAATTACAGGCTCATTATACGACCATACACTTCCTATACAATTCAGAGTTTCCTTTCCCAACGATTATCCACGCGACACCCGATACCCATCGCACCTAATGGTTGATAATATGCACCAATCAATAATCGCCCCTATTAATCCTAATAAATTGCAATTTTACTCCTATAAAAGAAAACAAAAATTCACTTTGATCCTTATCAGAAATTACTTCTCTTTTATCTGCTACTAAATTACAGACATACTTAGAGTCAAGGAAAATATTCGTGCTAATTTAATATATTTTTTGCCTGGGTATGCCTTTATTTATTTATATGATTGAGTGACCGAAAACTTGTATTATATGTATTGTATGTATAAATAATATGTATAGTCTAGTTTGTTTAATAATTTATTTATATGACGATGTTCTAATAATTTTATGTAATATGTATTTTTAATTTGATATGATAATTAATTATATGTATGACGGACATGCATGGTTAAAAACCAATCATAAGTATACCATTTTATTTTGCTTGGTTATTTGCATATATATACATTTGTTTGTAAAAGTTATAAATTATGCGCTACTGTGCTCATTGATTCGCTTTCTTTGATACTTTCTACCTGTATATTTGCGTGTAAAAAAATCAATAAACTACAGTTGGACAAAATTTAAGCATATTTTTTCCACCAATGTAACATACAATTGAGTTCTCAATTTTTACAAAACAATGTATCCTAATTTTTTCAACCGCGTACTATTAACTGTAAACCATCCGACTAATTGTGATACATTCCGCTACATTCAAACTCCATCTAACCTCTAGAAAAATTTCGGTTTTTGCCACCAACAAATTAATACATACTTATCTACCCATACCTACATCTATGCACAGAACCAGTCCGTCCCGTCGTAATAATCACACCGCGCGATATGCATACGAGCGAGAACTCGTCGCGCGTCGGCGCCGCCCGGGGCTAAACCGGAAAAGGCTGTATGTACATATATATGCGTGCACGCGCGGTTTAACGTAAATGTGCATCGTCTCTCTCTCTCGCGTGCGTGGACGCGAAGTCTAGGCGGATAGGTGCTAATGAGTCGCGATTAGTATCGGAGAGGCAAGGAGAGAAAGGGCTTTCACGGGATGTTATGGAGTGAGCGCGGTTGCGCAACGGGATTTGCGGATAAGTGATTGAGCGGAGGGAAGGAGTCGAATGAATACGCAAGCTGGAGAAACTATTGTCGATTTGAATTGCACTACAAAAAGAAAATCTTATTTTAAGATTGACCGATCTTAAATTTGTTGCATCTTAAAATTTCGGATGCTTGAAAAACATAAAAATAATATTAATATTATTTTAATAATAATATTAATTATTTTAATATTAATTATTAATTATTTTCATTTTAATATTAATTATTAATTATTTTTATTTTAATATTAATTATTAATTATTTTTATTTTAATATTAATATTATCTTTATGTTTTTCAAGCATTTGAAATTTTAAGATGCAACAAATTTAAGATCGGTCATTCTTAAAATAAGATTTTCTTTTTGTAGTGTGGAATGCTTTTTTGCTTAGGATGTGGAAGTTGATTTTTGACGTGCGGAGTTGAATGATTTAATTTGTTTGAGCGGCGTTTAGGTTACGTACATACTAATCAATTTGTATGTACAGTCGAGTCGCGGGGACCGAGAACCCGGGGACCGAAATTGCGTGGGAACTGCAATGCTCTTATACGTGGGGATGTCTCGGGGATTGAAACGCTCCTATACTAAATGCACATTGCAGTCATCGAGAATATTGGTCCCGAGCCTTTTCAGTCTCCGCGACTCGACTGTAGTCATTTGTTATTTGCCTGATTACCATGCATATTGAAACCGAGTAATTCCCTTTTTATCAATGGTGGAGTAAATTTTGATTTTTTAACTTTTGTACAAAAGTTAAATGGAAGTTATCTGTGTATCACTTTCCGTTCCCTTTTAATCATTTTAGAAATTTGAGAAACAAATACTGATTGTAAATGGACAGAATAAAATGAATTAGATGGGAGAAAAAGCAATGAACTTATATAAAATAATTAAAAATTGATATATAAGGCACTGATAAAACTTAGGGTAATATCACCAATAAGAATACTTGTTTATATGTTTTTAAAAATTAAATAAAAAATATTAATATATAAATTAAAGATCTATCTAACCACAACTCACTGCTGTATGTAGCAATTTCAAGAAATCTGTTCATCTGTGAATGCAATTGCAATTTTTTACGCAGGTTTTGTGTTATCTAAGATTTTATTTATAAAACAATATTTATATAGGATATTATCCCATTAAACAGTTTAAATGTATCCATTGTAAATGATGGAGATTAATTTTGGCCTTCTATACGTCAGTTGTATAATCTTTATTCTGACTGCAGGAGGAAACGCATATAAACTGTACTATTGTTTAGGGCATGTGCAAACTCTATTTCCTTGTTTCTATTGAAATTTGAGAAAATAGTAAATGCGTGTACATTAAGTAGAACAAGTCTTGTGCTGTAAGACCTACCTTTAAAATCAAAACGTTATTTAACCAACTTCAAACGCGTTTTCCAGAAAAGCTTTGCAGCAGTATAACAAAGTTGACGGCTTCCTAAAAGTGCCATATTCTGTATATATATTCTATATAACGGTATATAGTTTACGTAACCATTGCTCTGCTAAAGCGAGAAATTCTATACCTCGCACGATGAGCATAATCCTTCAAAGTCATAAACCAATAAGCTTCCTAATAAATCACAATTAGATCAGTCTCGACTACCGTCTAATCAAATTCACTACGTAAATCAGAGCAATCTCAAAATTACACCCTAATCACCAGCAAAACCAATACGAATTTCCCCTTTCTATATAACACCCATTATAATTTTCTGCCAATCTTTGCTCTCCTGCTTTCACTGCATGGATGCATTGATTCGCCTTCGAGCTACGCTTTAGCAGTGATATACAAAATACGACTTTCTTACGAATCTCCTCGAATTTTTCTTATATCTTTATAACAATGTTATACATGTACGGTTAAAATTTGAAAGCGTTGCACCTTTGCTGATCTGAGTTGTACATCTTTGAAATTTCAATATTAAGCATGTAGAGGCCCTGTACCAAGCCTACAATAACAGTCCATTTTATCTATAAATTTTCAAAAATTTACTTAGGATTTTATACAAAATGAGATATATTTTATAGAATAACTATATATAATATAGGCAACAATAAAATTAATAACTAACCATCCAATTTAAATAGATACACATTAAAAGGTTTTCTTAATATACTCGATAATACGTCTAGTGATATATGATAGATTTATAGTGGTATTATCATTATAAAGGAACAATTTCAATTTAAACATTATATGAAAATTGAATTTCAGTTGATTAACGCTCCTGCGCATTTGATATATATATTTCTTTTCTATACTATAAAATTATTTCGCCGCCGCCGCCGTGTGTAAGAATTGAGGCTCTTCCTCATTTCTACGGGATTTTGGCCTATTTTTTAGAAGTTCTCGTGATTTTTACGTGATTGGTGCACTACTATACGTTATTTTTCGTTATTTCACGTTAATTTTACGTTATTCTACGTTTCTTTACATCTAAGAATCATCCTCTTCTCTAACCATGTATTTTAGACGAATATATTTGTCCTACTACACAGGAGGGTTCAAGTTTTCATATTATTCATATTTTTTGTGGAATGTACCTAGTATAATTTATTTAGATCAGTGTATATTAGATTCTGAGTCCAACACCAATTTTAAATCCAAAGCCAATATTGAGCCTTACCTAACCAATTTTCGAATCGGTATTTCTTCATAATACTTTTAGGCTGTATTTGGGCCTAGCAGTGTGTATATTGATTTAACGCAACTACAACGTCTTAAAAAGTATCCACACTCCCTAATCTAATAATAAAATTTTAGATAAAATTATGTCTTGACCAGGTACAACACAAAACAGCCCCTGATCAGCCAGACTATCCAGGGTATGCACACTTTTGTCTCGCCCTGTACACCAACTCAAATCAAAATCAACTCTCGAACCGGCCTGTACATCTACGAACATACCTACACCTTCCCATCGATCTCGATCGACTCCGGGGTCGCCGATCGCCTCTCGAGATAACACACCTCCAAGCCGCTATACGCTCGATTGTCGAAGCCCGCGAGCTTTCCTTCTTCCTATTTTTTTTTTCCTACATTGCGGGTGTACGTCGCTCTTCCGCCGCTGCTGCTGGCTTTCCTGTTCCTGCTTCTTTTTCCCCGGTGCGCTTTCTAGATGCCGCGCGCGCGCTGGTATAAGTTATGCATGCGATCGGTTTTGCGCGAGTGATTAAAAATGCACGATTAGGCGATTGTTTCCCGACTTTCTTCTGGGAGAAAGAGAGCGAGAGCTTTCTTCTCTGGGTTGGTTATGGTCGTTGAGTGTACAGTGCATTGAGTGATGTAAGTCGGATTTTCTTGTGGGTCGAAGGAATATTGGGAGATGTGATGGTGGATTTGAAGAGTTTTTGTTGTTTTGTGGGGTAATTGAAGATTTCCGGGCAATAGGCAGCAATTGGTTTTCTCAGCGAACAATTATTGTGTTTCAGGATATTACAGATAAATGGTAGGAAAATTAAAAGGATGATTATTTAGAGATTGAATAGTTAGACAACTGCGAACAATACATTTTTTTGAGTTTTGTATATAATTTTGTTTATGCTTTAATTCACTTGCTTTATATAAGATTATTTGAATCCGTTTTTAACCTCGAGGTTCTTTAATAACTTTTCTACGCATTTAGTAAAATTTCTACCATTTGGCTATCGAGTAATTACTAAAAATAATATAATATCGTAATATACTATACTATAATTTTACAACACAAAGTCCCTGAATAAATAAGAGTAACTTGAGCAGTATTTAATTAGTCTATGAACATGTTTTACTGTCATAGTGAATAGTCAAACTCTGAAGAATCTAACTGATGCACTCTGATTAAAAAAAAAACAGATTTACACCTACAATATATAATACAATTCCTGTTTACGCATACAGCAAAACTCACTCGATTTCTCTTCCAAAAAGAAGTCGTATCAATGAACACAATCACACAGGATACACACACAACTCCATCTTATTTTGCCAATGGCCACAAAAAGTACCGACTGCCTATTATATCCGATCATTCCGTTTCTTTCAGCGTATCCGCCCATAGGAAATGAGTTCTCCTGCATGCATGAGCAAAAATTCCAAAATACAAATGCGAAAAAAGACGTTTCCTCACGACCTCTGCAGCGCTGAAATATACATATATAGACGTACAGCGAGGAACCGAATCACATTGTGCCGCTCCATCACTGTCAGCCTCGAGTGGAGGAAATGCATTTCACGCGCGGCGTGAGTGTCAGTGAGGCTGTTGAGCTTTCCGTTCTGTCTTGTATGCGGTCTTTTGGCTTTTGGTTGTTGGAGTGTGTGACGTGGAGTATGCGTTCCAATTTGCATTTTAAAGGAGTGAGTGTGGAGTTGGAAGAAATGTTAATTACAAGTGAGAAGTTAAATGGAGAATTGATGTTGATTGAATGTTATGCACTGATTGTATAAGAGAAACAATGACGTTCATTGTTATATAGACCAAAATAATACTGCTGTACTTTGATATAACTAAACTCAATGCATTTTTCTAAAGGTTAAACGTAGCTGAACCTGGGATCAATTTTTATGTTTTTAAGCCAAGAATGACGCATTTGATATTTGTATAACACTACCTAAATAGTTATGATTTTACTTAAATATTCCATTAGTAAGGTAAAATTTTACTAGTTTTGTTGAAATATGAAATGTCCCATTCAATGTACACTCATAAAACATCAGAATTAATTTCTTGATTTTAAACCAAAAAGTGCGAACCACATTTCTGTACTGTGCTTTATTCATAAGCCCAATGACAGTCTCAATAGAATAACAATTAAAGAGAGACAAAGATGAAAAATTACAAGATTGTATAAAACCATTTAAATTTATTTTTGCAGAATAAAATGAATAGTTAAATTAAAAAAAAAACTATTTACTTTTGTTTTTATTTCATTCAATTCTGTTTGATGCCTCTGCAAAACTTTATGATTTTCTCTTTGCAATATATAATGAATATCAGAAATTAACAAACGTTGTACTTGAAAGTTAGTTTACGACTAGTGCAGTTATTTAAAAATATGTAGCACGTCGTAAAAAGAATAAAGGAATTTACTTCGTACATCGATTTGCGAAATTCAAAATGGAAAGTACTCCCAAAAATATAGCCTTTCTGTAGGTGTACGTAAGCATTTGCTTATGCGATTGAAATCGAGAAGACCCCCGATGACTTCTGTCGAAAGAATCCCCGGGAAGAGACTGCATTGTCGATTCAATCCACCTTTTACGTAACCGTCTTTTGTTACCTGTCACGCGCGCTCTTTTCTTAACTGTTCCGATGTGTACGATCACGCTCATCCATCAAATGAACGGTCCTTTTAATTAAAGAAAATTAATTTGCGCTCATATATAATACGTAAGGCGCGCTTAATTAATAAAAGTTTAGTAATTAAATGCTAATAAGTAGAGCTGACTGTTGATGAGGTGAACGATGAAAAAGAAAGTGTACCTCTATTTTGACAGGATAAGAAAATGCCCTCGGGTTTATATAAATGATTATGTACGTAAGTAAATAGTATAGGTATATAGGCATTTTTACGGCAATACGTGCGAATTCATAAATTTTCGTATTAATATTAAATACGCGACGGTATCTCTGGAATTACAATTTGGAGCTCGTATTTTAAGAGATTTCGCGAGATATAAGCGCCCGTTATTTCGCGCATACATTATATTTCTTACATAAAAGAATGCAAAAAATAAACATCCCGGTTAAAAATAAAGTCCAATCTGCACTAAATTATTCGGTGGAAAATCGCGTAATAGCCGCCTTAATTCGTCTAAAATACGCGAACAAATCCCCAAAATAATGGCCTTTATACAACCCACACCTTTCTCCAACCCAAACTAACCCCCCTCCAAGAAGAAAAAAACCCCCACGCACCAGCTTTCCCCGGGGATTATCAACATTTCCCACAAACAAAACCAAAAAAGGCCACACCGGCACCGCGAACAAACGTAAAAAAATGTCCAATTACGGGGAAAGTTCTTAGTTCTCTCTCTCTCTCTCTCTCTCTCTCTCACCACCGCGAATCGTAATTTCGCGCTAATTCGGACGCAACGACATTTCCCCCCGTAGGAGAACGCCCAGGGAGTTCGGGCGCATAAATTGCGCCTACTGTCAAACGGTCACATCCTTAAATGCTTTCACCTTGCCATTCACCGCGAGCGCACGCGCGATTAGCCGTCGCGATAGCGTAAGCGCCCAGCGATCGAAGCCGAAGCTCGTGTTTAATTGAAGGAAAGTCCAAGAGATCCGCGCCGTTTGGGGGGCAAAAATACGTGGGTACGTTCGATTACGCAAGGAGACGCTGAGGACTGTCGTCGAGTTTGCCCATTGAGCGACAAATGAACGGTGCGGGTGCATGAATGTGTCGGTGGTTTGCGTGCGCGTCGCAGTGTATTGGGGACAAAATTTATACAGATCGGTAGAAAGTTTGTGCGGAGACGCCGTTTTTCCGTGTACAATGACTCGGTGATTAGGCTTGGCGTCGGACATGTTTGGCTGTACTTTGGCTAGACGTACTCGGGAAAAAGTAAGATTGTAGGATAATGATATTGATGTGAACTGCCTTTTATGGCTTGGGTATAAGGTTAATAATTTACCAGTGCGATTTGGAGATATAAGGCTGATTTAAGTGTACATGTCGATCAGTTGTAGATTTGTAATGATCAGATAATGTATCTCTTTTCTATAATTATTCGTACAATTAATATCATATAAGGAAGAACCAAAACAAAACCGATTATTTCGAGATATTTATTTAAAGGACGATTTTGTACAGTATAAGAAGGAGTCCATTTTTGGTGAAATTTTGTTGAATATATGAGTAAACAGATTCAAATTAAACAATTATGTACATTTCAAAATATTTTATTAAATCCGCAAGTTTATTTATCATGTACTTATTTTTAATTTTTACATTTAAAAGGCACATGTCATTTATCAGTAAACTAAGATTATTACCTCCGACGTTACATAAAAACAAGCATAAAACATCACACATACACAATTCAGCCATTTTACTACATTTGTAAACGTTTCCACGCCAGAGTACCCAACTGCCGATAAATCATTGACATCGATTCCAACCACGTATGCAAATACCCGATCTATCTCCAAGACATAAATCTCTCAATCCTCGAACGAAAAAAAAATACCCTCATTCGATTATCCCACTCATGCGTGCACTCCCGCAACAGGCGTAAAAGTACGAACACCTCGCACGTGTGTAATTTACACCCCCGATCCAAGAAAAAAAGCACGCGAGAAAAAAAATTCCGAAAAAACCTCGGCGTCTCCCGCGTCATAAACAAAGCCAAGCAGCCGTTCACCCGCTCGCATTGTCGCCAAGGGAGTTGCAAAGACTTGCGTGGGCGGGGGGGGGGGGTCGATGAGAGTCCAGTGACTTATGGAAATGCGCGCGGATGGAATGCCACCGCCGAGCGGCGAGAGTGCATATGCGTGCCAAGGATCACGAGTCGGGCGGAATCCGCGCGTTGTAGTGGTCGCGAGATCACGCGACACTGGCTTTATGTGAATAGGAGAGAGAGAGAGGAGGGGAAGGGAAGAGAGAGTGATAAGGTGTTTGTTGAATTTTATGGGGTAAAAGTTGTACGGAAAAAAGAGAATTTTAACGGCCGGGTTGTACGATTTTAGTGCTATTCGTTTGGTATTATTTAAAAAGATTAAAAATGTACGAATATCTTCATTTGGTACTAGGTGATAATTCTCGGACTGGCATCTAGACATTTAAAGTTGTTTATAAATTTATTTTATGTATACTTCTTTATAAGTGGTTTATTAATACTAAATAAATTTCTTTCTTCTCTGATTCATCTTCTTTTTTGCATAGCGATATCCTATACATAAGTAGATAATTCCGAGTGTGTTCATACCACCTGCAAAACTTATTAGAGAACAATTTCTCCGATTTCGTAGTGTCCTCATTGAACAGGTATAATGCACGACGTTACACGCCTTATCAGGACCTTGCAAGGGTCAATTTTATTAGTAAAACGCTAGTATGGCCCAGATACGGCTTGATTAATCGGGGTTAGGGATAAATTTTAATTGTGAAATTAAATTAATAGTCTTTAATGAATGTAGAGAAAAATAAATAAATATTTTACGCAATTCAGTAACAGAGCAAAACAAAAATATGTGTGAGGTATTACATGTTACGGGATTCACAAGGGGGGACCACGGAGTCCGGGTCACCGATTTTGATGAAACTTTAGGGATCATTTTCTGGTACCTAAAAACGAAGCCCAATACTCGTGGTTCTATTCCATGGGCCTTTGTACGGTAGATACGGCGTATTTCATTAACGTAGATAGTATATCTATATATATTCGATTTTTAGCATTGCCTATATGAGCAATGCTAATGTTTTTGGCACTATCTCAGATTTAAAGTCTCATCTGGGCTCTATTTTTAGGTTCCAAAAGTCGAGTCCCAAAGTTTCATAAAAATCCAAAACCCCGATTCCATGGTCTCCCCTTATCAGTTTATTTTACACAAAGAGACTAAGAAAGAGTTGACTGAATATTTCTTTGTCGGTGTTAATTCAGCTCGCAAATCCCATACATACAGATGCTACACAACATCCTACAACCAACAAAGTATCAATACCCCTACTACGTCACCACACACAATTAATACCGCACGATTTAAAATCCCTGCTTCCGCGATTTCAACATAATACGACGCGGCCTCTCGCCTCGACGAGCGCCAACGAACGCAAGCATCGGGGCACGCTCCATTTGTTCGCGGGGCCCACGTCTAAACGTCTCTCCTGTACACGGAGATTACCGATGATCGTCGCTTTGCGCGCGGCCGCCTTGTCGGCTGACGTCGGCTACGCGTTAAGGGGAGGTCGGAGCTATCCTAATTGGTGTAGATTTTACCTAACCTCAAAAATAAATATCATAAAAATAAAAATTTGTGGTCATTTATGGTACAAAAATGCGGTTGTCCGGTGTTCTTGTCATAATAATAAATGTTTATAAAGCTTCAAGCGTACATAATTGCATACAATTTCGTAAAATAATGAAAAATACGGCGCGAGGTAAAGCTATCAGTAAGGCTAAGAAACGGTAAGATGACCATCACTTTTACCGTTTTCCATTCGTCAATTGTAACAATATTTTATAATAAAAAACTTTTGAGGCTACTAATAAACAAAATTGCTGTTGTCCGGTGTTCTTTACATAATAACAAACTATTATCAACCTCGACTTTGATGTTACTATGTGAATTTTAGACGTATAATGAAAAATACGGCGCGAGGTGGAGGTCACAATGGTAAAGTTCGCTCCGACCTCCCCTTAAGAGAGACGCGTGCGCGCGGGGGGGATTCTGATCTCGAGGCGACGACGCGGCGGGATTGGCGCGAGATGTCGACGGCTTCTTTTGTTCGATCGGTACGGAGGCTTACTGCGCGCGCACCGGTGTGCACGCACGCGTCGATGGGTTTCGCGCCAGAGGTGAGAGTTGAGAGTGACAGTTTGGTTTGAATGGGAGTTTGCTTGGTTTGTGGACTTGAGCTTAAGCTTGAGTTTGAGTTTCGTTGACTGGTTTATCAAATGATTAATTGAATTGAATTTTTTCGTTTTTTTTTGTATTGTTTTATTTTGTTTTGCACTTCGTAGCTGGACAGTATACTTACAATTAATTTTATTTGTGAATAATAGATTTAATTATGCTTATTTGTGTGCTTTGTACTTTACGTTGGATATTATGAACTTTAATCGCAACTCAACCGTAATGGCTACTTTATTGACCTTGAAAGAGGGACAAAAGTAGCATATGATTCCTGCAAACCCACTTTTACCCGCAAATTTACTTTATTTCCGCTATTGCGGGGAAAATCTATGTTTTCCCGCAAATGCAACAAATTCTCTTTCTCTCTCTCTCTCTCTCTCTCTCTCTCTCTCTCTCTCTCTCTCTCTCTCTCTCTCTCTCTTTCTCTATCTCTTTCTCTCTATCTCGACCAATAACGGTTATATGCATTTTTCTCGCGACATGGAGCGCCGCGCGGCACAGCTTATACGCTTCGCGAGTACAAACACGATTATCTCCTTGATTCGAGGAAAATATGTCGATCTAATCGTTTAGATTTATATCGACGATATCGCCGTGCGTCGTTGCTACCTCGCGAGGGGCGTTATCCGTTAATTAACGAAAGCGCGTGGATAGGGGCAAAACGTTTTCGCGTTATCTTCGTATCGTTTTTCATTTATGTCTGCTTACAATTGCTGGGTATTTATTTATTGGTTATTAATTTGTGAATGTGTGTGTGGTATCTTTGGGTAATGCAATAATTATGATTATTTTCTATATTACTAAGAGGTAGCTACATAATTTCGTAATATTTATAGTATTTTGTTTTATCATGTAAAATTATGTTTGTATGATTTTAATATTAATCAGTTTCATTCGTATATTAAGTATATTCGGTTATTGTAGTAGATGATAAGAGTAGTTGTATACATGCAGATACTTGCATCATTTTCAATTAACATTCTTTTTTAGCTTGAATGAGGTTCATCTTATCAGAACTTTAAGACGTCATAAATTCACTTTCATATAACATCATCTTTATCATAATGAATGGAGATGTGTGAATAAGTATTGATACATATGTAATTTGTCAATCGTCTGAGTGAAATTTCCGCTTTATTATCATAATTGGCCTTTATATTCTTGTACATAAAACAGAAAGAAACGAAAGTTCTGCCGTAACTGGATATTTCTCTAAAAAAGTGTGAATTTGGTGTCAACATCGTTGTAATTATTCAATTTTGAATATCTCTTTTATTTTAGAGGATAGCTTTTTTAATAGGATAAATAACTCTACATAAATTAAAATAAATTGTCATACTAATAATATCTATGAAAAAGCTCTAAATTCTTAATTATCCTCAGATACCACAAATGTATTATTGCCTCCGAATTAAAAATGGTACAATTTCCAAGTAACTTCCGAGTTAGTTAGTACCTCTTCCAAGCGGAATCAGTCTTGTGTTACCTTCTTATTCAGAGGCTACAGATGCACCGAAATCTCTTAATATCCCGCAATTTCACGGCACGCATTAACGATTTCGCGACGTCCTTGCCTTCTCTATCACTTCGCACTCACCATCACCAGCTGTATATGCAACTGCGACCGAAGAAAACGGTAACAAGGATGCCACGTCCTTGTCCCACGCATTCTTTCTCTCGCGCAGTAATACTTTTTCCACACACACACACACACACACACACACACACACACACTCGTACACATGCACGTATACACTCGCTGCAGCGCTTTCCCAAGCGGCGATGAACTTTTTGCGCGAACGCTCAGCCTTTGAGAAAAGTATACACACAGACTTTATACGCGAGGGCATCCGGTCTAGATCGAATAAGGTTGAGGCCTCGACCTAGGTTTTGCGCGTTCGCGCTGTCGTGATTTTTTTTCGCGACCGGAGGGATGTGTGAAACGATTTTAACGACGGTGCCGTTAGATGTCGGGAGGAGGTAAGAGTAGGTATTGTCGTTGGCGAGAGGAATTGCGGAGTTGTGTCTTGTGTGAGTGCCTTGCATTGAGAAATCGTGTGTGGTACAGAAATAAAACGCGGATCTTTTTGCTCGTTGTCGTTTATTTAATGCGATTGGTGAGGATTTAATTGCGGAAGGATCGATTGTGGAATACTTGTTATAGTTTTTTGATAGAGTTATAGTTTTCATGGAAATGCTTCTTATAAAAGTATATTCTATTTTATTCTATTCTATTTCATTCTTCTAAATAGTTTTATACGAAATAAATTAATGCATTAAATAATTTTGATCTATCGAGTTACTTTAATCAATCTAGGAATTTTAATAAATCAAAATCAGGAACCTTTTTTGTGTATTTAGACCATCTATTTTAAATTTTGGTTTAAAAGATTGTACTGAACATTAATATTTTAAAGTCACTAATAATTGACCGCTTACATTTTTATCGTTATGAAACAATGTGAGGAATACAAAATTGTTAAAATATTTAGGTTATAGATTTAGATATTTAATGTTATAATAAAAAAGAGATGTTAACTCAGTGATGAATTAAAATAAATGACTATAATCTATGACCTCAAAATGGTCGACTAGATATACCAATACTCTATAATTAAATTTTTTATCCATTCATTTATTAATTCATTCATCCATCAACATAAAAAATGACGGACGTAATCTAGAGGTCAGAATGTGTATAATTTCTAACATACGTCTAAACATTTCATTGTATAATATACTATGATTAAATTTTTGTATTCATTAAAAAAAAGGATGAACATGATCTATTGTCAGAATATGTTATTTCTTACGTACTTCTAAATATTTCAATATTTGAAAATAAACTGTAATTAGAGTTCCTTGAAGTGAAATAAGAAAGAGCAATGAGGTTAAAACCACGACCTAAGTTTACGAACATTTTTCTCGATGACTCGAAGAATACAGTACTCGGTTCTTTTTTGCTGCACTTTTTATACGGATACAGTTAATAGAATAAGAAACGACGTACTTAACGACGTTTACGTGCACGTACAGTTAGCAGCGTCACTGTAAGAAGTCAACTAAAAATTGCACCATTTCTGAACAGAAAGAAATCTTTGTGGTTTATGTAAATTTTTGTTTGAATAACTTGTTGAAATTGTTTACTTAAAAATAGCACAATACCTATAGTCATAATATGGGTGTGCGAGCGAAAAACTCACTTTTCATACCATAAAAATTTTCTCACAAGTAATAAATCGTTTTTGCGGTAATACATGCATATTTTCTAGAGAAGTCCGCTTTGTGTACAGGAATATTATTTGTGTCTTGGTTGTAATTACTTACGCTAATCGAATTTTACGAATAAATTAATCATTATTAATATTATGAAAGTGTATGTTTACTTTGTATTATATTGTTCATAAATAATAAACTTATTATTTTATTGCTAATAAACCATCTATTCTGAATTTCTATGTAAACAACTAACGAAGACTACGCATTTTAGATAAAACATACTTTTATTAGTATATTGATTGTGAGAAAAATCATTATTATGTGGAAAAAAATACCAATTGCATTGTAGAATTCACTATTACTGTTTATACATTGGGAACACACTTAAAATATGTTTTGCAATTGTTTACTTTGATTTTGTGAAATTTTATATAAGCTCGAGAATGTCCCCTACCCGTGTAGAAATTGTTCCAAGAAAATTACCGGTATCCAGTACGGTTTCCCTAAGTTACCCGGGATCCGGTAAGGAGATCTCATCGGATGCTGGCCTGGAAATGTCACATTTTTTATCAGGATTCGGGTAAGGACTCCTAGTCCGATTCCGACAAGGATTCCCTATGTCAATCGCCATCAAAGAAAAAAATTTGATATCCCTTTCCTCGACATTTTTAGATATTTATATTAATGTTTTTTTTAAATATTTATGCTTGTGTAGATTATTATATAAACTTAAATATAAATATAAATAGAATAAATAAATGAATTAAAAAAGCAAATCTTATATAATTTCTCTCAATATAAAAAGATACTCAAAATGTATGTAGCATACGCTTACCAAAACCAGTGCTACAACCGAATTAAATCAATCCCATCCGAACATCACCAATTCCCTCCCAAAACCATAAACATATTAAGAAATAAAACTCACTCCACTATATTCTTCAATTAATTGATCGATCACTCACCCAATCCCCAACTAGTCTGAAAGTAACAGCAACAGCAGATAAAGCGATGAAAATGACTCGGCAAGTGCCAAATGCATCCACACACATAGTTCCCTCTCACACGGCCTACACCCGGAGAAAGAAAAGCCATTACAGCGAGAAACAAATAACGTTCTCTTCCCACAGACGTGCGTATATAACGAAAACCGCAAATTGCCCGGGCAATCATCAGCTTCAACCGCCGAGCGCGCGCACACAAACAAACATTCAAATTCAGTGTATATATCCGCGCTCGGGTGCAATTTTCGCCGTACTTGGAAAAGTTAATGCGCCTTCCGGTGTACGCGACGCCCGCTCCCGGGATAATTGGCGCTATCTGTACTACCGACTTGAGGTTTCTGTTTCTTTCTTTTTTGTGTGATGGAGGCCTATTAGCGACGTCTGCCCACACGCGAAATCGGATCTAATGGACGCACCCCCCAAGGGTATATGTGCATGGATATACATATATATGTGTATGTGTGTATGTGTATGTACGTCGAATGCTGCAGCTTTGATTTCCGTATCTAGGAAATTATGTCGGTTGTGTTTATTATATCGATCGAGGTGTATAATTTTGTCGTGGAATTAATGAAATTGCCGGGTGCGCTATTAATTCGTTGAGTTAAGGACTGAAAGTTTCGAGGATAAGATTGTTTATTGCGTTGTTATTGAGATATTGAATTATTTTTGAAATTGTTAGGATATATCCTGTATTGATTTTTATTATTTACTAATAAATATAGCAGAATATAATACTTGATCTTATTAAATATGTAAGTCTTCAATTTGATCTCATAATTAATCAATTTTTATCTTTCTGTTACAGGTTAGTTAAACAATATCCATAGTTCTTAGTATGCTGCATACTTAGTGAGTAATTATCTATACAATAGTTTTAATATCATTTTAAAATCTCAATGTAATTCAATAGCTATTTAAAAATTACACAATTTTTAACTCTGGCAGAGCTGAAATCGTAATAAGCAACTCATATCATAACAGTTCTCGATATTCCCATCTACAGATATGAAATATACCGATTGCTTGTGAAAAAAACTCTAACAGATACATTTATATAAACAGAAGTTTGAATTTCTTAAAATCAGATAAGCTGCTCTGAGCATTCCATTAAACATAAATCAATTTTTCTTGCTGCATCGCTTCGCTCGGCAAGAGAACGAAAATAAAAAAACCGTTTCACTTTCACATCCTCCCAAGTAAAGTTCAAACAAACATTGGCAGCTCTACGTATAACGGTACCTTTTATTTCTGATAGTTCTGTAGAAAAAGTATACATTGATGGTATCATTTCATATAATCTGAAATCTTATGTTCTTACAATAATGACAAAAAATGTTATTTCTTTTAAACAAAATTCAGTATCCTCTATTTTATATTTGAGACTTTATAGACTATCAATTTAAATCATTTTAAAGAAAAAATTCAGTTTACATGATTATATTTAAGCAGACCTCATTGAAAAAAATTGAGCGAAAAACTGACAAAGAAAAACATTTAGTTATTAAAAAATTATATCATTCGCAAAAATAAAATAGTGGTATTTCCTGTAAAATAACTTAAATCTATTTTCGTATTCAATGTATATACAGTGAAATCTAGTAATGTTTTCAGAGCGCGCCCTCAATTGGGGCATCTAACAAGGAGAGCATCTAACTTCCGGATCACGAATTTTGATGAGGCTTTGGGAGGTGCGTTTTGAAGACTTTGACTAGTCAGAGCGACTAACGCTTCTTATATCCTAAGATACAACGTGTTTTTCTTAACATTGCCAGTATATCTATATATGCAATATTTTTAGCATTGTCTATATGACCCTAATGTTCCTAGCTGTATCTTAGCATTTGAGCAGCATTAGCCGCTCTGACCAGTCAAAGTCTTCATTTCTAGGTAGCAAAAGACGCCTCCCAAAGCCTAATCAAAATTCGTTACCCGGAGGTGAGATACTCTTCTTGTAATACTAAGATCACGTGTTATTTAGAGGCTAAAATAACTAGATTATTTTATCCAACATTTCCTTGCTAGCTTTTCAATTTGTGATTCTTCTGTTATAAATTTTGTAAGTAACTTCTGTATTAAATTTTAAAACATTCCATATTAAATATTTGTTTGTTTGTCTATTTGAGATTAGGGGCCTTTTATTTTGATATTAGGTATAACTTTGATCCTAATTCCTTCCTAATTCTACTGTTAGGTGGGACACTTTCTGCTAGGATGTCCCATTATGACAAAAGTAATTTTTTATTATTTTCTTTATTCTGTGCTCATTTTTATTATTTTATTTTATTTACAATTTTAACGCAAAAATAGCCTATTACGACTGCTCTATTTCTAACGAGTTACATAATTTATACATTTGATATTTTTCTTAAACAGATAAAAAGCATTTTGAAATTTGATACTGTGATTGATGTTATATTTTGTAAGTAATTCAACACCGAAAAATGGACTCAATTAATTACTCCGGGAAGTATTAAACTATATAACATACATTTTCTTAGATTTTATTGAAAATATATATTTTGTATCAAAAATTAAAACCAAGTACTTATACTATATTTTCATATTATATTCCAAATACTTCCCACATCATTCATTATTTCAATAAATAATCCACTGTCCCTCTATCCTCGATTTACGTAACACAAAATCCCATAAATCTCGGACTTTTATCACCGCTCGGAGCACCCCATACATATTCGACCCGGAAATCGTTCTCCATCCCGCGCTCCGCTCGAGCTACGGCGACGCGACGCTCGAGTCGACGACAGCCGCGATGACACCTTCGCGGAGAAAGTGCATGCATACACCGCACGGGCACTGTGCATAGTATCGCCGTCTCTTCTCGCATCCTCGCGGCTTCTTCGGATCGAACGGTGCAATCGATCGCCGCGGTGAAACGCGGAAATCGCGGATAAATCCGCGGCAAAGGGGAGCAACGGCTGCTACTGCTGCTGCTGCTTCGTCAGAAGCTGAGTGTATGCTCGTACGTTTTGTAAAATGTTGGAAAGAGGATCGAGGAAGTGTTGGTTTTAGAGTGATTGAAAATGAACGTTAGGGGGGAATGATGGCGAAGAGGCATAGATAGGGAGAATTATTTAGGAGGTTTGCTTATGTGTGACAGGTTCGAGTGAAAATTTACTTTGATTTATTTAATAGATGTTAATGTATCCTGCTTTATAAATTATTATTTTATAATTAAAAATGTCATGTATAGATGGTAGCGCGAGCACTAGGTCTAAAATAATTTTTTACAAAAACAACCCATGTGAAAACCAAATTTGTAGTGTACCTCATCCAAGAACATGGTTACAATGGAACAGTTACTCATTTCTCTTTTAATATAGTTTCCAAATTCTAATTCTGGATGTTTTGATCATCTTTTTATTGACTATGTTTAATATTAGTAAAAGTAATTAATTAAAATAATTCCTTTTTACGATCTTTTTCCTTGCAAATATTTTTACAATAATACAAAGTTAACTATTAAAAAAAATAATTATATATATATATATATATATATATATATATATATATATATATATATATATATATATATATATATATATATATATATATATATATATCGAATGATTAAACTTGTATATCAAAGGCTTACATAATATATACAAATCATTTAATTATGAATAGTATATTATTAAGTATAAAGTATATTGATCGTTATCTTAAATGTAAATAGTTACATATCTACAGAAGCTTGAATTTTACTAAATTTCATAATACTGACTTATATAGTTATACTTATGTTACTACAATAAAGTTTATGAACGAGCATCTTGTGAATACATAAATTATGAGAGTAAATAAGGAAACCTAAGAAACAGTAGCTTAATAAAAACTTGCTATTTCCTTATTTGCTTTTGTTATTTATATTTTAAATTGTATATAATTAAATGAATATGCAAAATAATAAACGGTATTAAAACACAGTTTTTAATATTACAAATTTACTCGAATTTAATGACCGATATATCTATATACAATGATGTACTTTAATGCGTTTCCTCACTAAAAACATATTTTACACGTGTTATCATTGCTCAAACCAAACTATATACAAACTTTCTAAAGTACATAATTTTCGTAATTCTTTCAAACCAATAATAAATAACGTTATAATTTATATTCAAATCCTTTTAAGAAATATACCGTGTGATTTCTCAGTAACCTTGGAATTAAGATGACTAATCGCATCAATTATCGATATGATTACCCCGCCTTACGAAATAGCACTAAATATTTTAGTCATATCCAACGAAAAATCGGGCAAAACTTCTCTTAAACGTAAATACACATATGAAAACAGCAGCAGTGCTGTTGAAACCGATCGCATCATAACTGTCAATTAAAGCTAGCCGATCGTGATTAAAGTCGTGTAAGCGCGCACACAACTAAAGACTCATGGGCGCCTGCGAATGAAACTACACTCATATTTATTAGATCAATAACTTATTTGGTCCCTACTTAAAAATCGATGGATATACACTTGCACATTTATATCTAGGGCGCGCTGTACAGTTGCAATCGTAGTGCCTTTTATCGTCGAAGGACGATCGATAGTAGCTGCTACCGATCTATTAATTAGATCCATTTCTGTACGATATATATCTATGTGTTAGATTCATGAGGGCAGTATATATATACAATGTAATTATTCATATATAATTAGTAGTTGTTGCCGATGACCACCTCTCCCATTAATTAATTTCTTTGTCTTGAATTATTTGCAGCCACCAATGGAAAAATAGCAGTGAAAAGAGGAAAAATAGTTTCTTGAGTTCAAAAGATATAAAAAAATGTTTGGAAAAGAATATGTATCGTTCATGTACACCGCCATTATCAATTATATACAGCTATAGGTAATATGGCGGTCGTCTAAAAAATGTTCTTATATCTATCTATATTCAAGTTTATGTAATTAATAATGGCAATGTCTATATATGATATTATATAGTTATAAACAATATTTGTAATTTGTCAGTCATTTAATTAAAACGTATATATATTATATATAATTAAGTTTAATTGTATATGATTAATGGCAATGTCTATATCTATATAACAATATATAATTGTATATTACAGTATTTCACATATAATCATATATGACCATACATATTTATGCACAGACATATAAAAATTAAATTTACATATGCTTATATACTAGTTATACAATTGTTCATGAACATGATATATAATAAATATCTAACTATATATATTATGACTCATTTTTACTCAGGTGAAGTTTCGCGGTCGTTCCTTACATGACGTAGACATTTTCGACTTGGCTAATTGGAAAATGCGTTAATCCGATATTACGCATACGTATACATATATACGCCTTGCTAACTTGTACGCGGGGTTGCGAAATTTGCGACATTGATCCGGAATTTCGCGAGCAAGATTTTTCCAAAATTGCGGACCTTCGTAAATCAGAGAGCAATTTATTATATTTTATAGCAACTGCAATCGTGCGGGAGACTGCAGTCTAACAAAATCGTAATTCACGTTACGTTTCTACATTCATCTTGGCGCCTGTACAGTGTATATTAAAATGCTTCAGAGTGCGTGTGAATGTAGGAGATAGTGAGTTTATATTTTTAGTTTTAGTATATTTATTTGTATATGTCAATATTCAGTGCGCATTCGCGTATATATGCAACATTTTCAGCTGTTAGATTCACTAAATAGTGTTACAGTAATTTTTAAATTGCTTGTTTTCTATAACTGTTCGTGTAAATATATATTTTTTTTCTAGCTGTTTATGGCAGTGCAAATGTTATTTCGCAAGGGTTTATTAGATTTCTCCTGGTAAAACGAATTAAATTTTATTTCAGTTTTTTTAATTGTATTTAAGTATCGAGTTATAACATTTAGTAAAAGGTAATTACGAATGTGTGTAAACACAAATAATGTTCCATAAAAATTATTTAAATAACTATATTTAGTATACTGATAAACTTAAAAGAACATTTTGAGAAACAATAGCACAATGGAGAAATATCTAAAAGTTTTAACTTCTGTGTGACCCCAAAATACATATTCATATATAGTGATATTTATTGCATCTTTTATCGGTTCTAAGATATAAAAAGAATATTATTTTCCCATACCTGCACCGAAAGTACCACTTTTCCTCTCGGGCGCCTGGAGAAAAATGTGTATTTTCGGTGCTGGTGTGAGGAAAAATAGTATAATCACCATGGAAGGTAAAAAGGGGACCCACTTTTACTATTAAAAAATATACATTTCTATGAGAAAACGCATCCTTTTATATTATTATTCTTAAAGTTATCAAGTTATACGTTATAAATTTATTTATCTTTTCATATAATGTTATTATTACATGAACAAATTTTAACCTTACATATTAGGAAGCTACGCGAGCATTTTATTATACTCTATGTGTATGCTAATGCAAATAAACACGTGAGAAGACGTGATCTCGTTTTGAAATTATCAATTACTTATTGATCAAAGATTGAAGCTCCAGAGATTCAATTACATCCAATTAAATAAAATGCTAGTAAACTACATTGCAATAAATAACAAGCAACAAACAACAATCCACATCCAATGCCACACCAAACCTCGCGAGTCTCTTTAACTCTCCGCTGTACCTGCACCGAGCGTAAAAACAGGTTTCGTCGGTTCCTCGCGACGAAGAAGACGACTCGCGCATATACGTACTCAGACACACGCGCGCATCGTGAAAGTGCCATCGAACCCGAGTGCAGCAGCGCAGCGCAGCGTTTTTTCTTTTTCTTCTTTTTCAACTCTCACTGTCTTTCTCCCGAGGCGATATTATACGCACGCGCGACTGACTGTCAAGGCCAATGCGCGCCGATGCTGCGGCTGCTGCTGCTGGCCCCTGGGCAGGCGCTCGTTCCACTGACTTTGAGCGCGACTGCAGCGAGAGTTCGAGGTTGAAGTATCGTGTAAATGGAGAAAATGCAGCGGGATTTTGATCGATGTCTTTTTAATGGGGTGTTTTCGATTTGGACGGCTGACGTTGAAGTTTTTATTTTTAAACCTTTGAGGAACAAATTATTCTTTTGATTTTATGTAACTACTTTTTGAGATAATTTCTTTGTATCTTTGAAAATAATAGATATAACGATAATGAACTACACTGCGATATGTGTGAAATTGGTAAATATTTAAAAGAATATTTTAAGAAAAGGTAGTAGTATACTTACCACTATGACGCAAAGTGTTAAATAGAAATCTAGAAATGAGACAAAAATAAAATAAAATAATGAGTTAAATTTAACAAAATAAGTGAAACTCATTTATTGATGAAAGTATAAGGAAAAGTTAAACTAAATATTATTCATAGATTCTTTACTTTGCATTTTTAGTATGCTGGTGGAAGCAGATTTTATTGACTAATTATTTATTGACGATTGAAGTCCGTATTCCAAGCTAAGTCATAAGGATTAATTGAACCAGCAGCGTTTATCATGCAAAACATAAGTTAGAGAAGCCTATTAAGATAACCCAATAAATCCGTTACTACTAGTATATATGAGTTATCAATATTATTAACTGTTGCTATAAAAACCTTTATTTTGGAATTATTGATACATACAAGCTATTTCTTAGGTATCTTTATAAGATATACTTTATTATATTGACTTGATATGAAATCTGGACAAATTGTTGATATTTACTAGATTTCTAAGAAGTAATTTTGTCAATTTTGAGTATCTAATTTCTCGTTTTCTGACCATTAATATTTTTTGTTCAGTTTTACCAGGATATGATTAATTTCAAGTGTGTATCTGTAAATTTGAATACAGTAGAGCCTCCCGGCACTGTGAAATTCAGGACTAGCTATCTCCCGACACTGTGAATTTGCGCCAGCCAATCAGCGTCGAGCACCAGTGGCCGTATCTAGGTCATAATAATACTCTACCGTGTACCTCCCATAAGCAAATGTTCTCAGTACAATTGACTTTCATACAGATTTATTAAAAAGAAAACTGTAGAATAATCTATATAAAATTATATAATTCTTTTTTATAAACTTTTGCATTACAATTTTTCAGTTTAACTCTTTAACGTACACAACGCCCGAAACTGTGTAGTTGTGACCTGTGTTAGTGTTAGTAAATCTTGGTTTCTACTTCATTTTCTTAAATGTTGAATTAATATATTAATTAACATATTAATAATTTTACTTTTCATGAACAGTCAGTAACGTATGATCAATTATTTAAGTGCTTTTTCAGCTTAGAAAGTAAAAAATTAGGCGGGAAATCGAACAAAATAGATTTTAAAAGGGTTAATTATCAAAATTTGTAGATTTAAACCTTTGTATGAAACTTCTTCTATCATATTTCTTCGGTTTAAACCATTTCATAAAACTTTTTCCGCAAAGTTGGGATGCGAAAGGTTCTACTGTACATTATTGTTTGCTTAAAAAAAATCTCACTGAAACGAAATATCATATAATTGGCCCACATATGATTTACATGGATTGCCTGATGAATTAAAAATTCAAGAAGAAACTATAGTATGATTAGTAATCATTGGAAATTCCAGTATTCTTTAAAACTGTAGTTTATTACAAATTCTAAAAAGTTATATGATTTTAAGTCGACTTAAAATGCTAACGTAAAAAATTTCAATAGTTTTGAATTTAATAATTTTAAATTATTTATTAATCTTAATTTTATTTGATAATTTATATGAAAATGAAGCGTCTTTTTATATATTATTGCATCTGAAAATCAATAAAAATGTATGGTCTTAATAAAGAACTTGTACAATAAATACGTATCCACTAATTTAACGATAATACCATCACCCGCATACATACTTTCCGTCAGTATACTTTTCCATGATGAAAATACTGCTTCTCCCATCAAGTCTTGTTTTTGAGAATACAAACTCGTACATGATGCAGTACTATTGTCGACCTCTTGGCAAAATTTAGGAAGTGTAACGAACTTCGCAAAACGATATGACGTCCAAATAACTCGGTTGCCTGCTAGTGAAAGTGATGTCTCTAGGGAAATTCCTCCTCGCCTCAATTTTCTAATTTACGATAATCACCGTTAATTATCTCGTCCCTCTGTTCTCGCGATTTCACAAATAATCTGTTCTTCTCAATTTATCCATCGTCGACTATCTTAACATATAATATATGATACTAATACATACATACATACATCATGCATGTCGTGTACATATATTATCAATTATTATTATAGATACATAGACACATTTTTAACTATTTGAGATATTTCTCAAGTGTTGTACTGTTTCATCTGCATTTATCTACTATCTACACACCATAATATGTGCGAAGGATCCTTTAACGTGTGTCCATACGTACGTATACTTTCGAGGCTTTCTATATCATACAAGTCGTGATTCAAATATATTGGATGGTGCAAATAATTTTTAAAATGATCGCTACTTTTTAAAGTGGGGTACGTTTACGTATGCAGATGATCATTTTAGACATGGTCCAGATGTCTCGGATACTGCGAATCAATTCGCACTGGTATTGATATTTTTCAACTATCGATAATTCTTTTCAGTGGATGTACGTGCACGTGTGCGAGATGATCATCTCACTTATCATCTACGTCTATCTACATCTACATTATTTTAATGGAGTACGACTAGTGTAGAAAAATTCTGTTATAATTATCTTTTTATGTTATAATTTCTGAAAATATTTTTGTATTACCTTCTGGACTTATTATATACATTTATCTTGCATCCTTTCTCTCTTAAAATATTTTATCTGCATTTATCTACTATCTACAACATAATAATAGCGGATCACCTAACGTACGTCCGTACATACGTACAAATATTAAAAAAGAATGATTGTATAATTAAATATTGTTAAAAAATTACTGTAATACATTTCTATTGCTTCCAAAACGCGAGCGAGCGGTTCTTGTTAGTATTCATATTAACCTAAAAAATACTAAACGGTTTGACATTGAAACGAAAAACAAAATAAGGGTATATGCTGTATCAGTCATTTGCAAGATTATAGTATAGGTGCATTAAAAGGGACGTATATAAGATATAGAAAAGAACGATGTTAAAGCTATCAAATATACATGTACCTAGCTATCAAATTTTCAGGTGAGTGTTAAATTTGATAACTCATTCAGAGATACATGGTATAGCTCTCGACACAGTATGAATTGCTTTTGATTTTTCAAAACAGTGTCCCGTATACTCATGAAATCAATGACACCATATCTCATGCTCAAAAAACCTACATAATCAAAAACAACAGGATCCGATAGATTCTCCTTTTTGCAGTGTAGACCGTCTCTTAAAAACAATTTGAGCATATGATTTGCATAAGAGAAACCTGTAATGTTTTCTGTCATATTTGTGGAACACGCACAATTCGAAGCATATACATATTGCAAGAAAACGCGTGCGAAATAAACGAGCGAAACATGCGTTTGAATGCAAACGGTCATCGTTAAATGCGAGCCGAGTACTTCGAAACTTCCGTATTCGCTATTCAACAAACGACGTGAATGATTTTTTTCCAGAAACACAGGAATCGATCAGCATTGACTTTCACGCTTTCTCTGCGCATGAATTTTTAAATATCGCACATTTATGCAAAAAAAAGGAATAAACGGCAACGAAAATCGGCTTACGAACGAATTTGCATTTCCATCGAGCCGAGATTTCTAATTCCTTTTTCAAATGCCGCGTGGTAAACAAGGATTTCACTTTTTAGCGCTTATCCTGGTTGACCTTCAGATTCCTTGAAAGCATCTTCGTTTGCGTCAACGACATCTTGCGTCCTTGCGAGAGCGCTAAAAATAACAAAGACTGGTCATAGGTGAAACAACCCCATCGGGAGAACCGGCTGCTCACATACGCACGTCACGCACTAGTGGGGAACGATCTTTATATTGTAAAGGCATGTTCTGGTAAAATATTTTTAGTGAGACTTGGGGTTGACATTTTAATTTAAATGTAGTCGCGACATGAATCTTTAAAAACCAAAGTTTTATTTAAATGAATAAAACTGTGAATGAACATAGTCTTTCCGAAAATATTGGCTACTAATAAATTTGAGCTACAAGCAGATAATGAATATACTCAATCAACAACAATTTATTGCATAAATTAAATTTAAAGGAGATGGGGAGGGGCTGTATTACGATGGAAATACGCTTTGTAAATTACATTACAGTTTTGAAATTAAAAAATGCCGATGGTTTTAATTTACTACTTGCACTAAAATTTGAATTACAAAGCAATGCACTATAGGTACTTAGTATCTGCAGATACTGTGGCTAAAAGTAGTCTACTTAATTCGCAAAAGTTAATTGCCCGAAATCTAAAATTTAAAACATATTTCTTATAGATGAACTTATGTTACTATTGAATTGCATAAACGCTGCATACGAATATTTATTTGTACTTCGACTTAATATTATCAAATGAAAATATGCGTCGAAGGAACTGTAAAAATACATATCTTGCTTACAGCCTCTACAATCATTTATCCTTATTAACAAAATAATAATTAATAATAATAATATCAGTTTTTTAATTACATGATAAGTGATACAGCTTTACATGTAATATTATTTGCCAATCTTAATATGCAAAAATTATCAAGACTATGAGTAAATATTAAAAATCTTGCAATTTACATAATATGAGCATACAATCTTTTAATTACAAAGCTAGTCAATAAAAGCGTCTTAGAAAAATAACATTTCTCCCATGTCACTAGAAACTTTGTCGATAACGGGATCATTAATAAACAATATCTCTCGGTTCACGACAATGCTTTTGCTTATTTGTATTCGTTATAATCTTCGACGCTAGGAATTTAATAAATAACAAGCCATAAACAAGCTCGAGGCACTTATATATACGAGTACTTATACGTACGGCGCAGAGACAGTGAACCCGGATCGCGAATAATAATTGTCTTTCGATATTCAAATGACCTGTAAAAGACCTCAACTAACGACGTTTGCAGTAATTATCTGCAATCACGCTCGCGGGGGTTTACTCTAACGCTCATATAAGAGTCTTTTTGCGCGTTTACGTTTATGCATAGACGCGCGTTAATTGTAATATCTCGAGAACGTCTTGCTTTTATAGCGGCTTTTTCAATACTTCTTATTTTTTAGAGTATAATTAAAACTAGGTTTCGAGAGCAAGTGGAATAAGACCAATTTATGAAATGATCCAAATGTTTATTGTATGGATAGTTTTCACATTAAATTGAGCAATTGTTTAAAGATTAACTGTAATTATCATTAGCAGTGTAATACTGAACAGTATAATGGATACTATTATTGGTAGAAAGTAAAAGGCTTCTTTGTAAAACCCATTCTTATTTTGATTCGTACGTAAAGCGTTCAAACAGTAACTGTTATTTGAATAAATACTATAATAAGATACGGGTATAAAAGCACGTTTTTATTAAATGTGTTACAACATCTGTAAATCGTATCAGTGTTATTTTATTATTATATTTACCATCAACAAATTACAAAATATACTGAAAAATCAATCGCTCACGTTCACTAACATCAGTTAAATTTGTCTTCTAAATTCTCACAATGCCAACAAGTGCAGCAAGTTTGCGATCACCTGTATCTCTGAACTTTACTTATGCTTACAATGTTACTGAACCTTGAATAAATCCCACGCGGAAAAAAATAGCTGGCTATTCCGACAGAAAAGAACGTGGATACTCCAGGCCGAGTCATGTTAATTCTCCAAACAGTATCACTTGTATCGCTTCCATACGTGATCTTGCGATACTCTACACACGCGGCTTGGGATTTTACCAAGCCAGCAGCTTGGAGACTTGCGCCTGGTTACATCCACGTAACCTCACAATTCGATATTTTTTTCAGTTATATATAACTATATATTAGTTGAAAAACAATCTACTTATTTGCTTGCATGTATTTATTACATTGTACAGTCCATTTTATTGTTAGTTTTCTTCGCTTGCCAACAAATTTAAGCAGATATACGTGTGAGATGAAAAAAGGTTAGTTTGTTTGGGCTCAAACTTTGATTGGGATTTCTACAAACTGAGCCTGGAAGATTATCAAGAATCAACATGTTGTATACCCAAATTAGTGTCATGTAAATATTACGGAGATATTTTCTTCCGTGCGCCCACTTTAGGAAAAGCACATACAAAAGTCCGTAAACTGCGATTCTTGTTCACCAGTATTTCTGGGAAAATAATGAAAACTACAAATAATTGGGTACCAGAATTTAATTCATATAGGCATTTACAAATATTTTGAATCACATCAATAAACAGATTGATGAATATAATTATATTATTGAACTTTGGTCATAAATATTATTTATCCATGAATTTCTAGTAAATTAAAAATTATAGTCTTGTAAAATTAGAGTCCAAACAAGAAAAGAGGAGGATAGAGACGTACAGAAAAAAAAGAACTAAACATAGAAAAAAAGTATCAAGATAGAAGCCACTGAAACTATTGATTATTCCTATAAAAGTGTTAAAGAAATGCGTTGAAAGAATTAAGAAAAAAGTAGAGATTCGAAAAGAGAAATAGAAAAAGCTTAATGCAAAGAGAATATAGTAAACTTAAATATAGATCAAGATAGCGATGAGAAAAAGTCATATCAACCAATGAACAACCAAAAAATAAAGGGTAGAGCACAATTCGCTTAACTAAGAAACAATGAAGACAAGGTTTTACATTTTTAAAGAAAATTATAGTGGAAAAAATACTTTTACAATAGAGAAAGAAAAGGCAAAAACAACTGCAAAGCAAAAACATTATAAAGAGAAGGCAGAAGCAACTGCAAAATAAAAAACGGATAAAGAGCAGAAGGAAACAAACATGAAACCCGAATAAGCGTAAAAAATAATAATAAAAAAGAGTCAGGAATTGAAGAGAAGGCTTAAGAAAAAGAAATAGACAAGTTTCGCAAAAAAAAATTAGCAATAAGTGTGCAAGAGGCCTATGTAGTTGGAAATGAAAGATAAATGATTTGGATAGATATACTTGAAGCATTGGCAAATAAGATTTACTTTTACAATCCCCACTATGATCCATAAGAATTTTAAAACATACTAAAAAGATAAACTCTCTCACGGCTAATTCCCCATTTCACTCTCTAAAATCAATAACATCGATTAAATTTGTCTCCTCAATTCCCATAGTACCCTCGAATGCAGGAAAAGATCCAGCAATGCGCATCATTACCGTCCGCCATCACCTATCTCTAAATCTCATTCATTCCCGCAAATCGCCAATCTCTCTCTCTTTCTCTCTCTCGCTCTCTCTCACTCTCTCTCAGAAACTGGACATAATAAATCCCTTCCATTTCAGGAAAAGCGCATACAAAAGTTCGTCAAACCCACAGCTGCAGTTCACCTTTATAACTCAGGCTCAAAAAACAATTAATTAGACATTCGACAGGTGAATGCGACATCCACTTAGGCTAATTTCGCCTAGGCATATTCTAATTCGACGTTTTCCCCCTTCTTATCTTCCCTCAATCAGAGAAATTTCCACCGCTCGTAACGAAGCATGTACAGAAAAAAAGCAAAGAAAGGTATTTTTCGGTAATACCGTAAATTCAGCGCTCGCTATCAATCCGTCTTCATTACTAATTCTTTCTTTCCTTCTCCCCTCGGACTTTCATGATTCAACGATCGACGGTTGTAAATACTAAGCCACACTTACATAACCTGCAAACCGGCGCTATCGTAATAACCCCCGCTCGCCAAACAGATGGATATATAATAACGTGGCGGGCCCCATAACCGTTAATTGATTTTAAGTAGCGCACAATGAGCCATAAATTTATTAATTTCCAGCTAACCACCGCGGTGCGGCCGTATTGTGTGCGCGGTCGCTGCTTTATTGTCGAATCAATCAGTCGATATATCGAGAAAATGAGAAATGGCCGGGGAGAAAAAAAAAGAGGCTGGAAAAGTCGTGCTTGGACGGCGTAATTGGATCGCAGGCGGATTGGTTCCTCCCTTAGCGGAGAAAGTGCTTCGATTGGCTCGCCTCCACTCTTACTCTTACGTATATCGAGCTGCACCACTGTAAATTAGACGAAAGTGTAGATCATGTACGGGTATGCGCGGGTAACTCGTCGTATCATGCGCGTATGCAAAGACTCCTTTTTTTCGAGTTCACGCTCTTCCTCGCGTGAGCTTTCACTCATGCTCTTAATTTGGGAGATCTCGTTTTTTTCGCGGGTATGGTGTTTTTTTTGCATTTCGCCTGCTTTTATTACGATACGTGAGCTCGGACTTTTACTTTTGTGCATTCTTGTTTGAAAAGACGTAGGAGTATTGTTGAACTGAATGGCAACTTGGATAACGAGATAGGATTGATTGTTCCAGGAGTATGGAGAAACGTTTGGAGATAAAATCATTAAAGTTATAAATAATTAGTTCCTTTATAAAAAAAAAGAGTTATAAAATTGAACGAAGAAGTACTTGAAACTTAGGCTTTCATGAAAATTACTAACGACATTTAAGAAAGATAAGCTCTTACTTAGTTTGCCGTATATAAATAGGTAATAATTTTCCTGATTTTGATTTAACACCACTCTTATTTTGATATCTTAATGTAATTTTAAGTACTTATGATATACATTTTAGCTACTGAGCTATTACTACGCATTTTATGAAATATAACTTTACAGTATCCTTTCACATATTATATAAATAACGAAATGTGTTCAAAAATTAATTTTAGTCATATTTTAAAGTATGATCCATTTTGAATATTCGTAGACAGATATAAAGTAGAAAAATGTAGTAACAGTTAATAAGTAAGATGTGACGTCTTAGATTATCGCATATAAGCTACATAAACATTAAACATACGTGCTACAAGTAAAACGATGTTTATTTGCAGTGTATCTTCACCGCTAAAGAGTATTTATTCAATATAACCAGTAATTTATTATTATAACTTTTTTATTTAACGCAATTTTAATTCTACCACTAAAAATTATTTTTTAGAACTTTTAAGACCTATTTCATGTTCTACCAGTAATTCGAATCATCATTTCTTTTCACTTCACACAATCGCTGCATTCATCAATAATTCTCGCACTTTTTAATTGTTCGCCACTCTTAATAGGCTGCGTGTGATCATCGAACGCAGTGAAGCATACGAATCGAGGAGTGGCGCAGTGTACAAAGATGACGATGACGAGACTCCCACGATTCGTTCCATCGCGATTCCCGCCTGATTTTCATACTCCGTTATTAGGCTGCTCTCTGTTGTCGCTTTTTCTCTCCTCGTTGATGCATGCACGCGCGCCTACAGCGAATCGTGGCTTATTGTGAGATATTCGCATTTGCGTGTGCCTTCGAGTCAGATGAGTAGGGTCGAATAAATCGCAATAGGAATTTCAGCGAGGTTCGATCGTCCGAAACAATGATACAGTGATTTTGTGAGATAAGAGAATTGTAGAAAGGCTGTAATATGCGATTGAAATGCTTGATGTATGCAAGTTTTAGCTCATTTAAATTTTTTGTGAGTTAATAGTCAGCTTGAATGTTAATATTTTTAGTGAATGATGAATCTGAAAACATTTGATATGATTTAGAATGATAATAAGAGGTATATATGTATTGATAATTATTGAACTCGTGGTAGTTTTCTAAAACTTCTGGAGAAAGAAACTAATAAACTTAATGATATACAGGGTTAGTACTTAATACACGATTTTTCAATTACATACGCGAATGGTGTAAAAAACGTTTGTAAAAGCAAATAAACGTGGATAAATTAAGATTTAATTAGACATCATAAACCGCTGACTTAATTTGTTATAAACGTGACACTTCTTAGACAACTTACCGCGAAATATCATTTATCCATGTCATTAAATATTTACGCTGCATCAGCAAAATTTTACGATTTTTCGTCAGTATCCTTTCCGCAAGCAGAAGATAATTTTAGATAATTCTTTATGAAGGCTGTAAACCAGATTTATCCGACAGTTTTAAAAAGTTTGCTTTTATGCTACCAACATTCAACGACAATGTATACAATTACACCTCTTACGGTTTCCAAAAAGAATAACAAAAATTCACTGCAACTCTCTCGAAACTGTTATTTTCCTCGAGGAACTTGCTGCATGTTCCTTCGTCATCGTCCTCGCAAAGAATTCAAACACCGCCTCAGTAGCCTAAGACCATTAAAATTTAATGGAAACGCTAACAATCGTCGTTAAGTACATCCATACCCTGTTGCTATTTTCTCTTTTTCATGCTCGTGCACAGCGACTAGTGCCCCATTAAAATTCATCCCGTTCGCTTCGTCTTCATCATCCTCTTCTGCTCCGCACTCACTGACAAATAGAGGCATATATAAAGCGAGCGCGAGGCATGCAAATAGAGCGATAACCGCCTTTATAAAGGCTTCTTACGCAGCCTCTATAAGCCTGTTTTACGGCTTGGCGCTGCGAGGCTAGATAAGTGATTGCACCGGTACTCCTTATGCACACAATTTGCGTGTACAAGGTGCGTTTATACGGATGATCTCCTGATAAACTCGTAAATTTTATATACGTAAACATTACGGAAATTTCAAAATTTTGAGTACGTAATTTTCGTCATAAGATAATTTTTCTCATGGGAACACAAATGATTAAATTAAATTGTATGAAATTGTCATACTCAAGCTTTTGAGATATGTGTCTAATAAATTAGGAACGAATTACTTGTACTATGATGCATTTTTTTAAATGCTCCTACTATTACGCAAAGTTAAACAAACTATTTACATTTGTTAAATGACTGTATATGACTTACTTAATCCGTAGTCACAACACTAGTGCAAGACACCGACAAAATTTGGAGGTTCGCATGTTTCATTTCAAATATCTAAAAAGAAATGTAAATTTAATTTATACTTTTAAGCTACATTTTATTCTACGGCTTCTTGAAGAATTGATTGTTCTCATCGAAACTTAGTGAAATTGGTGTGGAATTGAGTAAGTACGTATTCTGAATTAAGATATGACTTTTTTGACCGGGTGTTGAGGTTGCAGTACGAAACGTAGGTGAGCGAGCACGAACCGAAAGCGAGTGCGTATAGGGTAGGCCCACGGCTGAAACGTGGACCCGTTAGATTGGAAAATTAAAAACATTTATAAGATCTATTTTACACAAATCAAGCTACTAAAGTGTTTAGGCCCCTAAATACGTGGTATCATCCGGATTGTACCTCATGTTTAAAGAGGCCTCTAAACACCTTATTGCTAAAGTTTGGTCTTGTTGGCTCAGCGAGCTAAACAGATCTAAGCGGGCAAAAAAGTCAATAGCGGGTGCAAATAGTATATTGTATATCAAGGGCGGAAAGTAGGCGATTACCGGGAGGGCGTTGTAATCGCCTTCCGCCCATGCGATACTTTTTGTCCTACCTGGATTGAAAGGTCGATTTTTCGTACATATATGAAGTGGGTGGAAAGTGATTTACTGTACCCGCCGCTGGGCGGAAAAATTATGCACTTTCCACCCAAGGGTTTAATTTTCCACCGGAAGGTGGAAAAGAACGAGTTTCAGCCCGCTTATTTATATGGACGAAAAAGCATATTTCCAGTGCAGGACAAATACGTCTTTTGCCCGCTTTTTGCGCCCGACTTCTTTTCGGTTGAAAAACGGTCACTTTAAGCTCACTTTATAGGTAATAAAAACGCGTCTATCGTCCGTGTGTGACAAAAAGAATATTTTCTCATTAGTAATTAAAAAAAATATTGCTGCGACTTCCTTATATTAGTCGTAAGCCTTTGATAAATTTTATATAATATCAGGTGTTATCACATACAATACACAACATTGTTAATCCAGAACGAAAAATAAAAAAACGTATGCTCATACCTGCACGCATATCTATATAAATTTCTCCGCATTCTCGTAGACATGCGCCCACGTTCTTTTGCGTGCACGTACATAATCCTCGCAATACTCGATTCGCGCATATAGAAGCTCTGTAGCAAAAAGGAGACCGGGCGCACGAGCCGTATATATATTTATTGGATCGATCGGATGCGTGAGCGCGCGCGCACGCGCGGATAAAGTGTGCACGTAATAAAATCACCTGTCCCATTAATCGGTCGTAAAATTTGTCTCCTCTATGCGGTAGTGGCAGTTGCGCGAGACGCGCACGCGGGAAAACGTGATGGCGCGCGCTCGTTGCTGCAGACGTACGTGCGCGTACAGTCTGTTTAGAGAATTTTTCGAAGGCTTCCAGCTGGAAAGCGGTTTTTTAATTTCGTTTAATGCAGAGTAAGCAGAACATAAAAATGTATAAGTAACAACAATTTTTAGATTTTAATGGCTTTTAGCTACAAATTATTGATTTTTAGGCATCTTTTTGCCAACGATATATTTGTAACAGATAACTTTTTATATCTTTTAGTTTGATTATAAATAAGTTTTAAAAAGTTTACGTTACAGTGGCAAAGGTCTCAAGAGGAAGAAAGGAATTAATATACCGACTTTATATTACTATAAAAATAATAACAGAAACTTTCAATACGCGTTTTTTTATATTAGGAGTTGTATCTATAGAGATTTACTACTTTGACGAACAGGTGCAATAGCCAAATAGTATAATATCATTTTTTATGAGTTGTATACAATTTAATGTTAAATTACAGCATTAAAAGAATTTTCTCTTATTTACAAATTGATTGACAAAAGTCGTTTGAAATTTGCTTAGATTACTTTTGGTAGAATTAGAACTAAAGATATTAATAATAATGTAAAAGACTCCTGAAAAATAAATGAATGATTTCACCCACCTTCATAAACTCTATAATGGCATTTTAAATCGAACTTAATGGTTTATTTTAATAATAGTTTGGTTAATATATCTTCAGATAAATTAACTTATAGATTAGAATTTCAGTTTAAAAGCATTAATATAAGATAATAATAAGTTATATAATAATTCCATGTAGTTAGATCTATATGGCTAAGTCATTACCTATTACCCTGGAATCAATTCACTTTATTATAAATTTAAGCACAGTAAATAAACCGCTCGTCTTATTGTTACTCAATAAACTATGTTATAACTTTTGACGATGAGCAGTAATTTTATTCAATTTGGTATTAACGTTCTGGTTTATCTGGCGTTAATTTGAGTTTATGAGTTGCTTCGATGCGTACTTCATAGTGTGTAATACGATAGCTCTCAACTGAAATTGATTAAACTCCGCATCACCGCTGAAACTAAAACGATTTATGAAGCAACATTTCAGATTTGATAACACTGCAAAATTTAATCATGTGCGTTTAGGCTGCACTGTGATAAATCGCTATGGAAAATAATATAGACTTGAATTCCCTCTTAATCTGATCATTTTCTAACAAAGAAAATATTACCATTATAATTTATTGTCAAGTGGAAACATAATGTAGAGCAAATTTAATATTTAAATTTAATATTTTTTAAATGTACAAACAGGCATACAATATATAAGTAGTAATATACGAATCTAGCCAGACGTTTATTCATGACTACATTTTCATAATCATAATACTTCTTAAAGTTTCTGTAGCATTTCGCTATACAAATTAATTATTTAAGTACATTATTCTAATCATAATTCGATTCATATATTCATGTATATAATCTATATATTTCGATATTTATATATATGCAAAATAAAGGCTTCTTCTAAACGTGAAGAAAATAAATGGCTTAGACAGATATTCTAAGTGAAACATAACGAGGATAGTATAAGTAGTGAATGGAGAAAAGTAATAAATCACAAAATAGAACAACTGTAAGACCTAATGATATGAGAGTATTTAAATTACGTAGCCTAAAATTGACGGGACATGTTGCTATGTCGCAGAACTGCCGATATAATTTCAATAGGGGAACCAAAAAGTAAAAAAACCTATAAAAAAGAGCGTGAAAAAATATCTCGGGTACAATTTTTGTTCAATAAAAAAATTAAAATATAGGGCCTAATTTTGTCCCTTATGGCGGAGCTCTACCAATTTTGACTAATTTTTTTTCTAATTAACTTTTCTTACAGTTTGTAACGAGAAGAATATTTTAAATCTAGGTAGATGTCACAATTAAAAAAATTAACGAAGTTTAAATAAATTAATTACCATTGAGTAGTATGTAAAAAAAACTTTAAACGCATCAGAATAAAATTTCATTTTCAGGATAGCTTTATCTAGAGAAAATACATAGCGGAACACTCGAATTGATATCAGAATCGAAAATTATCATAATCACATAATTGACAATTTTCAATTCTGATAATAATTTGACTGTTCCGCTATGTATTTTACGTAAATAAAGCTACCCTGAAAAGGCAATTTGATTCTGATATGTATTTTTTGAGAAAATCGAAATTTTCGAATGTATTTTATCGGCGGGTAAAGTAGAAGACCAAAAAATAGGTCAGATGCATCCCCTTATAGAAAAGAAATTTGTTTGCTGATTTTTAATTATTTAAAAGTATATGTCAAGATATAATTACCAATGTAGTGAAAATACGACTTTTTATGCTTTTGTTTTATTCACTTAACCTGCATTGTATTTTCTTAAATAGAATAAGAGTATGAAAAAGAAAAGACCAAGCGAATTTTTTTAATTAAGGGTACAATAAATGAAACAAAACATTTCTTGAAGATTTCAAGTTGAGAGGGCAGATGTCTGGAACATTTTTAAAACATGCAATTTTTAAGGAGAAAAAGTGTATTTTCACGTATATCACAATAATTACTACACTACTGGAGCTCTAAGTCGGCGAAAATGTTTTCTTGTTTGATAGAAAATACCATCTACCAATTTTTTTTGCATAATAAAAAAATCACACAACATTCTAATCACAATTACTAATTACAAGCCAACAGTTAATTAATAAAATTCAAAAACATCCTTCTTAACTTTCAGCAAGACTGTACCTCTGCGTCTCCCCATTCCCCTTGCTCGCGCTTTAATTACCGCGAAGAAGACGCACGAGCTCCTCGTCCGATGAAAGAAAGCCCCATTTAAATTTATCAAGCCGGCGATTAGCCCCGATGCATTTCCCGCGAAGGGCCGCCGCCGATAATTCGTCTTGCGATCGCATCGCAAGCCTAATGACGCGACGACTCGCTATACATACACACAATCCCCCTCGATCTCATTAGCGATGTATCGACGCGCGCGAGTCTTCGCTTCCTGGATCGTCCTTTCATCGCGAGCCAAAAAAATTGAATTTAACCGAGAGAGACGGAGGAGACCTGTACGTAATAATGCGATGGGTACATGTGGTGTGTGGAAATTATTGAAATCTAATACCGTACACATGGGTCTGGATGCGAAATCTTGCGATATGAAGAGACGAGAGGAAATTGTTATTGACGTTTATTGCGACAAGGGGAATTGCGTCAAGCGCATGCGGAGACGTATCGACAGCGGAAAATTAATCGGTGGGTTGCTGATGCTTGGCCTTATTTTCTATTTCTTACGTGCGCATCTTGTGCATTTTTTTCTTGTATCTTGGAAAGGCTATTTGATGCTTGATGGTCTTGTGTGCTCTGATTGTAATTTTATGCGTGTGTTGCATGGTAGCGAGAAAAGTCATTTATTTTACTGACGTGTAATTTTTCAACAAATAGATAACTAGCGTATACTTCTTTGTATTTTTGAATTATAATATAGACTTGTAATACGCATAGGTACAGGTAAAAAATTTGTAAACATGTATGTATTAAAAATACAAATAGAAGATACTGAAAACTTGATTTTCTGAAACCGAGTTTAAACGGACTGTTTAGAAAAATGGAGTGTAGTGGATTTTTGCAATGGTTTATAAATAAATCAACATTATATTTATATTTTTCTACAAGTGATCTACTTTTTTGGTATGAATCGCTTTCAAGACGTTATGTTGATTGCAGAGCTATTTACCATTTTTTAATCCGCTGCATCAGATTTTATTAATTTTTAAATAATTATTCTAAATGTACAAGCATAAAAGTGATAGAATAATGATTAATAATAATGTCTTATAAAATTACGCACTAGAAGATAATTATTACCTTGATCTGCGACAGCAGGTTAGTTCTCTATTATAAATCAGCAATTTTCTATGTATCGAATTATTAATAAACTATAAAGGATACAATTTATCTCTACCAAAGTAATTATTAATCAACTAGATAAAAGTTTAGTGTATAATAATAAAGTACAACGAACTACGTAACAAGAATTATTTACTTTTCAGTAAAAGTTTTTGTTATCCTTTTCCATTCCCCAACTTTCATCACGGCCCATAAAATCCCCATACCTTCAAACATCGCGGTGAAAAAACTCCAGGAGTTTTCTATCCTGCATCGTATATTAAAAGCTTATAAAAAGGAAGACCAAAAATTGCGGTTTACGCGCGATTAAAATTATTCCTAACTGCACCCCACGTTACATAAAGTGCGCAGTAGAGTATACGTTTTCTTGCCTTAACAACAAAGCAAGGAGTTCAAAGAATGAAAAAAGCCTTCGTAACTCCGTACTTCCAAGATCACGTGTACATATACTGCACTTTTTCGGTATCGTGAAAACGCCCGTTAAAATTAAGCGCTTTCTCAAAGGAACTTCCCTATGCTTTACGAGCATAAACACGTAATAACGCTAATTGCTTTTTAGCTGTGTATGTTCATACAAACTTTTCCGTTCGATTTTATATGTACTAATTTAAACATTTTTATTCGATACAAAATTAAGAAAGTATATATCGTTTTTATAGTATTTTAGAGATCATGTAATGTTTCTAGAAATAAAGTGGACGTATCAAAGTCAATTTGAAATTAAAATTTCACACCTAAAATTTTACTAATTGAGAAATAAATAATTGGTTTTATGTAAACTTGGACACTGTTGCTTTTTTATATAATAATCTACCATTGTTCAAAATAGTAAGCAAGTATTTTATTGATTCGATGCATGCTATGTAGTTTTGACAGTCTAAACTAGAGATTATATAATGGTGCGCGTCAGATGGGATAATGAGGTCTTGGTTTTAAATAACGAAGTTAGCGATTAAGTGAATTTAGTTTCTGATCAGCTAAGAGTAGTTCCTGATTAACTCTCGTTCCACAGTCTTTACTGATTACTTATTGAACACATATTTATAGATATTTATAGTCCATAATTATTATTTCATAAATTTTAATTTAATTTTTTGTATCAATAACTTATACATTTTAATTAAAAAATAATCTGAAATTGGATGGTGATCAGTAACACAGCCCGTTATACTGTAAACATTTTAAATACAACTAATTATTTAACGTTTATTCGGTAACATTTGTGGCGGGAAATTGGAATGTTTAATGAATCTTGACAATCTTTAAAAGTAACTTAACGTATACACACTTAATTCTTGAATTGATTGAATAACTAGAAAAATGCACACACGACTCACGAAGTTCTAGTGATCTCACGCTGAAAAAAGAAAAGCTTGAGATCAAACCGTTAAAAAAAATGAACAAGCGAATTTGAAAAATGTCCACGCGCCAGTCCCCGATGTAAATCACAAATCACTTCCCGGTTCATTGCAGTATAACAGACAGTCGGCGAAAACATGACGCGCGCATTGCCCAGCATGCGTGCGCGTCTGATTTGCGATTTGATTATGTCGTTTCCCCGCCATCAAAGCTCGCCGCATTTTCCTGAAAAGGCCACCCTTCTTTCACTTTTACAACTGTGCCCCACCCGCCGCGCGTCGATCCATTTTCTTTTTTTCTTAATCGCGATTTTATTGAGGCTCACGCTGCGAGGTCTTTTTTCACCCTCCTCCCGTAGTAGATAAACCTATAGGTATTATGTGGACAAGCTCAGTCATGGTCTCACGGTGAAAGCATTTTATGGGATTCCTGCAGCAGCTGATTGACCCGCGAGTGTAAAATTTATGCGAGGAAGCGATAGAAAGTTTTATAAAAGCAGGGCGCGCGACAAAGTTACGCGCGAAAGAAAATTTTGCAGCGCTGGGTGTAGAAAGTGCATAGCCGACTTTTCCGTATAAATCAAGCGGCTGCTGCTTGCACTTAACAATGCATGTTATGCGCGTGGAGTATATGTGAGATATTTTTTTGAAGGTGCTAGGGGATAAAAAGTGTATTCTGACAGCTCGGGCGTTTAAAATCTATGGGTGATTTAGTATAAAAGTTTATGGGGATCGTGGGGGCAATTTTCACCTCTGTGCTTCGCGATAATTTTCTGAAAAATGTGTAGCACGATTATAGTTTATGTAGAGGCTGTATGGAAATTTTTGATTTGATGGAGGGTAGGAGGAGATTATTATGAATTTGCATGGTAAAAATGTTTTTGTCTAATTTAATTGGAAAAAGGAGCGCGGTGGAGAGTCGGGCGGCTTTTGTGGCTATTGATAAATGGAGATAGTTTCTAATTTGTCATATCGTAAATTCATTGGCGTTGACACTTTCGTAATCGAGTACACATCGAGTACATAAATATATGATTATTGAGGGTATTGTTTTTGATCAAAGTCAAAAAATGCGAATTTCATATAAATAATATTACGTCGCTGACAGAGTTAATTAATTTTCGAAAGTTATTGACTTACAAATCAATTGCTGAAACTTTCGAGGATTGCGTTATGCTTATGCATTGTCTGCACAGTAATACGTATGCTCGTAGTAAAAATAATAAATAGTTTCCGAAGTCACAATAGTAATAATTTACTTGTACCTATTTATTTAAATTAATTAATTAATTATAAATGCCTAGATATAATTTAATTTCGTGTACAGTTTATAATTCTTAATATATAATATATTTATTCTAAATGTGTTTTTATTTATTATATAAATGTGTAATTAATTATATGATTTTTTATGTTGCAGGTACGATAGAGAATTTACCACTTTACTGTATATATCCGGTCACGTGAGTTTAAGTATAATACAAAACAATCCGTATTATTATGTTCACACTATTAATATATTACCATTACATCCTTATACGATCAGTTAGCAGTTACTACCTATCTGAACAAAGAAGTGTATGTCTTTAAGCCGACACGAAAGTATAGCTGAATGTTGACTGTAAATATAGTAAATGGGGAAAAAGGCTAGTCCCTTTGCGCCCTATATACCTATGCTTTCGTGACTCCTTAAAAATAAAAGTAATAAATTTTTTTAAATTTACTAGTATATATCAATAAATAAAGGAACAAATTTATATTAAGTTTCTTATATTATATTCGATAGATCCTGAATTAAATCGGTAAAAATAAGAATGCGTGAGTCACTTCATATCATATATCACATCACTATATATATGAAACTTTTATAGTCTTGAATATGCCCTATATGTGATTTTATTAAAAAAATTGTAAACATTCCATTTTTTAAACTATTTAAAAATAATGTTTATTTTTATTATTATTATTATTATTATTATTATTATTAAAGAAACATAGTACTTTTAAATCCTGAAGTTTCTCTCATATTTTGCTAATGATTTACAAACAATAAATAAAAATATGCACTCTTAACACCATGTTTCAATACTCACATTCACGTAAAACTCCTCCAATGATCAAGAACGCATAAAACAAACATCACATCATATTTCTCCCATATGAAAACCATATAATTGGCTGCTCGTCATTGAAAAACAAGGACACTGAGTTGTATCGGTCGCGTGCCAACTCACACATTATACACTCAGAAAACCATACCGTAAATTTCATATCATAAAATTATGAGATCTTTAAATTTTAGATTCATATATCGTAGATCAAATTCCTTTCGATCCAATGTTGTAAATTGTATTTTTAATGTAGAAATTAAGATTTCAAATTGATAATTTTACGAAATCATGTCACATCTGACGCTGAATAATTACAATATCGATAGGTTAATTTTTACGATATAATGTTACTTGAGTTAAGGTGATGTTAAACCCCGTGTTACTGGCAAATACGGGGAACCACTTTTCTGATTCATTTTTCAATTTTAAGAAAATATCTCTATGAAAAGTGGTTCTTTTTGGTTAGAACAACAACTTTTCATAGAGATATTTACTCAAAATTGAAAATGAAATGAGAAAAGTGGATCCTCGTATTTGTCGGTGACAGGTGGCTTTAGCATCACCTTAAGATATATATATAGCGTGAGTTACGATATAGTCTTCTCAGTGTACCACTTAATAACAACGCCACGTAATCCACAGCTCCAAACTCCTATGACACGCCGCCTCCTCACATTTTCTCCTCCAGCGTGGGATCGCAATCTCCGCGCGTAACATTCCACGCAAAGTATCGCCGATGGTACGCAAAATGAATAATGCAAACTCATCCGCGGGGATGCAGCCGCGCAGCGCCGTGGCATTGTGCGGGAAATATTGAGAAATAATACGCGCCTGCGGTTTTAGCGGCGGTGTGCATTGTCACTTTCGTAATAATAATTTACGCACCGCTGGATCGATGGGCCTTCGCGCGCGATGCGCTTGTCGATTTGCATACGCGCAGGTCGTCCGCGCCATGAAAATATGAGCGTTTTCGAGGATGAGGATGGGAATGAGTCTCGGGTTTCGCGGGGAAAATACACGAGATGGGAAATTTCACCTTGGGGGAGTAGAGAACAATTGGGAGGCTTCGAAAGTAAACTCGTTGAACGTACATTCTGAGAAGAATATTGGTCATTTATTAGTGTGATATTTCATGTAGAATGTAGTGAGTGAGTGGAGGTACTAATAAATTAATGATTTGTTTTTATAGTGTTTTTATTAATTAAAAAATTAAAGTATAATGCCATATTATTTTAATTTAGCGCAAAAAGTGTATTACGAAATCGACTGCAATATCTTATAATTATTTCTATAATACAATGCCGAACTAATATATTTTAGAAGTTATTCAATGCTTCGTGAAATAGCTCAGAGTATTTTACTGCATAAAAACGTTAATTAGAAACGTTTGATAGAAGGCAAAGCATGAAAAGTATTACTTTCTATAAAAATGATGAGGAAAATACATTACGCTAATAATAAAAGACAAGATTGGTAATTGTTCTTCCTTAAAGAGAATGCTGATTTAATTACAACTCCATAGAATCTTTAATGATTTATGATTGAATAGCGTGAACATATAATAATATGAATAACTACATTGTAAAACACTTCCGACTAAATTTTCAGCTTCAAAAACTAAGCCGGAAACGTCAGTTAATGAATAATAGTAAATTATCTTAAATTATTATCATCGTCATGAAGCACATAAATGTGTCTAAATTATATAGGATGTGATACGTCTAAAATTAAATTAAATATGATAGATGTAATATGATGATAAGATGTCTTCAATGTGGTCAGTTGATTTACAATGAAAGTTTCAAAACGACTTAAGGAGAGGCACTACTGAAAATTGGTGTTTTAGAGTTTTTTTTATCTTTTAATCTACAAAACAGTATACCAAACTCATCCTAGAAGTTGTTTAGAATTATTTCAGAAACATGTAAAATAATGTTTCAACCAAAAATATAAAGAACTGCAAGGGAGGATAGATTTTTAAAAAACGTTTTAAATACAAAAAAATTGATACAATAAAAATCTATATTCTCCTGCAGTTGTTAATATTTTTGGTTGAAACTTTTTTTACATGTTTCTGACATAATTCTAAATAACTTTCAAAAGATAACGATCAAAAGATAAGAAACAAAAACCGCTTAAACATCAATATTCAGTAGTGCCTCCCCTTAAGAGAAGAAGAGTACCGTACAACATCTTTTAGTTAAAAAATGAAATATTTTTGTTTAGAAATTCTAAAAAGTTATAAAGAATGATAACCGTATCCAACTCTTTTTATTGGAACTTGGATTTTAATAAAATTATGAATATTAAATCTTAGGATATAGTAGTTAAGAAAATTTTGTATGCGTAACAGTTTTGATACAATCTTAATTAAATTATGGAAAAAATCGATTGTATACCATCACAAACTTCATCAAAAGATTTACAGTTATGTGGATGATTGCACCATAGCTTGCACATTTCATATGCGTGAATCGTATATGATTACTAAAAGTAAGCAAAGTCATGCGCGTAACTACCTGTCAAGGATAAATATGTCGATATTGTCTAAAATCTTCATTACTATAATGAAGTTAACATGATAATGTCGATGAACGAGATAGCATAGTGCAGTAAAAATTTCAATTCCATAGTATAGATGTTATTTTATACAAAGATAATAAGAAACAAAATAATAAGAAAATTTAGTTTAAAAAATTTTATAAATAGAAAAAACAAATATTTGTCATTCTATACGTTGAAATTCTCAAAACTATTTACGTTCTCAAAAATTTTGCATAATTTTCTTTTGATTGATACATCTTATAATAACTGTAAAGTTATTTTTGTAAAATAATAAAAAAATATTAGTTCAAAAAAAAATTTAAATCGAAAAATTTTTTTTTGGTTTTTTAATACTTTCAATTTCTTTACTGACAATACCTAAACGATTGCATCTAATGAATTAATAATAGCATTAATTTATTAATTTCGAATTTTCATTATAAGATTCCTTAAATCGATTAATGAGGACCTCACTTTGAGAAAGCATTCTGCTAAGTCAGTTACTAGCGGTTTTTTAATATGGATTATTTATTAATATTGTTTTTTTCAACATATGTATTTTTGTTTTTAAAAAGTCGATTAATAATTTGACAATACTTATGTTCATTTCCAATTGCTATATAGTTTTCTCTAAAATTTTACTACAAATAATATATGCATAGTTTCAAAACTGTAAATAAATTGCAGCGCAGGAAGACTTTTACAATTTCAATCTCGAGCCTACTATCTTCTATCGTTTCACGAAAAAATCGTTCCACTCTTTTATTAATAATGCCAATACTAAAAGGCTATCTACCCACATACTTATTTCCACAACAACCGTAACAACCAATCAATTAGCACACATGGAATCACATCCACTGGCAATAAACGAGTCTAAACGCGACACTTGTCGGAAGTAGTCTTCAATTAAACCTCGCCTCACGATCGTTTTTCTCCGCTGTACACAAAACCAGGACTGCTCGCGATCCGCAGCTCCACGCTCGCGCGCGGAAACGCGACTTTTAAGGTCTCGCGCGTATTCTTTTCACCGCAGCGGCGCGAGTCAGGAAACGGCTCGAGTGTTTTTTGCCGCGATTCCTCCAACATAAACGCATTTCCGATATTACACCTTATCCCAGAGGAAGCCTTTTTTCATAAATACACGTTTACAACTATCGAGGTGCACCGTGGAGAAGAATAAAAAAATGACAGTGAAAGTTCGATACCGATAGTACGCGCGCAAGAAAAGAAGGAAATCGCTTTATACATTTCCTATTCAATAGCGGAGTGCGTTATAAAGCGCGCAAGGCAAATAAATAATTTTAATGTGGCGAACCGTTTTCTTTTGTTTCAGATGGAGCTCCCGTTCCCGAGCAGGACAAAACCGGTTACGAGGTATGCATGCATATATAGAAACGATCGTTGTTGCATTTCATATTATATATATAAAAGAAAAGTGCAAATAGAAAATCTAATATTACCCGCCGCGCGTCACGTTTGCACGTGTATAATATATAGGTACAGATACGGACGATCGGCTCGAGCTCTTAAGCAATTTTGTATAAGCCCTCAATTACGCCGGAGAACAATGCACGGTGTGTATACGTGTGTGCACATATATATGTATACGGGCGCTGATAGAGCGACGGATTATAAAGGGATCTTACCACGATCGATCGATAAAATCATAGTTCAATATCCCACGAGCGCTGCGGTAAGGCTCGAGGATAAGGATCGATCGATCGAGTCGCGCGATTCACAAAGGAACTTATCTCTATCGGGACACTTCTAACCACTTATAACCTTTGTGATGGGGGGAAGAGAGAGAGATGTTGAAACGATTAGCGGCGCGGTGGTGTGCATATATATCCGAGATGCAAAACGTGTCTGACACAAATGTGCATTTTATTTATGGTGGGATTTTTTAGGAGCGTTTGGCTTTGTATTTTGAATGTACGGTTATTGTATGATTATGGATGTGGAACGCTTTTGCATACTTAACATTGTGTTAGGGAAGTAAATACTTCAGTCGCAGCGTTTCGTACAAAGGGCATTAACTATTTGGCCCGTCAATTGTATTTAGATCTGATTTTTCCATAATGTAACTATACAGTAGCTTGCTGAAATAATGCCCAAGTATGTAAAACTTTGATGTAATGTATATTATGGCAGCTTAGTATAAAGTGTTGTAGGAATGGAATAGCAAAGTATTTAGTGTTTTTTTAATCTGATGTTCAAAAGAAATGAATCATGGATTTTATAAGTTTTTTCTATAAACTCATTTTTGTTCATGCCCAATAATGCCCAAGTAAAACTTTGATGTAATGTATATTATGGCAGCTTAGTATAAAGTGTTCTAGGAATAGAATAGCAAAGTATTTAGTGTTTTTTTAATCTGATGTTCAAAAGAAATGAATCATGGATTTTATAAGTTTTTTCTATAAACTGATTATTATTCATTATTCATAAAAAAATTAGTTTGTTATATTATTTATGGAGAAATTCGTAAAAATGTGGATTAGGAAGAACCTTATATGGAGTTTCTCTTATACATTATAAATAACTATTTTATTAGACATATAATTCATACATAATGAATTATATCATTTCGAAATGGTTGTACGGGTAAAAAATATGTATTTATACACGCTGTAGATTTTCTTACTTTAAGACATTTAGCGTCATTTATAGAAATATCACGGTTATACATATATATTTTAAGTTAAAAAGAATAACTTTAATAAATTATAAACATTAACTTGCTACTTTTAGTGAAGCTAATTATTATATCATCAAGCAGAAACATCACGTATTTAATGACATACAATTTCCACGAAAGACACATAGAAAAGTACTAAATTACAAACGTCTGCGCTGAAATTGGCACGCGATCAAAAGTAAATTAAGCCGCGCTCGCTTTTGCTCAATATAGACATCTTCAATCCGTACCCGGAAGCAATCGAACTCGGCGATCGCTTTATATGCACATTTATCGTTGAATCACAGCTGCGCTTATATATACCTGAACTCTTACATGTCAAAGGTAAAGGATCGCTTGATATGTACGCTTTCCGTGCAAGATATTCAGCGCGAGTCTTTTGATCAACCTTAATTCGTATATAATTCACGTTGCTACACTTTGAGCGTTACGTTCACCTCGTTTCTAAACATTACCGGTAATAAGTTTCAGAGATTCTAGGATGAAAGAGAATGTAGTTGAGATAGTTTTGCAATTTATCAATCATTTTGAGATTTTCAATAAAACAGTTTTTGAAAGGAGATTGATTATGATCTTATATATCAGATTTAATTCAACATTTAAAAGGTTTATGCAATGTACTTTTATTATCATAAAATTATTTTATTCCTGACTCAATAGTAATGGCCACTTTATTGACCTGAAAAGTGGGACAAAAGCAGCATATGATTTCCGCAAATCTACTTTTCCCGTTTATAGTTTTATTTTCAATATATTCTAGTTCTTACCGGAAGTCCTTCTATTTAAGTTAATAAATTGGCAACAGTTTAGTCTGGAATAAAGTTCTATATGCAACACGGGAGTAAAGTAGAGTATTCCCTCGGGTGATTACTGCCCTCGCTTCGCTCGGGAATAATCTTGGACTTTATTCCCTTGTTACGTAATGCACTATAACTTCTTCTAGTATGAATGAAATGCTTTTTCTGAACAGTTTCTGGCTTTCTAAACATTTTTGTTGAAAATTTTACTAAAAAATCATTGCTTTCGATGATAATAGTCATATTATTAATTAACAACACTAATATATATTGCACAAACGTATTTGTTCAAAATAACCAGCCACTCATCTTAAAACTTATATCCATTCTATAATACATGCGTTTCAGCGCTGTAAATACAAAGTAACTGCAATAACGTTATTATATGAAAATGTTTAGTAATTAACAATAATTGACAATATTCATTTTATTTAAATCAAGGTTTTCTAGCATTAAATAATTGTCCTATGCAAAACGAGTACTTCTATCAAATCTGGCCAAAAACTGCTAAAGAATTATTTTAATTTTCTGCAAGGGGAATATTCATCCCCAAAGTATAGGTACACTATCTCTTACCCATTGTCTTTCATTCACTAAAGACCATTTTATTCTAACAGAAATATATGATTAAGAAAAAAAAATAGATTTTAATAATAATCAGTTTCTTAAGAAAATCAATACGTTGTGTGGTGTCATAGATGGTTATAAAATTGGTATAATATCCTATCTAAAAACTTCTCTGATGGACATTTTGTCATTAGCACGTTACTTATCGATGTTATTTGACATTCGAGAGCGAAATTCTACTAATGCTTCATAAAAAGTACATCAACTTCCAGAATTGAAAAATAATCCGCAATACAATTTAATACAAATCCCACTACGCTCTATTAAATCCAAATCAAATTCAAATCCTTCCCAACCGCAAAGATACTCGTGGCCACCAATGTCCATACTTCCATCCTTCGCCTCTCATTACAATCACGAAGCTCATCAGCTCGGACACGAGCGCACACGCGAGTATTATAATACTTCCACAGCGCTCGCTCGCGCGCGAGCGCAATGAAAATCTCGCAATAATGACGTCTCTTTCACTCGGGCTCTATCAATCTCCCTCTCGCAAAATTGCCGTGACCGGTCCGAACCGCGCAACGTAATAATCATTTGTCCCGTCGTGCGCGCGCGCGCGCCTCGATTACATTGAAAAGGAGTAAGAGAGCTTCCGATAAGTATATACACGCGTACTTACGCGCACGGTCTTTTGCCATTGAAAGTTTTATTGGGTTGCGCGCGCGCCGTTTTCTAAAATAAGAGAATCACAAGATGGCATCGGAGGTGAAATCTCACGGGGATAGGGAATATTAGAAGGCCATAAATAATTCTCCATTGGTCGTTTCTTGTTATTCCTCGTTTTTTTTTGTACGTTGGCGATGTAATGAGATATCGGAGTCGTAGAAAAGTCACTCGCTACGTGGCGCGCATTATCTCGGGTAGCGATAATTCTGTAATATTGGTGCGAGAAATTATTTGTTATTGCTGCTTTAGAACGTAAAGCTGCGTGCGCGCGGGGCCGTTTTGCGGAGGAAATAGTAACTGTTTGATCGAATAATTTGCAATCGGGCTTTGCACGTAAAGAAAGTTATACTACTGTATTAAGTTTAGGATCTTTTAGTGGTTTAATTGCCGTTTGCCTTTCACGGTGTTTATAGGATGAAGAATAATTTGTGATTAGTATGGTTAATGTATAAGAATGATGTATATTGAATGTTCATCATCACTATATGAGCATATTATTATGAATATAACCTTCATTGGTATTCATTTATCTTGAACTTATCTTTAAATTCAATAATTTCTATAGATCTATTACAAAAATGAATACGTATGATGCCTCGTATTCACTGGTAGTTTAATAGAGTCTCGCTTTAACTTTCAATATCGAAAAACATTTATGTTGTTTAGAAATGCAAAATTTTTTTGGTATGAAAAAATCGAAGAAACAAATCTCTATAACAATAGAACTCTTTAAAATATACTAGCAATTATCTCTGTAATGTTATTTAATATTAAAAGTTTAAGCGTGATGTTATTGAAGTACCAGTGAAGATGAGGTATGAGGCATTTAATATATGCGTCATAATTTATGAATAAATTAATGTATTTCATCAATTACTTTAATTTTTTGTTTTATGACTATACAGAAAGTACTATATAGTCAAAAACTAAATAAGTACAAAAATATACAAAATGTATTATTCAGTAATAAACCTACCATAAATATTATAGATATTTTAAAAGCGAATCTTAAATTTAAAATACTCATTCTCTTTGAATTTTATAAATTTATTTTTCCATGCAAATGATCAACTACATGCATTCCTATATCCGCGTTATTATCCTTATCTCTCACATCAATATTTCTTACGGAACAATCAACCTATCATCCAACAAAACTAATCATCTAAATCTGCACGAAAACAAATGAAGTAATGCCTAACATTCGCAATACCCCCTTAAGGCCCCAACCAATTTCCGTTATTAAAGAAAATTCAAAGAACCGAGCCTTATACCTTCAACGAGCCAATCTAGCTATCCTCCGAGCAGAAAGCCGCGGCTCATCTGAATAAGGGCATGCCCAATATCCTATAGAAAGGCATATCACGCTTCGCGTACGTTTCGCAACCTCGCGTACCGATTTGAATACACTGCGCGCGCGCGCGAGTGAGCCTACGGGAGTATGCGCTCGTGCCGCAAGGAATTACCTTATAGCAAGAGGCTGCAGCTCGGCACTGCTGTCACTGACCTGACATATTCGTAACAATGCTTAGGCGTGTCTAGGAGAAGTGTGTGTGTGTGTGTGTGTGTGTGTGTGTGTGTGTGTGTGTGTGTGTGTGTTGCAACTGATCCTTTCTGGGTGCGCGCTTCGTGCGCCGTGGATTGTACAGTCGAGTCTCGATAATTCAATGTTGATGGGATCGGGAAATTGATTTGGAGTATCAAAAAATGCAAATAGTCAATCAGGAATCATAAAACAAAAAACTTGAATTGTCTTGAATTTTGTTTGTTTACGCTATCAACTGCTTTGGCACTATGCTTTATCAAAGAGAATTTAATTAAAATTATTATATAAATAAGCAAGAGCTTCGCAGTACGTCGTATCATGATTATTTTCCTGTCTAACTATTTTCCTTTAGAGATTTGTTCCCTACTGAGAAACGAATATTTTTCAATAAACATATTGTATTATCGTATATACCATACACCAGGGTGTCTTTGGTCAGCGATGTGTCATTGATTCTAAAATCTATTTTTATCTATAAGATTAAATAAAATCTATACCTATAAAAGATTGGATTATTGGTTTTTTCTTTCATTGCAAAAAGTGCATAAGACACAAAATGTGATCATTTTTTAAAATCACTCATTAAAAATTTTTACTACTATAAAAATTATAATTTTTGTATGCTCTATTATAGGTAAATACATATTCAATATTGCAAAAATAAATTATGTCATTATAAAACATTTTTAAAAAATCACTAAATAATAATATTTTTAATATAAAATTATCTTTCTACTTTTTGGATTTTTTCGTGCAATATAGTGCGTAAAGTTGACTAGAAGTATAGAATATTAAATATCATCTATAATAATACTTATTATCTACAAGAGAAAGCACAACGATATAGCTTAGAGATGTCCTGATATACAGGGTGAAAAAGTATTGTTTAAATTGAATAATATCTAATATTTTAGAAGATTATTAACCAAATTGGTTCAAAAACATTTAGCCAATAACCTGATAGCGAACATATATTCTCTGAAATTTGAAATTTGAAAAAAAAAATGCATTTTTTTTATATTTTGAGTAAAAATTTGAAGGACTTTTATAATACAGATTACGAGTAATTAATGTTGAAAAAATAAATTTTGTCACACAGTATAACAACTGAAAAACGACTGATATAGAATCGTTGCCAATCCTGAAATGAACGATTTTATGAGTACTTTATCGTGTACAAAATTAGATGCTCAAAAACTAGTCCTGCATTGAAAAAAATTTTAAAAATCAAAATCTGAAACTTTTAAACGCACAGCAGGTATTGATAGCAAACATCTATACAAAGTCTACACACACACATACACTCCCACACACGCTAACACACACCCACACCCACACACACACACACAAACACATGCACGCACGCACACAAACACAAACACACGCACGCACACACGCAGGCATGCACACACGTACTCGCACATGTACTCGCAAGTATTGAAGCACTTTTTCCGCAGTTCTTTTTTTAACTTTTAAAATGTTTTGATATTAATGGACAAAAATTCTGATTTTAATTTTAAGAGACTAAATTGAAATTAACGAAAGTCAATTCATAAGTTCTATAAGAATTTAAATAAATAATGTGTTTTATATTATTCAGCATAGGAACGAACTTTTCGAAAATTCACTTTAAATTAGAGTTTTCAATATACTAGTTAAAATACGGAATGAGCAGAAACCAAGAATAAACTTTCAATTATTAATCATTGTTCGAATTATCGAAAGTCGACTGTATGATGCAGATACATTGATTATAATATAGTGGACAAAAGTTTTAAGCGTAGGTGTATACGCAGATAATAGAGGATAAAGAAAGAGAAAACCCGTAGACAAGAATTCTTCGCAGGGCGTAGAAGCACGCACGTATATAATAGAGAAAAAAAGAGAGAAAGAACGAGAAAGAGACACGTGCAATTAAACTGTACGTCGGCAATTAAAATTCCATCACTACTCGGTCTCGCAGAACTAACCCGCGGTGTTTTTACACATACGACGTGTGCGCGATATATAAACGTTGTCTCTCTCTCATCTCGCGGGTAAGCACTGACGGCCTCGAAAATGTCGATCTACCGCCGCTGTGATCTCATTGAGGGACTGGGGTTATATGAGGTTCTATGGGAATTATACTCGCAAGGATTACTGTGGATTTTGAAACAGCGATAAGAGGTGTTACCTGAAGGAAAAATCGTTTCGACGGTTGCGTTATACTTTCTGATATGCGGTTTTTCATTAGTATTAAATCTTGTAGGAACGCGTTAATCCTCACATGTTGAAAAGATGGAATTTTTTCAACTCAGATATGTTTATTTAATCGATTATGAAGGAAATACTACTTACAAGATAACGATTTGGAGTACATTAGCGAAAAAACCGTAATTGAGGTTGAACTGTCTACAAGTAGCTTAGAGTAATTGCAAAACTGTATCAGAATTCGTGTTAAAACTTCTGTAATAATAATAATAATGATCCCGTGTACCCTATAGCCAGAATAAAAAATTATATTGTAAGTAACAACATATTTACATGTAAGAAATTCAATTCTCTAAAATAGCGTATTTTTGTAAAATTGAATATATTATATATCACAAAAACAAATTTTTTGCTCTTTTCTTTTATTTATTTTCTACATCCAAATTTCTAACAGCATAGAAGAATTACTTACTTTTGTTGCTTTTTAAATGTTTTGTTGTTTAACAAATCATTATTATAAGAAATCTGTACTGAATATAAGAACTTATTGAGAATCATTTTTACACGGTATAAGAAAAACAATATATAATTATACGAAATTCAGGAAAAAAGAAACAATCCTAATTTAAAAAAACGAAAATTCATTATTACTTTGGATAACCACGTGCCCTTTTGTTACGTTCAATTTAATTTCTGTCAAGAACAAACCTCAAAGTATCACCCTCGCAACAAACACCCGAACTCTCTCGTTCCAGGATTCCGTGGCGGCGGCCTCCGAGCACGTCGGCGCCGAGGACTCCTACGACGATGGCGACGACTCGGACATGTACATGGAGCCGGACGGCGCTGAGAGCTCCCAAACCGCCTCCCGACACGAGGCCCAGGAAGAGCAGTCCGAAAGCCCCTCGCCGACCTCCCACCCCGAGGAATCACATCATCGACCGGCCGCCAATCACCACGTGACGATCGTCGCGGTGCGTCCTGTCCAGACCTCCATCCAAGTGACCTCCTCCGAGTCCACCGAGAGCTCCAAGACCGAAGCGGACGAGGACAAGCCCGAGGCGGAAGAGAAGAGCCTGGAGACGGACAGCCAGAACTTCTTCCCGTCATTCGCCGAGTTGTTCGGCAATCACCGTGTGCCTTATGCCGAGAACCAGCAGCCGCAGCAGCAGCAAAGGTATCGCCCAAGTCGATTCTTGGGATACTTCCAGAGGGACAGGCCCTATGCTGTCGCGGCCTCTTCGAATAAGGATGGACAACCGACTTTATTGGGATCCGGAAACTTTGGAGTGATCCGAGGTGTGTAAAAAGTGGCTTATGCAATTGGAACAAAGTGAAAAGTGAAGGAATGGAAGCTTTCGTCTGAATGGTGCTTTTTCGGATGGTATAATGATGTAACTCATATTAACATTGTAAGGTACAAAGAGAATTGCAACATTATACTAATGTTTGCACGCATGGTGCGTCATTATCTTGTTCGGAAAAGTATTGTTCATCTGAAAGAACTGTCATTTATTAGATCTCTTTATATTTGATGTCATAGTAGTTGCACCCCAGCCTTCTCGATATTTAATTGGTTGATCAGATCTGGTAAGACGATAATACGTTAATTGTTCTACCCATAGCCAAGAATACTCATCAACTTGATTGATTTAACATTTTAATGCAAAATTTTAATGTCATCTAATGTATAAAAAGAGTATAACTAAAATAGCACACAAAGCGTGTTATACATTCTTCGTAAGGTGAAAACAACAATGATTAATTAGTTTAAAATAATATTTATTTACGTTAACATATTTCATAAAATCTTTTGAATGCAGATTCCAAGAATGCTTGTTCATAATGCACCGATTTTCCGCGACACATTCTAATATCAATTAGATACACGTACATAGATGCATACAAACCCAACTTCCATTTCTTTTCGTTGCTTTAGTCATTGTCTGTTAATGCATATATGTCCACCATGATGTAGACCGTGTACTTGGTTGCATTAGCCAGTCCAGTTGCAGAAGCTTCCGAATTCATCATCTACGTTTGCAAGGAAACTATTAATGATATATTGAAGAGCTCTATAGTTTACACTCTAAATTCCTTGGATTTATGACTTAATTCTTAAAAAAAGGTCAATTGTTATTTTTACCCCTTCGGATTCAGTTTTGGATTTCGGTTTTAAACATTCATAAGTCAACCTCTAATAATGCTATTACTTCGATTCCGGATGCATCACATTGGTCATCTGGGGCTTTCTTTATTTGTTTGGTCCTGACCCTTATCTTTTAACTTTTATGCAAGTAAGATAATACTATTTTCAAAAATCATATTAAAAAGGACATAATAGTGGCGTAAGGTCCATTCTAGCGATTTATTAACATCAATTTAGAGAAAAAAGTTTCGTTCAATCATCACCAAAATTTTGAAGTATATTTTTTGGACCAAAAACAATAATTAAAGCCCATATTGAATTTTGTTCCATTGAACGGCAGTAAAATTTTGAACTTTTCAAATTTGCCAAGAAATTTTTACCCAGAAGTTCCTTGCAAATTTTGCAAATCAAAAAGATAAAATTTTCTAGGAACCTTGAAGAGATAAATATGTAATCTGACTAGACAATAATAGATTCAATCCACTTTTATCACTAAGATCAACACATCGGTACTACTCCCTCTCCCCGCTTTTCGATCTGCCTAAGTATCGATACTTAGCGACTCCATCTCTCTTCCTTTCTCTCACGCTACACGCATCATTACAGGCGGAACCTACTACCCGGAGGACAAGGAACAGGATGAATACAGCATCGACGAGACGGCCTACAGTCCGTTCTACCACGGCACCGGTCGCGGCCGCTCCAACTACTACAAGAACCCGAAACCCCAGCCGGTCCACGGTGGCGACTTCTTCGCCAACTTCCGCGACTTCGCCGACATCACGGCCCCCCCGAAATCCAGCTTCTCGCACCTCTCCGTGGTCTACGCGGCTAAAAATGGCACCAGCGCCGGCCGCGCACCCGAGCAGCCCCGCAACATCATCGAGACCCTGAGGATGCTCGAGGAGGAGGAAGAGCCCCTGACGCCGACGACGACGACGACGGAGCTGCCCCAGAAGAAGCTCAGCCAGGGCAAGAGGAAACTCATCAAGATCAAGAAGTACCAGGAGGAGAAGGCCCGGAAGTCGCGCATGACCGTCGAGCCGCTCCTCGCTCTCAGTTGAACTAGGAGGGGAGGGACATTTTGAGGATTGAGATCGAATCGAATTAAATATTATCTTTTTTAATACCGGATGGAGATGAGGGTAGCGCGCGCGCGGGATAAATAGCTTTTTGTATGTATTGGGGGTCCGTCGGGGGTTCTTTTTTTTAATCGCGTTTTTTTGTAAATGTACGCAATTTGGCCTGTGAGTCAAGGAAAAGTCTGAGGATGATGAGGACGGAGCGGTGATGTAGAAAGTTAAGCGCGCGCGCGCGCGGAATCGATGTAAATGTAGATTGATTTTCGACAGTATCGAATTTCTTGTACGAAATCATACTTATATTTTATCGTATTATTGTAACTTAAATAATGCATTGTCATTTTATCATTCAGCAAGATTCATTTTATTATACGTTCGATGAGTGGAAGGTTTTCTTTTTGTAATAGACGTTTGAAGAATGGAATCTGTCTGGAAGGCGAACGCATTTGCTGCGACTTGATGGGTCATTATTGAAAGTGCGTCATTGACGATTCAACGTTTTTTTTTAAGTTGTTCAATGACATTTGTATACGAAGTTTAAGAATAAAAGTATTTTAAAATTTTATTTCTGAAATATTAGAATACTTTTTGCAATGAAATCGGTTTTCCAAATTTACTAAAATCTGTATAGATTTTTTATCTTACTGGTAGGTATATATAATGCAAATTTGACACCATACTTTAACATAAACTGTGTAAGGTTTTTTAATTTTTTTAATGCATTATTAGTAGTCAAATTTTTACATAATATATACTTGCTTGGAAAATGGGAAGGAATAATATGTTTTGTTGAACCAAAAAATCAATCTCCTGTTTTCTTCGTTCACATACAAAAATGTTACTACTTCGCTAAAATACTAAATTAACACAATACAGCAAAATTGTAATGAACTGACGAAAAAATTCAAGACTGATCCATTCTTCAAACAGCTAACAAAAAGCCACTTACTTCCCGAAAAGAAGACGACCCAAAAGGAAGCACGTCGACGATCGAAACTCCCTCTTGAAAACCTCGCGCGAGTCAAAACGCAAAACTCAAAAAAGAGAAAAAGAACAAAAGATCGATCGCGCATCGCGGCTCGTTTCCGCGTCCGTCATCCACCCGTAGCGTTCTCACGACGACGATCCATAAACGTGTCTGACCTAAAACGATCGCACACGAGAGCGCGGCTCGCCCTTCTGCGTTCCGCTCGAGCGACGACGCGAAGTGTAACGAGCACAAAGTAAGCGGCACGCGTGCGCGACGACTTTCGCATTCTGTGTGTATGTACACGAGAGCGATTTTCCCTTCTCCGGCGCACGCGCGCGTTGGGAGATAAGAGAGCGAAGCGATAGCCGGTGATTCGATGATCTTTTCTAAGTGGCTGCTCGGGAGTGCTTTTGTAGCGAATGAAAGATAATGAGTGGGTGATCTGCAATTTGAGATGATGATTGGTATTGTGGAAAACATTGAAAAAAGATTGAATGATACACTGAGAAAATATCGATTGGCGATAGCTGTACTAAATACTGGAGTAACACGTAATTTATTTACGGTTACCAAGTTTTCTTTTATAATAATTTTCTATTTTTATTGCGATGTTAAAGAAGTGCTTTTAGCAAGACCAATTGCTTATTAAAGTTGGTTAACAATTTTAAAGCGGAAATATTTTAGAATAAATTCAAACTTTTTATGATATATTCGCGTTTACAATTTAATTCTTTAATTTCCGTATGAAATTACGAAAATAGTAAAAAAGATTTTTCTTTACTTTGCTTACTTACTACAAATCTAGACTTTAGTAATAGATATTTTTCATTTTCTCAGTGTAGTCGTCATTTCAATTGCTTCGTGTACACCGATTTACAATAATAAAATATCTTTATCATTTATGAGTTTCCGGAATTTTGATTGCAATGTACACAAACATCGTATCACTACTTCATAGCACTTCATCGAGCACGCTGTTAAATCTAAGAAGGAAAAAAATGTCGATAGAACCAACGCACAATCTTGCCGACAATTTGACTGAACTTATCCTAGCGAACGACTAATATATCGAAGAGGGATACAAAAACTCGTCGACTCGCGCGAACAGAAAACGAAACAAAACGATTTATACCATAACCGTACGAATCAACGATTGTCATTAGAACTTAAGCCAACGAAACTCGTCTCGTGTCTTCATTTCAATTCTCGCATATCATCATATTATATACGAGCGCACACACCCACATACGTACACACACGCACACGTGGTGGAAAAAAGAAAACAAGAAAAAAGAAAAAAGGATTCACAAAAAAAAAAACGAAGCAAGAGAGCGAAGAAAAAGCATCAGGGGCGAGTAGCGATGTAACTCCGAGGGCGCGAGATCGCGTGGCGGCTGACGCTGTTGTACCACTTGCCCTTGGAATTCCATCGCCGCGCGAGAACTGACCTTCAGCTTCGCGTCGCGGGAGAGACAAGATCTTACGGCTAAGCGAATACCGGAGCGGGGCAACGCATTGGCAGGAAAAACCGAATATGCAAATGGCAGCGCCGTTATCTGGATCATGGGAAAGCCGAATTCTATTTTTTCTTTTCGATCGCGGATTGTTTTCTTTGTTATCGGAATTTTTCGTCTGCTGGGGTTTCAGATAACGGTATCCGGTAGTGTACTTGTTACTCGCGATATCGTTTGATTGCTAAACACGGGGTTTGTATCTTAAAAAATGTAAATTTCAATTATTAAGAAATTCAGAAATATTTTGTATAAGAAATGAACGTGATTTATCAGATTGGAATAATTTATTTAGTTCTAGGTGAAAACATCGTCGAATTCTTTGCCGAGGATCTTGTGTGTATTGTTATCTCATTTGTTGTTGACTATTGTAGCGATAGACGTAGACTTTATTCATGGAACGGAAAACCAGTGAAAATGTATACAAAAAAAAATGAAAGAAATTATCTATATATACTCGAAAACGAAAAATAAATATAATCGCCTTCCGTAGAGGCGGTGACGAGACAAAAATCGAATAAAAAAACGTATTACACGTAGATATATATTTCTTTTGTAAAACTACTATCCTCTTCGAGTGATTTTCCATTCCTGAAATCCAAAAAGAAAAACAATATTAAATTGTCTGATGTACTTAAACAGTAATTAACATATAAAATTGTAATTTTGTTGTTTCTGGATACAATATTTAATATAATTAACAAAATTTTTCTAAAATTATAGAAAAGCTATTGAATTCTTATAACACACCTGATGGGTGATAACAAATTCAAATTTCTGTAAATTAGTCTTAAGGTGTAATTTTATAAAGTGTCAAATCTCTACGTCAACAATTGTATTGGTAATAAATTCTTCCAATGATATTCACGGACTATCTTCTCCTCAGATAGAAAGTAATGCTCTTCCAGGGTAAGACTAACAACTCAAAAGTCGATGTTTTTGTAAAACGAAGCAAGTAACGCAAATTTTGTACGAAATACAATTGGTTACTTTATTATTTATTATTGTATTATAGTTTCTCAACCTTATTAACCAACTTTCGATATGCAGGAAAGGCTTTAATTTTTATACGAGCTAATTTGTGTAGAAAAATTAAGTTAATCAACTTTTGAGTGTTCACAATCCTGCTCTGGGAGTGTAAAATGTTCTCTTAAACAATAAATAGCTTTTCGAAACATTTTAATACTTCTTAAAGAAATTACGTTCGAGCGTATGAGTTGACGCAGACGATTTGACACTCCATAAATTCAAACCCATCACCTCCTTTCATCCCATACCTTACATTAACCTCTTCTGACCCTCTAAGAGTACAAACAAAAACCGATTCGAAACATTACACTTCCAAGGGCAAAACCAACCTAAAAACCCTCACCTATTTGATGCACTTTGCCATCATAGCGATCATCTTGCCGATGCCCTCGTGTATATCCGCGTAGCTCGCCTGCGTGTCCATCCAGGCCGGCGTGCTGTACACGTTGTATTGCTTGCAGTGCGTCACGCTCTTGACGTCGCGCAGCTCGACCTTCGCGCCCATCTGCTTGACGTTCTCGATCGCCTCCGAGTACACCCACTGTTCCTTCGGACCTGTGCGGAGAGAGGGTTGACGGAGGTGGGCAAGGGATGTATTGTGTACGCGATGGGGGAAGAGATGTGAGTTAGAAGGAGGATGATGATTTTTGCGTGTATGTGGGATTTTGAAGGTGGAAAATCACGAGAATAACACTGTGTACTTATAATTTTTAAATGGTAATTTTTGTAAATAAAAGACTTATAAATAAAATTGTGGTTATGTTATTTTGTGACCTTATTCTTTCTCCTTTATATTCATATTTTCATTATTTTTAACAATTTGAACGGATGTCTTATTTTGATTTATTTACTGTATAAATATATAGGTATTTTGCTAAATATATATTTATTTATTTTTATAAATATTATACTCAAATAGTGTACATAAAGAAAATAATTATAAAGAATAACTGCTCAAAATTTTTATAATAATTATTTAAATAACTTTATATTATTTAAAATAATATTTATTTCAAATTTTTTCGTAATAAAAGAGATATTGAGAACCGCTTTTTGCACATTTCTTAACTGACTAATGTATAAAAGTCATTAAGAACTTTTTTGTTAATTATTTAAAGGTTTAATTAATATATCTTACAATCTTTCCCTAATGTCACTTTCGCTCCATCCAGAACCTTTGCTATTATTGCCGCAGCAATGCATATGCTGCCAACCGGCTTGGAATCGCAATTGAATTCCTTAATGATTCTCTCCAGTTCCGGAAGTACTACACAATCGCAACCTCTGGAGGCAAAGTCACTCCTGCAATTAAATTATATTTCATTGACTTGTGATAAAAACTTACACACTTAAATAAAGATAATAAATCTTCCAATCCTCTTTTAGATCAAAATATATCGTTTACAAGTAAACCTTATTATGTATTTTATTATAAATTTTACTTTTTAAATCGACTAAGTTATTACATATTTTAGGATAATTAAAGTATTTGAATGATTCATACTATTAGTAAAATATTGTTGTGTATAAAATGTTATCAAAAGGATATAAAGGATAAATAATTTTACTCTGAAGAATGCATATGTAATTATTTGAAATATTACATTCCAAAAGATATTAATATTTTGTAATTTTCAAAGTAAAAAATTATTTCTTTATTAAACTTGAACAAAAATGGTTTTCCTTCTACCTGTCTTTTTCAATGAAATTAAAATACAAGGATTAATAATTTTACTCTGAAGAATGAATATGTAATTATTTGAAATATTACATTCCAAAAAATATTAATATCTCGTAATTTTCAAAGTGAAAAAATTATTTCTTTATTAAACTTGAACAAAAATGGTTTTCCTTCTACCTGTCTTCATCGATGAAATTAAAGTACACCCAACAACTAATTCCGATTTAACCTTAAAAACTCTAAACTCCCCAAGTCGCACGACTATATCCCAATCTCCACAACCCTCGCTCACAGAGTCCTAGCCGCGCCCCATCCACCGGGAATCACCAATGCCGCGTGTCCGCACGCACTGCACTCGCACAGGGGACTGATCGAGCCGCGCGCGAGCCTGGCCGCCTCGACCAGGGCGTTCCGCGGCTGATTGCAGTTGTCCGGGTCCTTGGTGAAGTGATTGACCGTGCCGCAGATGTCGATGTCCGGGGCGAAGAAGCGCGGCTGAAGATTCTTACTCGCCAGGTGAATGGCCACGGACACGGCCTCGGAGATCTCCGTGCCGTCGAGGGCGCCGCAGCCGCAGAGGACCTGATTCGGGGATCATTGGCTTGTTGAGATTGGCGGGATTTTGAGTAGGGTGTTACTTTGATAAGGCGATGCTAAAGCCACCTGTCACCGATAAATACGAGGAACCACTTTTCTCATTTAATTTTCAATTTGTAGCAAATATCTTTATGAAACGTTATTGTCCTGATCAAAAACAACAACTTTTCAGAGAGATATTTTCTCAAAATTGAGAATTCAATGAAATAAGTGGTTCCCCGTATTTGACGGTTACAGGGGGTTTAGCATCACCTTAAGTAAAAGTATGATCACATTTGAAAATCTAGTTTTCAAGGCATGTTATGATCAAATTATGAAGCACAAAATGTGCAGTTTCGTTAATTGTAGTTTATTTTTAAACATTTTCTTTTGTATATTAAAGTACTGATTTAATTTTTTGAATAAATAATTTCCATTTTGGATGCATTTTGGATTTATTATCTGCTAATAAATCTTTGGAGCAAGTATCGAAGAAGATTGGACCTTTTGTATCGTTGCAACTGTGCAACGATCATTTTTATTAATTTAAGCTATTCTATTGTTTGCTTATATTCAATAAAATTATTCCAATATTTTGCGGTATTTTCTTTCAATATTAATGAATATTATTAATCAAAATGTTCTAAATCATATACTAAAGTTTGAGATTGCAAAAAGATGTATAAAAGTTTCCACCGGAGACATCTTAAGTACTTTTGTACAGTTAAATAGCGATTTTACTTTGTAGAAAGACAATTTATTTTAATTCACTTTCCATTAAAGACTTGCAATATAAATTGTCTTCTATGAATATACTAAAAATATAATTGTTAGGCTAATGCAATATTCAATTCTTGTTAAAACTTACTTTACTAAAAAATTAAATATTCATGCGAGCTCATTATGTTTCCATTCTTTCGTAATAAAATTTGAAAAAAATTTAAAATAACGCACTCAACATACTGAGAACAACTATTCTACAAAATTTTCACAATCATATACTTATAATAACAAACCCACTATTCACAAATACCTTCACCTCAACTACTCAATTTCATTAATTTCCTCTCTCCCACAATTCCGTCTATACGCACCCAATAACCCACCGCACGCAAAAACCAAACTCCATCCCCTCCACCCGCTTTATAATTCACTTTAACGACCCACGAGTAGTTCTCTAGAGGAAGCGAGACCCACTCCGCGCACCGCAGCAATAAAATTGCCCCAAATGACGACAATGCACACACCACACACCAATCCACAAGAGAATTCCACGAGAAAACAGAAATCAAGCATAGGAGCCAGAGTCGATACATAATCGATAGGCGGTAATTTCGCCGGTAATTTCGCTCTCGTCGAATCGCGCGCCGCGAAAAAATGCACACATATATATCGGGTTAGCAATAAAAATCGGCGCGCGATTGCTAGGATTTTGCAAGCAGCGGCGCGAGTGCATTGTACGTCAAGAGAGCTGTTGCGTGTTATGGGTGTATACGAGGTTCTTGGACTCTCGGGGAATTGTACGTGTGTGCAAACGTTTGTGTGCGAGGAGTTATCGGTACGTGGTATCGCGCGCGCATCCAATTTGTCGGACGGAGCTCGCTGCGAGGTTGAATTGGTCAGAGAGCGAGAGTTTATCGCGATGATTGTAATGGAGACGTATTAGCGGGACGTGGCGAGGATTGGTGGGGATTGAGAGCGTAAAGGATGAGTTGTTTGATTTTGCATTGAATAGCTGTAAATTTAACAGAAATTATCATGATTTTAACAAAGTTTATTGGAATTTTAATAAAGTTTATCGATGCTTCAACAAAAGTTGTCGTAATTTTAATAGTATCATAATATGAACAAAATTTATTTTAATTCTATGCATAACCACAAAAATTATGTTGTTTTAAAGTATGATTCAAATGCTAAAGTAGTATCTTGACATAAATTGCCTAATATACTTTAGTAATGCAGATCATTTTTTAAGCAATCTAATTTTATTTGAACATACCACGGCTACTTTAGTTGGTCCACATGAGCTTGACCTCTTTTTCTTCTGGCAAATTTGGCTTGTATGTAATAGGTTAGTCGATGAAAATGTGCTGAGTTTTGATACATTTTTCAATAATTTTAAAGAGGCGAAATACGGCAACATTTTGTATAGCAGGAATCAAAATGAGTTATAAATTATGAATTGAAAATAAATAATGAAGTTACTTTAAAATTTAGAAAGTCTTGTTAAACAGTTCAACTTTTCAAAGAAGAATTTTGTGTTTCCGACTCATGAAACTCTTATAGACTGAATATGACTGCTTATAGAATGGAACGTCATTGAATTTTGTTTTTAATTTGGAAGATTAACATAATAACTAGCATTTCAAACATTATTTTTATTTTGAATTTATTATTGTTAACTTAAATAACTATAACTACATATTTAAATACTGTACTTATTACTAAAATATCAATTTTTCTAATCTGATACTAGTGTAAATCGCCACTTATAAGAAAATTAAAATTGCACCTTATAACGGAATAGTTATTTAAGCGTGGGCGAATATTAACTAGCAATTTTCGCCCAAGTCCATGATATCCTCTCGCTGTCACTATCCGCTAATCCAGGTGCTTACTTGCTTTTTGCCAGTGCGGTGCTTTCGCGCTGGTTACGTGTGCCGGGCTAACTCAGCTTCCCAGGATCCTTCGCAGCTAAGGGGTAAGCAGGAATAAGTATTCGTGATGGTGTGCAACATGCAAAAATGAAAACACGCGTTTAAAAGAGAACAACACGTATATTATAAAGTATCAAATGATGGAATACAAATTAATACAAGGGGCCCGCGGCCCATAGATTCGCGAGCGAGAGAACGAGAAAATTTGAGGGTGCCGCTGCACCCTTTGCGCGCGTATATATATATATATATATATATATATATATATATATATATATATATATATATATATATATATATATATATATATATATATATATATATATATATATATATCAATATGTGCGGTTGTCCTGATTCGTTCTTCTTTTAAGTACTTTATAATCGAATGAAAGTGACTTTTAATAAAATTGAAGCGCCGAGACGTTTCTATATATATATATATATATATATATATATATATATATATATATATATATATATATATCGATCAAGGTTACCCTCAGCCGATAACCAACCGGCGGGGCCGTAACCATAGCCATCGCCCCTATCGGACGCCGTACCAACGAATATAGATGTCTATATTCGTTGGCCGTACCAACACTCGACCACCACCACCGCCTCGTCGGTAACTCCTGCCTCGTTTACCAACATACCAGCAGAAAGAATCCCGTCCTTTCACTGCTCCATCCTACCTCTAACTCCGTAGCAAAGATGGCAGCAGCGCCAAAATTCAACTCAACCGCCAGTTACGACTATCCTATATCCTATACTCGAACCGTAAAAAAAGTTCCGCGGGGCTTAAATAAACTGCGGGGAGGTGCGCCGCTACTTTACGACTCGCATAAAGCTTTATCGCGGCCGTAGGAGCAATTTTTGCTTAGACTATGAATACCAAATGCATAATTCGAGGAGATTTAACAACTCTGTGCAAGTAGGCGCCGCGCGCCGTAGCGGATTTATACGCATATATCGCGGTGTGGAATAAATTTTCGCTCGCTTTAAAGAATGTATGAGAGGGAGGGATGTAAGGGGTGCAAGCTTTATGCTTACGATGTAAATGTTTACGATGAGAAAATCATTTTGGATATAAGCGAGAGGTGGGGTTATGCTGCGATAATAATTTGTTGGGGATAGGCTTGAGGTGATATTGAAATATAATTGCATGAATATTTTGTTGTAACTTATATTTAAGTGCCGAAAGTTTCAGTTAATACATAGATTTTTATGATCATTGATTGATTTTATCTTAATCAATATCAGTTCAGCATATTTCATATTTTGTAATTCAAGTTAATTAATTTCGGAAAGAAAGTACGAGTTTGAATAGGAGAATCTCGCGGGTTCAGGAAACAGATGTTTATGAGGCTTTAGGAGGTGATTTCTGGCACATAAAACAATATAATTAGGCTGTTTTATTTGTGTATAGTAAACGTCAATTTTAAATAACGCTGAAAGTTAAAGATTTTAAATTTTTTGTATTTTGAAATGGGCATTCAGCGCGAAAATGCATAAGCCTTTTAAATAATTTATGATAATGATTTTTTTATGACAAAAACTTAGATAAAAAGGAAATGAACATATCGAAAGTAAATTTTTTTTACATTTTAATTATTTACTGTAACTTGTATTAAGATGTTGTATCCTAAATGTTATGATTATGCCAAAAGATACATGTTCTATCGTAATAAATTTTATTTAGTAACTGTCAACTATTATTTCCACAAAAATTATAAGTTTATTCTGTATTTAGATATCGTGATTATATCGTGTTTGAGATTATTTCAATGGTTTTTTGCAACTATTTCTAGGTATTTGAATATACCCAGTGATAAGACAATATAGGCAATTACATATATTGTTGTAATAATGAGTATTTATACATTATAAGTGATTACTACCTTCGAAATCCTTTAAGGGGTCAAACCTGAGTTAAATTCTGTAAATAAATCATTGTCCATTTTGCCCAAGTTGATGCAAGATTTTGTATCATAAATATGTATATTATACTTGATTTTGCCATAACCTGAGTAAAAATAATTTATATATAATTATATATGGTTATATATGGTTATATATAAAAAATCATATATGATTATATGATTATTATAAGTATATACGATTATACAGTTATATATAGATTAAGATTACATACAATTGTGTATGAATATATATAATAATATATAGTTATATATAAGCCTATATAAGCATATGTAACTATATATAAGTTGAAATTCATGAATCGTGAAGATTTTATATATAACTATATATATGTATATATAACTGTATATGATTGTATATTACTTTATATAATTATAAACAATTATATATAAAAGTTTTTTTACAATTGCAGTCGGTTTGGTGAACTGTACATATAATTATATATTATTATATATTATGTTAGTATACAGTTACATATAAAACATTTTACTTTTACGATGGATTTTTATATAGTTATATACGATTATATGGATTTATATATAAATACATATTGAATTTTTAAGTGTTCTTAAACTATTATCTAATGCATAACCGATCGGAGTAGGAGTCCAAGTCGATATGGTGACCGATGGTATCGCGACCTCGTCTTCGACCGCAATAATTACTTCGTCACGTTCTACGAGAAGTATGTTCACATAGACACAAAAAGTTACGGAGCGCGATACCAACATAGCAGGAAATTCAGTTTACTTGAAAGTTTCTCGCTATATCTAATTTAATTAGCGGGTCACTTAATTAGAATAAAACATGCCAAATCCTTGTAAAACAAAAAACACGTCACTGAATCTTGAAATTTCATTCTAATTTTGAATTCTTATTTTAAAACGAAAAAAATGAAACCTGATTGGTAAAAAATGACCGCACCGTTCATGAGATATAAGCGATCAAAAATAAATTTCAAAGAATACATAACCTCAATATCTCATAAAATAAATTATCTTATGATCTGAAAACAGATTCAGGCCTGAGATAGTTAAAAGCTACTTTATTGTAAAATTTCAGGTAAAATGTTGTCGATTTACTTGAGTTATCGTGGGAGAAAAGAAATCGATTTTATTTACAAAATTATTCTTTTCTCGACAATAGGACGCTGGTCAAGACTCAACAATTTTAGTCATCATTTTCCTCCATATTCCCAATCATCTTAAATTTTTCAAAACTTTCCGTTATGTGCTTCCGAGATATAACCGATAGAACAAAAAATTACGTTTTCACTTATAAGAAAAGAAGGGAATAACTTTATCCAAATTTTCAGGTCGGAAAAGTTGGGAAATTTCATGCTCTTTCAAATTTCTTTCGGCGGAATCATTTGTATTATTTCACTGATTTAAAACACCCGAAAACTAAAATTAAAAAATCGAAAAACCGCTAATAAAAACCAAAACTTATAAAAAAAAATCTTTATTGTGCCGCTTTTCTTTAAGAAAAACAAAAAATTGGCTATGAAACATTAAGTTTCACACACACATACAAACACACACGCACACACACCCGCACACATCCATGCAGACTTTATCTAAAAATAGTGTATTATGACTATTACTCTCTCAAAACATGTTTCTAACGTGTTTTTAGCATAACTTTTTTTTACCACCACAAAGCTACCTCTACAAGAAAAAATCTTTAAGGTGAAAAAAACAAACTTTTTTATTCTTCAGTCCTACGAGCTAATTTCTTGAAGGTTTTTGAAGGATGATATTTATAGGTTCTATATCAATTTTTAATTCAAGATATCGATTATTTGCAGTCACTTGCGTATATTATTTTGAGAAGAAGCTCTGAATAAAATTGAGGCACTTCCTTGATTGGTCAACAAAATGAACTGTTGACAGAATTTCTAAAATCGTCTTTTACTTCCTCAAAACAATTTAGTCTTCATTTGACTGATGAAAATGCCTAAAAAATCACGTTTTTTGATAATGACTGATGTTAATTTGAAAAAATTTTAAGACAATTTACGTTTCCTGTTAAGAGTAACTATTTTTTAAGAGTAATTGTCAGAATTTCACCAGATTATTCGATTTTCTCTTCATTAGTAGGATTTATTCCTTAAACTTGAAAAAATATATTAAGAATACATATACTAAGGTATATTTTCTGAAAGTTTCGAAAATAGACTGCTTTGCACAAGCATATTTGTAGTTAACGGGTTGAGGGCGGCGTGACGTATATATATGTCACGAATTGACACAAATTTGTTTGTATTTTGTCTTACTGTAAACGTAAAAATTAATGAAACTTTTTAAGCAATCGGTTATTGTATTCTTTAAGATCTTAGATAGAGGTAAAAACATCGAGTTTTTATAAAATATTTTCAATTCTAATTAATTTTGTAGATGATTAAAAAAATCGGCTTATACATTAGCCGCCCTGAACCCTCCGCTACCATAGACCTCTAGACGCAGTTAGGTATCTGCGCGCTGTTCATTCTGCTGGTCAATGGCTCTATACGGCATTGATATTACTACCCGGTCCCCTTATTTTTATAAAAAATGCTGAAGAATTCGACAAACCCAAGTTTAATAGGTGTTCGCAAAAATAAATATTTACCTACACTAAGAAAAAGGAATGGGTCTCACATCAATACTTTTATATTTATATGATAACTTTACTGGTATTGCTCGAGTAACCGTACATATTGCTGTCGTAGCTATATTATAAGTGTCGGTGATATTGTATGGTTGAGGTTTAATAAAAGTAGTGATGCTCGCTCCTGCACCATCAACATATCCAAAGTAACAGTTAAAGTGATTATTTAAATTGAGTATTAATAAATTAGAGTATTTGGAGGTAAGGAAATAAGAAGGGAGAAGATTGTCGCCAGAAGTGCATGACTAATTATTGTTGGTTGCAAAAATAAACAGCTACAAAACAAGAGAGTGTAAAAAGTATAATCTTGAATAATCAAATTACTTGTATATGAACATCACACGCAATCAGTAATATATATGAAAGTGAATGTTAGATTCACTTTTATTTTTAAAATCAATTGGTGTCTTACTTACGCTGATTATTATGAATAAATAATAGTTGTGTAGACAGCGCCATCAAGTCTCGAGAACCACGTCTCTTTAGCAGATATTAATACCATCGAAAATCTTGCAAAATATAAATAAATGGAAAACAAAGTAACTGATTAATAATTTTTATAACCATGAAGCTAAGGTAATTGTTTTGATTTTCAATCTCCAAGACTATATAAGAAACTGTTTGATTATCTTTTTTATTGTAGAAAAAATTGCACTTAATATTTCTACGTTCCATAATGTTCCTAGCACGAGATTACTAGGACTGGCCTGCTCCGCAAAGGTGAAAGGTACAGTCTACACGAGGGGATGGTCGTTGCATCCTCGGCTTCTCCTGCGTCAGGACATCGCATTAGGAGAGAGCTCTCTTGCTCTTTATCAACTCAACGAGGGAATTTTTGACAATGGATAATAGCCAAATTTAGTGGTTTAGGTAAAGTAATGACCAACCTAATTTATATTTATATGGTTGATTCCACGTCAAATGAGCAAGTACCAAATTTAAAAACACTAAAAACTTTAACATAATGATGTATTTCATAACAAAAATGTGTAAAAAGAATTGTAAACCCGTACATCTATTGGTGCAAAATGTATGCAAAACTGAAAAACATGATTATTTCCATTTCTTTTTCTTTTTCTCAAAATGTATGTATTTTTATCTCGAGAACTATAAAAGATAAAGTACTTTAATCCGTCTGTTCTGGACAGAGAATTTGATGCAAAATATGACGGACGCGCAATCAGAACTCTACAGCGGCGGAGCTTCCAAGCGACATGGACATGGCTACGCGGCTATTCTATTTTTTTACTCTTTAAGTTCATCTATTTTTTTATATTTATGCAAAATAATGCTCTCGATCGCGATCCCATTACCTGATGGCAGCGCCAACCTAATGTAGCAGCGACTGTTTGAAAATTGAGCTCCGACATCCCCGTCTCAAAACATGTTTCTAACATGTTTTTAGCAAAACTTTTTTTTTACTATCACAAAGCTTCATCTTTGAGGAAGCAACATTCTCTGCATAAATATGCGTAAATCTGTCAAACTCTGCGTAAGTCTGTCAAACTCTGCATAAATCTGTCAAACTCTGCGTAAGTCTGACAAAGTCTGCGTAAATTTATCAAGCTCTGCATAAGTCTGTCAAATTCTGCGTAAGTCCGTCAAACTTTGCGTAAATCTGTCAAGCTCTGCGTAGGTCTGTCAAACTTTGCATAAGTCTATCAAACTCTGCTAAACTATGCAAAAGTCTGCCAAACTCTGCCTAATATTACATAAATCCGCTAAACTCTGCTAATTATTATTAAAAAATCTGATGTTATAGAAAGAAATGATCTCTGATTAACTCTGCCTAACTCTGTTAAACTCTGCCAAACTCGACTAACTCTGCCAAACTCTGCCAAATGTCCGAAATCCATGAATTATCCAGAGTTTGACATACCTGTGCAAAGTTTAGCAGAGTTACGTAGAGTTTGGCAGACTTAAGCAGACTTGCCATCATATGTTTCCAAGATATCGCCATTTAAACAAAATAGAGACGTTTTCGCGTATAACAAAAGAAGAAAAATAGCTTATGGAAAATTTCGCATCGGAGAAAATAGGTAATTTTATGCTCTTTCAAATACATTTATACTAAAGTGTGATGGTTTTGTAGCTATGCGGTTCTGCGGCTCTGCAATCTGTGTGTAGCCTCTCGCTGTACGTATAAACAGCTACAGGTACAATACGCGCCGTGCCCCGTTCGCGTATTACCGATCAGCATGCAAGACTGAAGTTCATGCTTTCTTTTATGTTGGGGCTCGGCTAGTCATTGATAATGCGCACAGTATGTGCACCCGCGTAGGCGGCGGCAGTTAAAGGGGGAGAGAGTTCAAAGAACAACACTTGTTAGTTAAAAGTATACCTAGAATGGGCTTTTATTGTCAGTTAAACAATTACACTGAGACGTCATAATAGCGTAAGAGAGAGATGGGTAGATGACTTACAGGGGATTATATCCCGACCTGGACTCGCAGCCACTTGCTCGTAGATGATTCCTGTAATAGATGTCGACCGGAATACAGGGTGGCTCATTCGCAGTATCATTCACAGACTGCGTTGCGCGAAGCGTGTCTCTCGTCCAGAAAGAGCGAAGCGGAACTGCCTACGTGTGCGATGGCCGGCCTTGACCTTGCCCTTCGTGACACGTCACCGCTATCCCGCTCAAATTGCTTCCTTGTCTTTTCTACTCTCTCTGTATCTCTCTGTATCTTCTCTATCTCTATCTTTCTTACTGACAGCACGGTAGAGCGCCTTTTGTCACGTGCTCTCTCTCCTTGGTGCTTGCTGTAACATATAAAGTATTGATAGATACATACATTATGTGGCTTTCACCCGGGGAGGCGTTGTGATGTTTTGAAAGAGAGTGCATTATAATTACATGAGCAATAAAACCGTTACAGAAGCGATAATATTATTTATTTTTTTACCATCAACCATAACCGCACAATAATACTATTTTACGTGATAAGTAATAAATTGATATCATCAAATTATTATAATTAGTAAAACAATTAAGTTTATGGAGAGTTAATTTATTATACCACCACAAGAAAAGTATGAATTATAAAAATCGTTAAAAAACAAAAACGAATTGACGAAATTTAAAAAGTCTTTTTAAATTTGAATCTTTATAAAAAAACAAAAAAGATGATTTTTTAATAGACAAGAATTACCGCTTAAGAGGGCAGGCCTGGACTAAACCCAAAAAGAAAATTTGTTTTTACGAGTCCAGAAAACTGTTTATGTTTAAAAGCATTCAATCTGAAAATTAGTATGCTTTCAATACTTAATAATATCTTAAATTTTATCGTCGTAAAACCTTAAGATCTTGATCCTACATGTCACAATAAATCATTATTTTCAATACCATATTCATTAAAGGAACTTTGTTCCTCACACGATTCTAGTTGACATGATGAACGAAAAATCTTTTTCGATGATTATTCGACTACTTTGGACATGTATTATAAAATTAGAGGAGTACTTTTCCGTTAAATTTTTTTTTATTATTTTTTCGGATATTTAATCGATTCAATAAGTTACAGAATATTTGAAAATGGAATTTTATAATAAAATGAAATTCAAGGAACACTTTTTTGCAGAAAAGAAAAAATTGATTTTTTCACACCTTCAACTGTACGTAATCCTTAACTTGTTACTAAATAAGTTATGGGGTATACATAAGAGCTTGAACAAGCGTAACAAAACTTTAATTTTTATGTCATTAAATTGCCGTAAATGCACATATCGATCCGATCGACGTTAGGAGCGCAAAGGATTATTTACCTAGAATTGTATATTTTGAAAACCACGATATACAATGTATCGGCATTTTATGCAAAAGAAACCTATAGAGCAATTTGTTCTGTTATTTAATTTGTATCTCTTTAAAATATACAACGAAAACTAAGGCGCATAGGGCACTTAACACATATATTATTTTTAATCAATTTATAATAATGATAAGTATTTAACGTAAATAACTTTTGATAAAAAAAGTAAATATTGCCTAAATTTATGTTTTGTATCGTAGTTACAAAGGATACAAATACCAGAGAGATTATTAACTCTGCAGAAAGTTTGTGTTTTTTATGCAGTCGTAATGTGATCGCTTAAAATTTAATGTTATTAACTTCAAGTGACGAGTGAATAAATTACTTTATGAATTCAAGGCCTGACATTGCCTGTTATATAACTCTATATTGCCTAATTCATCGCAACGTTAAGAAAAAATCAATCATTCAAAATTCAAATGTTTTAATTTGTAGACGAACAATGCTGTTTTAGAAATGCAAAACTATTACTCACGCGCGCTTAAACCACTGATGTACAACATTGCCTGTAAGCTAAACGACTGCTGTCACTCGCAAAAATTATAAATCAATAATTTAGCACGTTTAACACGTTAATATTACTAAAGTAACTACATGAAAAAGCAATAATACAAACAAAATAATTATTTGTTAAATTAATAATTTTTTAAATTAAAAAAAAAAGCGCAGCACTTACAAAACTATGCATAAGATGAAAAGCAATACGTATGATGATACTTATTTTTACTTAATAACATATAATTATTGAAGCTTTGTGATAGTAAAGAAAAAAGAATACTAAAATCATTATACACACATGTTTTGGGACATTAGGAATCAATATACACTATTTTTAGAAAAAGTCTGTGTGGGTGCGTGTATATGTATATGTGTGTGTGTGCGTGTGTGTGTGCGTGTGTGTGTGCGTATGTGCGTGTATGTGTGTGTGTGTGTGTGTGCGCGCGCGCGCGGGCGTGTGTACGTTAAAAATAATATCATCGACTCGAAATTTTGAATAATCTATTTCTATTCTTGTGTTATACACGAAAACGTCACTTTTGATTTAAACAGTGATATCTAGGACATATAAGATGGAAAATTTTTGAAAATATTTGAGGTCATTTAGAATATATTTAGAATATAAATTTTCATTAAATTCTAGATCTTACCGGTAGTATCTCTTTTTAAGTCAATATAGTGGCCACAGATAAGTCGGGAATAAAGTTCTATCTGCAACACGGGAATAAAGTCAATTATTAAGCTACTATTTGAGCCACATTCCTTAAAAAGAAACAAAAAATAAACCCCTGTAACATTAATTTAGACCGCGAAAATTTAGAGTAATACTGATCCTCATCCATGAACGTTACACACACTCACACACACATTGTCTATCTGTCTCTCACACATGTACACACACACACACACACACTCACACACACTCACACACATACACAAAATCGTAAAATAGAAAAATTGTTATTAAATAAAAAAGAGTCAATGAATATTAAAGTTTCTAATATTGCATATACAAATTTTGATTTTATACACACATTCACACTCACACACATACATACATACATACAAGCAAACATTTTAAAAAACATATTTTTCTGACTCAGGAGACTTTCTCTTTGAAACAGAAAAAACGATGAAACCTCTACTTGCATCGGTGGTATATTCCATTTAGAGGCTATTATCCAGATAGTAACACCCAAGTGGGATATGTTACCGATAAGAAAAGGGGTTTGAACGCCTTTTTGTTTTATAATTGACAATTTCTTTAGAATGTAATTCAGCAGATAAATTTGTAGGCATAAACATTCCCAAAAAATGTGCAGAAAAATATGCAGACTAATTTATAAGTTCTAAAAGCTCTGTACTAAGAGATAAATAATATAAGTAAATTATATAAAGAAATTGATAAAATTGAATTATTATGGAAAATGTATTGCATCCTGAATTAGTTTCATCAGCTATTAAGAAATCTGTGTTTTACTGCCAAAAAGTACTGTTAGGCTGGAGAGTTAACGTAATCATAACAAAATCATAACGTATTAATTAACTGTACGCGAATACTCGCCCTTCCTACTTTGCCCGCATTTCAAGTAAGCTAGCTTAACAGTTAAGAATTTGTAATAGGCTTAAAGAAAATTATTTATCAGTGTGCATAAGTTAACACGTGAGAAGAAAGCATGTTTAAGTAATCAGCAGAGGTAATATAAAGCTCATTTCCGCATTGTACGCATTTGATGCTCGTGCATCGCATTGCGATGACTTTGAAATTTCAGTAATCGACAAAAAGTGAATACTAAGTAATTTGAAAAAAAAAAAATAATGTACATAATAAGTGTTGCAAGTAATATTCATAATTCAACTGTAAAAAAGTTTATTTTCATTTAACTACTTAGGGAAATTGTAGAAAATATAACCAAACCGAAGGTAAGTTTTTTTACATAGTTAGTTAAAAAAACTATTGTTAAATATTGAAATGTACTACTATCTTCTGTAAACGCTTAAAAAAGAATGAGTTTTACGTTTCATTAATGCCGAAGACATCAAATTTCAAAGCATTCCAATACTTTAAAACATCGGTTTCTATTTATTTTAATCTTACTGGATCTCTCGGAGCTCTCCTCCCGGAGAAGACGGTGGCTCTTTAATATATTATCAAGTTATTGCTTTAGAAATTACTAAAGTAATTACTAAATTATTGTTTAAGTATGCACTTGAAAAAGTAATTACTTTAGTAGTTACTAAAACAATAACTCATGCTAAAATATATTGTGTTTTATCTTAAGCAATTACTTTAGTAATAATTGCTAAAGCAGTAACTTCATAATGTATTACGGAGTCACCGCCCTCTCCACGAGAAAAGCTCTGAGAGACTCATTAGATCACATATCCAAACTTTTACGCTTTTTAGTCATTTGTTTGTTACCACATCGCGCGTAAAATTTGTTTATAGTTTCCTACAAATAATATCCTGTATGTAATTCGACGCGATGTATCCGAATTAGAGGTGAAAATTTAAAAATTTCACACATTACATTCAAAATATGTATACCGAAATTTTAATTTTATTTTTAAGTTTTTGGATTTTCTCAGAGTGGCATAATAAAACGTTTGAATCTAATGAGTTAATTTTAGCAATACTTTATTTAAAAAAGAATTCCATTATAAAAAAGAAACAAATTACGTTTTCGTGTATAACAAAAGTAGTCCAGGCGAATTAGTCATCGGGATAGATGTGACGAGGTGGAGGTTTCATTTTTGCGGGAATCGGTGTATATGAATTTAGTACAACTAATATTATACAATTTCAATTCCGATGAATTTTATCATCTGGAAAATTTATAAATAAAGATTACATCAACAAATATTGGTAGGAATACTTAATCATATATACATAAACATGTATAGATCAATTATTAAAATATTTTAAAAGATTTGCTATTTTTATCTCTTGATGTATTTTTTAATTGTAGCGTATTATTTCCCGTTAGAATAACACAGTGTGTTCCGGCACAAAGCAGGATTCACGAGAGGAGAACTTAATAATTCAATCACAGTTTAAACTTTCAAAATTATATTTATTCAAATGCCTAGCCGATATATTCCTGTGACTCATTTATGCTAAAAAGCCGATGCTTTTCCTAATAGTCACACGATGTGAACCATACGAGAGTCTAAACTGCACTGCCTTGTCATTGTCGAGAGCGCCAACGTTGGTCCTTTTCTTACGACCTTCTTTCGAGAACGTCACTTGAGACAAAGAACACATGCTCAATCTTTACGCGTAGCCGATTTTATTTGGTTCTCTTTCTTTCATAACGTTGTAGTTAATACATTGCATCACTTTAGCACTGAATATTTATTTATTATCAATTTAACATTATTATATTCGCCGTCAATTTTACTTTACAATAATTATCATTATTTCTGTCAGTAACACAGTGGTAGTCTCTGGTTCCTTTTACCGTTCCTACACCATCATAGATTTTGGTTAACTTTTTGTGCATTTTATTAACTTTAACAGAACTAACCCATAAAAATCTATTTAAAAAATTATAATTTTTAATTAAAATTTTTTTCAAAATATTGTATTTCATGAATATATATCTTATTTCCTTAATTTCTTCGTGCGTAGCCTTATATATTAGTCTTGCATTTGTTATTTATCTGTCAGGTGGCCTCCTTACTGCTGATTTCACAATGTATCTTTTGGTAACTGCTCCTATAGCATTACATGGGCTTTTCCCATGAATGATAGAAAAAAAGTTATAAGACCGTATTTCAAGATTAAAATTCTTATTGTGTAAACAAATGTTCACGAAATTATTCCTATACGCAGCAAATTTTGAAATGTAAAAAGTACTATCATAATTACACGTTAATACAAAATATTTAATTCACTCACTTATTCTTGTACTGAGTTGGGGCTCCACATGAAAGAAAAATAATTTTCTTGATTGAGGGAAAATCTTTTTTTATGGTCTCCGCTAATTTTTCTTGAAAAGTGTATATTGACGATGCTGTGTATTGCAAAGAATCGCTAATAATACAGAAGCTTGTTACTATCAATGTATTATCACCCTCATTTCTTTTACGGTACATTACGAAGGGAAGGAGAGTCGCTAGAGAATTGTTGTTGAAATATCATGCTTGCACTGAAATTTGTATTAAAAATGCATAGTTTTCTGAAAAAACCATTACAATAATGCAAATATCTCTTGCCAGATTATCTTTACAATAAACTAAAATATTCTTGTGCATATATAAACTTATTGTATATAAGCTTAGTCAGCTTAAAAATGTTATTCGTTAATTCTTGAACAAGTGCGGCAGGACTTTGCATCACTGATTAAAACACCATAGCACTAGACCTTTTGTTATTATCTGAACTTGTTGACCATGTTTGATACTCAATCATTTTTGCATCTCTTGATATAACATTGTTCTTTAAAAATTCAGACAGTTTTTCTTTACCAGGACATTTTGTACATCTATGTAACGTGCATTCTTCGTCATCAATATCACATACTGTTATGGCAAAAAAATCGCGGTACGTCAAATCAGTTTTTAAAACATACAATTTTAATTTAACATTTTCACGCTGAGCACAAACACAAATGGAATTCGTTCCTGGATCTCCTGTAGATGAGCATTATTTTGGTATTAGATTTAAAAAAAATTAAAGCTAGGAAATTTAGTTAATTGACTATTCTCTTTCTTCCAAATTTAATATAATTCTTTTACTGTATAGAGTAGCAATTTTTTTACGCTTTTCTTTTTCTCCTGTATTATTATCTCTGACTGTAAGACACTGTTATATTCCAGGACAAATGTAACAGTTTTTTTGGTTCAAGTAATAGTTATAAATAGATTCCTTATTCTCTGGTGCATATACAACTCTATGATTTTTTTGTTTAAGAGCTGTAAAATCAAAGATTATTTTAGGGGCAGGTCATTTTATACACAGTTAAGTGAAGAAGGTGCTCATTGTTATGATATTCAATAAAAAAATATATACAATTTTTTGCTTGAAATATGAAGATTGAACCTTTTACAGTAAAAAATAGTGAAGAACTGCATTCAAATCCCCGAAAAAATAGTGTAAGTATTAGACAAATTGTTTAAATAGGTAGTAAGAGTATAATTACTACTATGACGCAAGGGTCAAATATTTTTTTACAATGTGAAATTTCTTTATTGTAAATATTAAACTCTTAGCGTCGTAGTAGTAAGTATTCTTACTACCTTATTTCAAAAGAAGTGCCAAAATTACGTAGAAAAAAGAAGAAATTAAATTCCGATCCTTAGATTACAATAAATACCGTATAATAACGTAATAATAAATAACGTAAAAATCACGAAAAATTTCGAAAAATAGGCAAAAACACGTACAAAAAAAGAGATATGGAAGAGGCTTTCGAAACATTAATTTTCCACGTGTATATTCAGAGTAATGTTGATCCACATCCATACATACACACACACATACACACACACGCGCATGCACGTACGCATGCACGCACGCCCGCACGCACGCATGCACATACTAATATTTATAATATTTATTCTGCAAATAAAAACAAATGAATACATCTCAAAGTTTCACTTCTCTTATCTATTCTCAAGCTTATACTTTTCTTTTGATATAACCGAATGCTTTATTATATTTCAGATGCTTCCGCCATCAACGAAAGAATTTAACGAAGGTCCTACTACGATTATCCCAAAAATCAAGACACTAGTTGTGGTTCCAGAATCTGACAAAGTCAAAAATCCCAATAACCACAATAAAGAATCGTTTATATTTAGAAAAGACATTATATGGTCATACGCCATCACGATATTTGCACTTTACGGGATTACAATTTATGGATTTTTAACTATTCCTTATATTCAGAAGTGGAAAACGGTTTTGTGGGGTAAATCATCTTATCTCATATACAATCTTTTTTGCTGTAATGCAAATTATGCCAATAACCTGAACATTTTCTTCATATTTAGCATTTATTTTTGCATCAGCTTCGGGAATTGGTGTTACTGCGGGCATACACCGTTATTGGACTCACAAGTCTTACAAGGCTAATACACCACTTAAAATCATTCTTGCAATCCTCTATCTTTCCGCTGGTCAGGTAACAAATCTTATATATCTACAGTTTAACATAAAAAAATATTCTTTAGATAAAGAATAAATCAATCTCTTAACGATTTGTAGTTACCATTTTACCAATGGGTTAGAGATCATCGAGTGCACCACAAATTTTCTGATACCGATGCAGATCCTCACAACAGCAAACGTGGTTTCTTCTTCTCTCACATCGGCTGGTTAATGCTTAAAAGACATCCAGACGTAATCAAGCAAGGCAAACTAATAGATATAAGTGATATTAAAGCTGATCCTGTTGCTAGCTTTTGCGATAAGTAAATTACTATCATTATTATTATTATTAATATTATTATTGTTAATATTCCTTCATATATGACTGTAATATAGATCCTCAAACGAGCAAAAGCAGGTTTTCCTTTAATATATCATTAAATTACGTATATATAACAATAAAATTGATCATTATATATAGGTAATTTAATGCATTTATTTAATACATATATATATATATATATATATTATCATTAATTTTATTGTTATATATAAGTAATTATATATATGTCATTCCAAACAAATTTTAAAAATCCGTGCATACTTGAGTCTATGTTACTTGCCGCCGATGTCTTATATGAAATTACCTATGAAAAGAAGCTCTCGAAAAAATTTTCTGTCCCTAAAGTCCATTGTGTCACCCAGTAAAGTGTTCTGAATTTTCAAACATGGACAAATAAACGGCTATTTTCAAACAATTTTAGAGAGCTCTAATTTGTATCAATTCAGACGTACCAAAAAAGGAATTCTTCATCATTTTACAAACTTTCAGCAAAAAAATATTAGACTTCCTTGATAGCTCAATGGGTCACCTCTAGAGAGATGAATGTAAACCTGTAATTTTTTTGGTTATGTTAGATCGTTTTCCATTTTACGTAATCAAAACGGAATTGGGTCTACCACATCTTAAATTTTTGGTCCTGAGAAGACCCTTAATTCCTGTTTTGGTACGTTCAAAATCGATTCGTATAACTAAAGTTACAGCCTATGGAAGATAGGTACTTTTTCGGAAATCGTCAAGTTGGCACCCCTGTAACTTGGTTCTATCACAACCTTTCGAGCTTTAACTTTCAGAAGACATAGTTCGAACATCCTAGAAACTAATGCACTAATTTTGGTTTTGGCTTTTGAACATATAGAATAATGGTGAATTTTTTTCTAGCTTGATTTCTTCTAGCTTGATCCACCGGAAGTAAACGACATACTATTAAAGTCTGACGTAATTTACGTAAGGTATTATATATTACGGACAATTAGATGCACGGTAAAAATAAAGCTGACATTAAAACCTTTAATATGAGTGATCGGAGCATCATTGAGTTTATTTAATTACGAACATTTAGGTTGCAAAATGGGAGGTCTCAAAGTGCCGCATTATAATCTAAAAGTTATAAATTAACGTATCATTTATAAGTGATTAAAAACTAATAATTACTGACAAATTTATTTTCACAATAATAGTCGGATTAGGATACTTTAATTAACTTTAAATCAACTTCAACTTGCGACAGCAATTTAATAATATTTATAATTAATTACTAGTTGTTAGGACGTTAGTATATATAGTATTGAGCAACTATTAAAGCAAGTCTCCTTTAAAATAACGATAAAATAACGAAAAGTAACGTATGAATAACCTAAAATACGGTAAAATAGCATAAAATAACGTAGGGTAACGTAAAGGATCTTGAATAACGTTAAATAGCGCTTAAATAACGATGGTATAGCGAAAAGTTTCAAAAATAGGCCATACTAATGTAGAATACGGTGTAATGTATTTTTGAGGGATAACAAAATAAATAAAATAATAAATATTTTAGAATGACAGAAGAAATTTATTGCTTCGTTTTTAATAATACGGTCTAAAATTATTACATTCTTCATTAATTTAATATTAAATAACGTTATAAAATAGCATGAACACTGTCCCAATACCTAACTACCAAAAACTTAGGGTGACCCAATTCCTAATCAAACTATGACCCAGTACCTAATCAAGGGAGATTAATGAATTTTTTTTTTAATAATTAATGAGAAATAAGACACTATCAATACATTTTGATGATTGTTTTTTTGAAATATATATTAAATTAAATACTAATAAATATTACAAACGTAACTTAGTAAACAATAATCAATATAGGTACATATTGATTTGTATAAAATAAAATTTTTTTTTAATTATTATTTATTCTTATTGTTTTTCCTTTTTGAAACAACTTTCTGTTTTAATTTAATTTTTTTTCTGGTCTTTTCGTTTAACTGGTTTTTCCTTATGTGGTGTTTTTTTTCTAACTTCTCTGTAGCTACTTTTTGTGTTTTATATTTTCTTTGTTCTTCTTTTTCTTTCTTTAGCATTGGTTTCCGCTGTCTCTCTGCTTTTTTCATTGCCTTTTCATTTTCTCCATTTTTCTATCTTTAAGGCACTTTTCGTGGAAAGCTCGCCATTCATCAGGCGTAGCTACCGTTGGAATTTTATACTTTTTTCTTCTGTTACTTTTGTCTGACTTTTCTCCTGGACAAAATATGCAGTTTTTAAAAGGAGAAGGTATCCTTAGCGAATTCACTAAAATTGAGATTATGTATTATTACTTTGTATCATTTAATTAACTTCATGAATTATTTTACATAATGTAGTATATTTTACCTTTATCATTCGCATGCTGATCCTGAATTATATCAGCGGCTTCAATTCTATTCGGACTGACATTTTCATCAATGGTTATGGAATCTGCTTCATTTGACTTTGAAGGTTTTAAATGCTCTGATTTAGATAAGATAAATAGATTTGTTGAATTCTCTTGCGTAAGTATTTGACCAGATTCTGCTTCAACAGTTTTATGATTAAACTCCATACTGTTACAATGTTCGTTGGACTCTAAACTATTATTCTGCTCAATTTCACCATTTTCATGGACAATCCAGAAAGCGTTGTCATCGAGTGGCAAAGCGAATGGATACTCAGAAATAATTTTGTCGTTAAGTAAATAATTAGGGTCATTATAAACATTATTCAAATCTAAATTTTCTTGAGAATGATTTTCTTCGTAGTCCTATTAAAAATTACAGAAAGTCATTTCAAATAGACAAATGTACATATCGGTATGAAGAACAGATATCTGGACATACAATTGCAGCGGTTTAAAATACTTAAAAATAATTTTATAATTGTATATTTGTATAAATAGAAACTACTTGCGTATATATAAAAGTTATAAAGTAATTATATAAATCTTAGGTGTAAATAGTTAGGTATAAATGTATATGTAAATAGAAACTATTTGTGTATATAAAAAATTAAAAATTAATTGTATAAATCTTAGGTTTAAATAGTTAGATGTAAATATAAGTATTAAAATTACTATTATGTAATGGTATTACTATTTTGTATAAATTTGTAAAAATATAAGATACGATTTTATAAAAATATTCTATATAATGTAAAATTATTGTACCATATCAACAATGACATTCGTAGCTGTACTCGTAGTCTTTAGCCAAAAATTATAAAGATTTCTATCGGCAATGTCTCCAGATCAACATTCTGATGGTTGAGCTTGCTTCAAAAGTTGCAAGGTATCCGGATCAATATTTTGTTCTATAAACTTGACATGTGAAGAAAAGTTTTTTGCTTCCGGAGTCTCTTCTAGAAGACTTTTCTCTGCGCTGTTAAACTTGATGAGCTTAGAATATTCAATCGTATTAGCTGAAAAGTGATACAGTCCAGAAGGCTTGAACCCGCTGATAAGTACCTTCTGAATGTTAAGCGTATCGATTGCTTGCTGTAACACAAGTGCAATATTCACATTGTCAAGAGATACTCTCCCATTCGCCATTCTTCATTCAAGTACAGATTTGCTCCACTGTTATTTTAGTGGATGAAAGAGAGCCGCATCGATCGGTTGCATCAAGTGTATAGCATTCGGGTACATGGGTACGAGTTCCATTTGATGTTCAACACAAAAGTCACTTAAAGCCATAGTTAAGTGCGATGTATGACTATCTAAGAACACGATTATAGGAAACACAATCTTATTTTCCACATACCGACGACAAAATGCCCCAGTTATATACTTATAAAAACTCTCCTGAGTCATCCACCCACTTCTTGAATGACAAAGAGACCACCCGGAAGGCGCAGCAGCTGCAATTTCACTCGGAATCCTCTCATAGGAATGTAACACTAAGGGTGGAACTAATTGACCTGCTGCATTGCCTGTTATTAATGCAGTTAAACGTTCGTTTTCATCCGTTGTACTCTTTCTGTAAGCAGAAATTTTATCTAAGCTATTCGCAATCACATGTTTTGGTTTTCGATTCAGCAAGAAGGATGACTCGTCCCAGTTGAAAATTCTGGACCCATCTATACCCAATAGATTCTTCGATGATAGATATGTTTCTACTTCTTTGAACCAAATTCTTATTCCATCCTCAGATACCTCAGCCCTTCTGAGACTTAAATTTTGTGCGAGCTTCACTCCCAGTTCTGGATGATGTTTGAGGAAGGCTTCGTACCAATGTCTTGATGGTCTGCCATCTGTGAACGGTGTATCTCTCTTCAGCTTTTTTACAATTTTCTGAACACTATTCAACAGCTGATCCTTATCAATACAAAATCCTTTTGCACTTGACACTGAAATCCACTGCACTAATAAATTTTCTTCTACAGTTGTTAATACAGTTGCAATCCCTCGTTTTGAATGCACTGAATAGTTCCCTTGATGCTTAGTTAGTAAAGTTGAAAAAGGTGTCTTGTACTTTCTGCTTGCTCCTCTAACATAGCCTTTTTGCCTGAATATCATCCAAAACTTATCCAAGTTACTTGAATCATACTGTTGAACAGTGATAAGTTTTCACTTAATTTTAGGCATTTTAGGTTAGCGCAGCATATCTGTAAGAAATGATAAACAAGAATTGTTATTACAATAAAACTAATAACGTTTTCAACACTTAAATGTGTTATTACTTTATTTTAATTTAGTACAGTAATACTGTACTAACCTAAAATTTTTGTTTATTACTTGATTAGGTATTCGACAAACAAGCAAAATTTTGACCCAATAACTAATCACTCACTTTATAATACATAATAATATAAAACATGAATATTACTATTAATTTACACTAAGTAACTATCTAATAAATTATGTACAACAAAATTACTTGATAACTTTGGTGAATATTGAAGAGAAACTCCAAATCTTGTAAAGCATTTGCTTACACTCGATGATAAGAAATGGCCGACAATCGGAGTCTAGTCAAAGATGACTCACTTCTACATTTATTTTAAATGAGAAACTTAGAAATAAATTTACAAAACTTAAATACAAATTTCAAAGTAGTTACTTATTATTTACCCGGTCTTTTTAAACAAAATATTTGTTGTTAAAAATTTAATATAATAATTTACACAGTCAAATGATTAGGTACTGGGACATGATTAGGTACTGGAATATGATTAGGTATTGGGACATTGACGTTATAGTTGGCGACTCACACATACACACACACACACACACACACACACACACACACACATACGCACATATATACACATATACACACTCACACACGCATACACATACACACACTTGCCCGCATGCACGCACGCACACATACAAACTCACACACACACATACAAACAAACACACACACTCACACACATAAACACAAACAAACACACGTACACACACACAGCCACATATATACGCACACACGCACACACACAGACACACAGACATACATTTTCTGAAAGTAGTGTATATTGATTACTAATGTCTGAAAACATGTTTCTATAATGATTTTAGCATCAATTTTTTTTACAACCACAATGCTTACTTTATGCGGAAGCAAAACTATTGGACCCCAAATTTGTCACTGAAAATCACTTATGTAAATGTAAGGGAACCGACAAAGTTTTAGGATTTGTGGATGGGAAGAGGATATACATTTTTTGTCTTCTTCGAATGCCTAGAAAAAAATTGAAGCTAGAATACCATTCTTTAAAAATACCTTAAGTAAGTAATTTGAATTTCCCTTAATTGTCCCTCTAGGGGTCGTTAATTTGACATTTCCATGGAATCTACTCGGTAACTACTCGGTCGGTAAATTAGATTTATGCGTTAGCAGAGACGTGAACTCACGACCAGTAAGGTAGAAAATTGCAGTTCATCTGTACCATACAGCTCACCTACTTCTTTTCTTTCCCTGCATTTTCTTCGAACCATGGCATACATTTATTCTTTATTAAATCACGGCATATATTTATTCTAATACAGTCTTAGCAGTCTGGTGATTGCATCACGTCTTATGTCAATTAGGATGGTGTCTATATGATTGAGCATATTTTAAATTAATGCTTTTAACTATAAAATTATTATCGGTGAAAAAAGTTTGAGTTCTACAATTGAAACTTAATTATAGAATTGTCTACTAATATCATTATCACACTCTACTTAACAATTAATATTCTTTTAGGCATTTTAAACTGCTGCGACTTATACTGAGCTTTGCTGTCCCAATGGTAATACCTGTAATTCTTTGGAATGAAGAATGGTACTGGACTATTCTCATTAATATTACCAGATTCATGTACTTGATAAATGTCACCGCCATGGTTAACAGCTTTGCACACTTTTTTGGCAACAAGCCTTACAATAAGTAAGTTTAATTTTTATAATTATGTTAATTTAATAACTCTAGATCCTTTACCTCACTGGAAACCAAAGTGAATTATGGTTAGAAACCCGACAAGCGCATATATATGGGTCAATCCAGCGGATTTTTTAAAAAAGCTACGTAGGGGGTTCTCGAAAATTTCCACCAATTTTTTATATAAAAGTACATGCTGACAGAATCCCCAAAATATTTCAGCCCTTTTTATTCAATACGGTAACTTCTAAATTTTTTAAAATTTTTTAATTTGGCCAAAACAATGATATTTTTAAAAAATTTCACAGAGCATCAATCTTAACTATTTTTAACGATTCGAAAGAGGATTTCTTATTATTTAAAATTATTTTTTGTCACAGACGCACGATTTTCGCGTTTCTCCGCCCTAAAAATTTGAGCTGAATCTTCATCATCGATTAGAAAAAGTCAATTTTTCCCCATAGTTGCAATAGGTACTATTGCTGTCTGATTTCTTTGTGAGCGTAAACTAAGAATTAGTAGTTACATATTTTTATTTTGTATTAATCTCATTTGTTAATTCTTAAGAAAATAGTTCCTCAATTTTGACGTAGTTTTTAAATTATTTACTGTTTACAGTCAAATAAACACGATAATGGGCAATGAGCTTTTTAACATGTATACCTATTGTCAATTACAGAAACATCGTACCAGTGGAAAGTAAAATTGCCATCTACTTCACGTATGGCGAGGGCTGGCACAACTATCACCATACTTTTCCAACCGATTACCGAGCGTCAGAGATAGGCGGCGGCCGTATGAATATCACTACGAACGTGATCGACCTGTTCGCCAAGATCGGCTGGGCGTACGATCGCAAGATGCCCTCGGATGAACTTGTCAGAATGACCATTGCCAACCGTGGTGACGGTACCCACGAGTCTGAACATTAGTAGAAGGCAGATTTTAGCAGCAATTTTGTAAATATAAATAATCTGATTCCTCACATAGGAAGCTCTGTGATAGTACACTAAAGTTTTCAGAAAAACGTATCAGAAATTTGTTTTAAAAATTTGAAATACCGTATAATGGAGTGACTTTGGCCAGCGGGCTGACTTTATTCCAGTTCTAAAAGCTCATAGGTAACATGTTAATAGTCGAATGTTAAATTAAGGACGCTCATCTGCTTGAGTTTGTAAATAATGTAAACCATTAACATATGGGTCATTCTTTGGACAATCAAAAACAAGAAAAAATCTTTCTGGAACTTCGTCAAAAATATTCGTATTGGTATGTAGAATATTCATAAATTTTTCTTTTTAACTCTTAGGGTTTAAGTTGTTCAAGACTTAATATTAGCATGTAGTCATTTTTGACATTCTTAAGCAAATATGATCCCAAATTTATTGAATAAAATTAAGTCTTTTAAAAAATTACAAAAAAGAATTTTTAGCAAATTTTCTGAATTTTTATAAAAAATAATTTCTAGCCCTTTTAAGGCCCTTTCCAAATAATTATGCATATTTAGAATTTTCAAATCCTTGAAAAAGTGGTTTTCAGTACTCCAACCATCACACTAAAAATTATGAAGATAGCTTTTTTCAGTACAAAAGTGACTAATATATTTGCAAAATAGGTAAAGAGCATCATATAAAAGAAAAAAAAATAACGTGAAATATTGATTAAAAACAAATAAAATGCATATTTTGGTAATATAGTCATATTTAGCTTTCTACATGTTGAAACGTATGGGTTAACTACATACCAAAAGCAACATTTCTACCAAAATTAAATAAAAAAATTATTTTGTTTTCGATTTCCCGGAGAATTATGTATTTGGCCAATCCAGCGGATTTTTAGATAAGTTGTGTAGGAGGTTCACGAAAATTTCCGCCAATCTTTTTCATAACAGAACATTGGAAGAAGCACCAAAAATGTTACAGATCCGGACAATATTTTTCCTTTAAATCGGCCAAAAGACGACAAAATTCTTTTTTGAAACGTTCACAATGGTTAAGGTTAAGCTCCGCTTTTATGTTTGAAAATGTCATGTTTTTGACCAATTTCAAAAATTCTAGGGGGTACCATAGTGAATAAGAATGGCTCGAAATTTTTTAGGCGCTTCTTTCAACATGTACTTTTATATTAAAAATTGGCGAAAATTTTCGTGAACCCCAGGCGCAGCTTTTTTTTTAAATCCGCTGGATTGACCCATATATGGCAATATGGTCATATTAAGCTTGAAATAATTTTCAACAAATGTACTTCAAAACTTTACGAGTATACTAAGAAACATTTTTGACAAAATTAAAAAAACAATTTTTTTCTCTTATTTTACCAAATATATATATATATATACTAGAGGGAGTTCCCCCCTACTCACTCAGCTCGCTAACCCCCATTTAACTTTTAAACTTTAATAAACCTTGTAGAACTGAGTGTCTGTTGTTATATTTAATATAAGAATCGCGCACATTTTAATTGTGTACAGTTTAACACATTGATCAATATATCTATATATAATTTGACCAATGTTAAATTGTGCACAATTATAATGTGCATGATTCGTATGTACATGAACCAGAACTCGTCTATAATTTTTACTTAAGATATCATCATTTTTTATTTAATTTAATAAGAAATAAAATAAATATTAAGACTATGTAGTCAGTGCGTGCGTTCGATTTACGTTGCTTTACTGTAAGTAAATTATTTAAAAAATATAGACAAATATAGATATATTCTGTCATGTATTTCCCAGCTAAATTATTTCATAACTTACTTAATCGTCTATAATTTAACGCACTCAGTATAGTATTATGATTTATAGCACTGTGTAGCCTAAATCCGCCGTGACTTAAGTAGTCCATTATTACACCGTCCTTATCGTCCTCGCTATGCTCGGGTGCTAATTATGCGCCGTATAAAAACGAACCATTTAAGTCACACGTATCTTAATGTACTATTTTATTATATAACGATATGATATAATTAACAAATATACTTTGAGTGCGGTCGATTTACAGTAAGTATACTATGCTATACACAAGTATACTATGCTATACATTTTTTTAATCAAACCCTCTTTTCTGTTGTTTAATTTTTAAAAAATTTAACACCTTCCGGCCGTTCTCTATACATTCATCATCTATCCTCCCTCTCTTAGAATGTATCATCTGTATTTATCTACTATCTACCATAATATTAGCGGAGGATCCTCCAATGTGTGTCCGTACGTACGGATACTTTCGACTCTTTCTACATCATACAAGGTGTGACTCAGATATTTGGAATGCAGAGGTCCCGGATACTGTGAATCAATTCGCACCGTTATCGATATTTCTTCAACTATCGATCATTCTTTTCAGCGGGGGTACGTGTACGAAATGATCATCTTGAATGTCTCCGTAATCGACCGGAGAGAGGAACCAATGGACCCAATATGACTGCTCCTGTGCAATCGTATTGAGTACGCGCGCCTAAGCAATGGCAATCGTGGCGGTCGGATGCCTTCTTGCCGAAGTCTGTCGTCTCTGGCTCGCATCTTTTAAATGCGTCAGGAACAAATAGAGTTCAATATTTCAATAAAACTATACATTCCTTAATGTCCTAGGAAAATGTCTGACTAATTGATAGTCTTAGATCATCAATGCTTATCTAAAAAATAAAATAAACAAAACAAATCTCTGGGAAACGCAAAAATAAAAAATTGTCCATAAACACAAAATGCGTTATATTATCATAAGCTGAAAGGGAAGTCTACAATATATAGAATATACAGAGAAATTTTAAAATTTTAAATTGTATATAATTTAGATAAATTTCAATATACCTACGTTATTGAAAAAAAAAGGACAATAAATAAATTTGATTTTTCAAAAATTTAAAGTGGTTCCGTTCCCTTAACCGTGAACCCTCAATTTTCATCATGATTCCTCCACTCTCAATTACATCTCTCTCATCCATTCCACAACTCCCCCTCCGAAAAACGCACCACCCACACACTCTCATTCAAACTCTTCTCACTACGCACACTTCTCGCTTTATCGAATATGGAAATGCACCGATCTCCCACCCTCGCTTAACCTGACACCCTGCGCGCCAGAAAATGAGTTATACACGGAAGCGAGAGCGGGCGAGGTGACGCGAGCGGGGCTTTATTCTAATTATCAACTCAAGACGAGGGCACCCAGGAGAGTCCTGAACTCTCTCTCTCACTCACACACACACACACACACACACACACTCACCTCGGCTGCGTTGTCACTTTCTTCAATCCCTTTCGCAGAGAGCGAGGCAGCTCAGGCCTGTCGCATAATCTTATGTAAATCTCGGGAGTGGGGTGTGGAAAAGAGGTGTGAGCCCTTATGCTTGTACGAAGTTTTGCCCGGCCCTTATCGTACACTGTCTTCTGGTCTTCTGTGCTCGATGCAGGTTGAGGTTCGAGTATGTTGGGATGACGTGAGGTGGTCTCTTAATTTCTGGATGAGATGTGAGGAATGCTCAAAAAGAAGATAAAAATTATTCGCTGATGGCGTAAATTCATGGTTTAACGTTTTCGGTCCCAAATTTGTATCTAAATATCGGATTTTGTCTACAAAATATTCATTGTAAACAAAATAATATATTTTCTAGACCTATTAATATGTCTCACAGTTCGGCATAGATTTCAGAGGAACTGAATAAATACAATATGTTTCTTTGCATTTACATTGCATGCTTTTATATGTTAAATGCGTCATATGGCTACGATGGAAATGAAAGGGTTAATGCTGGGTATAATGTTCATGTTCTTCAAGTGCAATCTTTGGATTTCCTTACCAGGACTTTCACTGGAAGAGGATTGTCTTATGAGAAATTAAAAGAATTTATAATTCAAGCTAAAGCTGAAAAGATCAAAAGTGGAGAAGTCAATCGAAGAGCGGCTATTTTAGTGACTAAAAAGACAGTAAATGATCGATCAAAAGATAGATTCTACGGGCGCGATGACATCGGTCATCTAGAAAAGGATTGCCGTTGGAAAGGAACTGGTATAAAGGAATGTTTTTCATTTAACCAGTTCGTCACTCATAAAGCTGTTGATTGTTCATTAAAAGATGGAGCAGAGTAAAAGCGTGACAACAATAACAGGAAAACCTATCAAAGCGAAAATTCGTATGGCAAAAATTATAATTATTGTTCACGAGGCTTCAAAAGACAATTTAATAATGAAGAAAGATCAACTGATATGGAAAGATTTAAACAAATAAATAGCAATAATAAATTTAATAATCGTTATAATAATATACAAAACAGATTTAATCGAAGGTTCACAAAATCGAGTACTAATGATGCTCAAACTAATGCGGCTGAAACAAAAGTACCAGGTGAGAATTTTTTATTCATTGCTAATAATAGTTTTTATCGGTAATAGAAAATAATAAAAGAGGTATCAATAATGAAAGTTGTATTTTAAAAAATTCAAATAACGATAGTAACAATAAACTTATAGCAAAACTTTCAGCTGATTCAGGCGTGACTGAGCATTTATTTAATTCTAAAATTATTTTCAAAAAATTTAATAAGTCTGATTATGGTTTACTAAGTGTGCAAACACAAACTCAGAAGCATATTTGAATGCGGAGGGAGTAGGGGTCGTAGAAGTAATCTTAGATAAAAATAAGACTTTTGAAATAGATAATGTAATTTGTTCTTCTGTCTGAATCAGGTTAGGTATATATTTAGACAATGAAAAAATTAATATTTTTGATTCAATTTCCATTGAAACTAGAAAGAGACCTTACTGGATTATTGAATTTGAAATTAATAAAGAAAATACAAAAGATAGCGTTAATTCAAAAAGTAATAATAAAATTTTTGTTAATTTGGTAACTGGTAGTACAAACAGTAACCAACTGCTCAAGAACTGCTCAAGAGTCGTGCCAATTAAATAATAATAATAATAATAATACTAAAGTTGAAGAAATAATTAATAACAAAAATGGAGGGATCTATGAAACTGAAGCGATAAACGAAATATCCAGTTTAAAGGAATCAGACTGTTTGAATAATGGCTATTTTTAAATCACTATAGATAATAAGAATATTGTTAATGAACATTCTAACTTTGATACGATAATCTAGGACAGAAAAATAAGTGATATAGATAAATTACCAATAGTAGAATTAACTAATAATCAAACACCTTTTGGTCATAATTACAATAAATTTATTGAAAACAATAAAGCAATGATTTGGCATGTAAGGATGTGCCATGCGTCGATTTATTGCTTAAAGGCATTACAAAAACGGTTCTCGGAATATAAACAGTTAAACGATGCAATACTTGAAAATTCTATTTTAGATTGTGAAGTTTGTTTAATTTCTAAATTTAATAAATTACTTTTTAATTCAATACGTAGACGAGCAACTGAGCCATTACAAATAATTCATTCAGATGTTTGGAAGCAATAAATCCTCCTTTATATCCGAAAGAAGATAGATCCATTTCAGTATTTATTGAAGATTTTTCAAGATTAAGGCCTATCCGATAAAATTTAAAAGTGATACTGGATATTGTTTTTAAGCTTTTGTTCGAAGTGCTAGAATTCTGTTAGGATATAATGCAAAGGTTTGCTATTTACGGTCTGATTAAGAAACTTAATATACAGGAGGTTACACAGTAGAAGTCTTAAAACGTTTAGAAGCAGAACAGCAATTAGCTTGTCCTGATACTCATGAACAGAATGGAGTAGCTGAAAATAAGATCATACATATATAATTCGAAGCTACCTGAAAATATGTGGGACTTAGTGTTAGGTGCAGTAGTGCACGCATATAATAGAACATCACATAAATCAAACGATATGATTACCCCCTTACAAAAGTTTTCACCAAACCATAATTTTGATATTAATTAAATAAAACGATTCGGTAATTTAGCATATATTAAAGTTCATAGAAAGATCGGTCCTAAATTTAAATATGAAGGGAGTTACATCATTCTTGTTCGATATACTACTTCCAGATATTAATTTTTAAAGCCCGATGAAGGTAAATATTATGAAAGTAGAGATGCTAGGTTTAATGAAAAATTTGTTTTTGGAGATAAGTATGGAAAAATCGGAATAAAAGACTGGCCTATAGTAGAAGAAAGGGTAGATCAAAACAAATGGTTTGTAGAATTTGAAAAAGAAGTCAATGAATGCACTTCTGATCTGTCAAAAACGGAGGGAGAATTTAAAAGCAAAATTAAAGAAACGCATTAAAAAACGGAGGGAGAATCTATAAGATAAATAGGTAGACCAAAAAAGCAATAACTGTTGAAATAAATAAAAATGATATGAGCAAAAAAATAAATAAAGGTGTGAAAAGTTGTGGAAGAATGATAAATGACACAAGTTTTTCTGATATATCACATATATCAGTTGACTTGGCCAAAGTTTTGTTTGCCTCTAAGAAGTGTTGTGAGGAGAAATCCGAATTAAACAAAATTCAAGATGAAGTTATTCATGTTTTATTGGCAAGGATTAATAATGATCCTGTTTCTTATAAAGAAGCTATGGAAACTAAGGAGCGAGAGCAATGTAAAAAAAGCTATTGGAAGTGAATTGAATTGAATGAATAAAAATAGAGTTTGGGAATTATTCAACAGACCAATAGTAACAAATAATGGAAGAAAAGTTAATGTAATTGATTCAAAATTAGTGTTAAAGGAAAAGCTTACAAATAATGGTAGTGAAAAATACAAAGCTCGCTTAGTCATCAGAGGGTTGAAAGATATAAATCATTATGACTTAATAAATATAGTTATTAATAATATTAATTATAATTAATAAATATAATTTGGAAGCTTATCAGTTAGATGACACGATAAAAACAAGGTGTGTAAATTATTACACGCTTTATTTATTTTAAAAGATTCGTAGAAGTTGCCTTAAAAATTTGTCCAATACACGATGATAACGAACCATACTTATTTATGTGGAGGGACGGTGAGAACCACAAGAGTTTTTAGGGATTTCAATTAATAAAAATAGAAAAGAACAGATTGTAACATTAAGTCAAGAAAAATATATACATAAAATTCTTTTAGATCTAAGTTTGATGATATGTATTCTCAAAGAACTCATATGGATAATAGGCAAGTAGCAAATCGTGACTGAAGGAATCGCGAAAACTCTTATGGTAACAAAGCGTTACAAAATATAGAGACAGAACTAAATGCACCCGATCAATCGGTAATCAGGAGCCTTTTATATTTAGCAAGCGCTAGAGGTCCTGATATGTCTTATGCAGTTAACTTATTAAGTAGGTATCAAATCAATCCTACGGAAAATGAATGGAAAATGGTTCAAAGAATTTTTAGATATTTAATAGGAACAAAACAATTTAGGGTTAAAGTATTTAGCTAAAAGAGACGATTTACAAGTTTATTCTGTTGCTAGCTTCGCGGATTGTAATAATTCGATTTCTACCTGTGAATTTATTATTCAATTATACGGTGATACAACAGCAAGGAAAACACATAAACAAAGTTACGTTGCTTTATCTACTTGCCAGACAGAATACGTAGCTATGAGTGAGGCGAGTCAGGAATTAGTTGCAATGAATATATCGTTCAAATTAATATTGAATGAAACATTTACTCCTATGACATTATGGTGTGACAATAAAGCCGCAGAAGCTAGCGCTAAAACGAACAGTGAAAATAAATTAAGACTCATGATGGAAGTTAAGGAGCATTGTGTAAAAGAATGTGTTAAAAGAAATTTAATTAAAGATAGGTGGATCTCGTCTAAAGAGCAACTAGCGAATATTTTTACAAAGTCTCTTTCTTTTGAAATGCATTTCATCTGGTACACAGCTAGTCAAAATGAATGAGCTATTTTTAATTTTTTTATTTGTGAAGTACACTTTATTTAAGCTTTTATATAAATAAATTTATAAGAAATTATGATTATACATACAATTCAAGTAATTATATCCATCTTATTTATGTATAAAAAGTTTAATACAAACACTGATTTGACTCTGTTTTCGAGGCTAAATTAACTCTTTTTTGATTTAAATGAATTTATTTTTACATTCAGAAGAATTCAATGCATATTTTAAAGCTCAATAAATGTTCGTCAAATATTTGTCTTATTACACCAAAATTTTCAAGAAAAACTTTACGTCTAGTTCTTTGAAATATGCAAATGAAAACGACAAAAGTGCAATTTCTCATAATACTCCAAGTTAATGTCTCCAAACAAAAATATTAATATCTCGCTTCTAAGGTATACGAATCTTTCGAAAATTTAACTAAATCATTTTGGGAACTATATCTATCGCTATACCACATTTCATTAAAATCAATTCATCGATTCCTTAACCAGCTGTACCTCCTTCTGACACCAAGTATTCCAAGTAAGATTTTTTTGCACGTTCCATGACAATTAGTACTCCCATACATCTCAACCTTCTAAATATTTGAAAGATTATAATACTCTCATTTTCACAGTATTCCGTATTGCAAGTAAAGTAAATTCTGATAATGAAAGTGAACTTATAAAAATTACAATCCTTAGCCAACAGCCCCGAACCCCCGAAAAAACCCACCTCAACTCTCTCATTTCACCCACCAAAAAAATAGTAAACAACCAACCTCCCCAGCCGCAGAAACATATGCAAACGCTACTGCCGTCGTTGATCACGCGTACGCCACTCGCCAGCAGCACCTCCTCTTCCCAAAAAGTATCAGAGACAGATAACAGCGTATCACGAGCAACATTCAAGCCTCCAGCTCTCTCCGCGCCGGAGAAGGATGAAGTCTTTGCTCCCGTCCTCGTCGCCGGGGCACGCGGCGAAGGCAAGGCTTGCCGAAGGGCCACCGCCGGAAACTGCCTGGCGCGCGCGCGGAATTACTCGGGCCGGCGCGGGGACGCTCCCACGGGGCCGAACTTGTCCTCGACAATTTCAAACTTATTTTAACATTCATATAAGCCTCCCTCTCCGCTCTTCGCTTCTCGTCTCGTCGCGTATATAGCACGGTGGTGGCGGGCGGCCGGGCACGCGAGCTTACGTTTTTATCTTCTACTCGGGCGATGTCTATTTTACACTTTTTTTTTAAGTGAGTTGTTCTTTTTGCGCGCTTTGGACTTGGAGACTTTTGTCGTGCGCGTTTCTCTTGTGCGTGCGCGGAGAGTTTGTTGATTTTTTAAGGCAGGGTTTTTACTTTTGTTTTGTTTGAAATAGAAAATCAAATTTTCTTTGAGTGAAGGTACGGTGTAGGTGGAACTGAGGATAGGTATCTGAGAAAAAAATATTTATATTCCTGATTCATAATAGTTTTCATTGATTTTTTATCGTTAGCCTCATAATTTTGAGTATGAACTACCAATGTTACAAAAAGCTTTGTTTCAGAATTAAGAATATTGAACTAATATGCTGATGAAATATAAAGAAAATAATTGGGCTCATATTACTGGGTGAGTGAAACTTGATGAATCGATTTGACGCAGAGGAAATGTTGGTCACTAGATAAATTTACTTTTTATAGGTCAGAAATCTATACTCATAAATTAATCAAACCATCATCGAGTTTTTTCTAGGTAGAAGCAAAATAAGAATGGAGTATTTAACATTATTATTTATATTATTGCAGTCAAACACATGCTTTTATAAATATAAATAATGTTATAATTAAATCTTTCTAATACTTACGTTTTTCAAACGGTCAAGTAATGAATTATTGCATTCTCAGAAAAGTGTATGTACGTACATGATTATATCAAATGCGTAATTATTTTAAAAATTTTATAATTATCCAGATATTTATACTATGTATTTCATATTGTAGTGTGAAATATTGTAATTTCCGCTTTAACATCATTTTGTGTTTATTTTAAAATTTCGTATAGTGTCATCAATTATAGAAAATAACTACAAGCATGTGGACCCGTCGACCAATAGTTTAACATGTATCAAAAAAAAAATTTTTTTTCATTGAATAAAGAAATTTTTCTACAGTTAAAAGATAAATAAAATGTAAAAGATACATGTAAAATATAAGTAAATAATAAGTAAACTAAAGTAAGCAATATTTCTGTTTGTAATATGCGTATGAAACTGGTTGGCATATGAATTAAAGAATAGTATATATTTTGAAAAGATGAGGAAAGCATTTTCTTAGTTGGGTCGCCGGGCCCGTATGATAGTAGTTATTTTCTATAATTGATGACATTGTCCGCAATTTTAAAATAAACACAAAATGATTGCAAAGCGGAAATTACAATATTGCACACTACAATATGAAATACATAGTATAAATATGCGGTCATCACAACTAGTGCCAATGCAAGATTTTCAACCTTGTGCCCAGTGTGCGCATACATTACGCACGGAAAGCAATCTGATATCAGATGTAAAATGTGTATTTTATTCTTACTAATACGCAGAATTTATATGCCGTAGAGTTCTACTTTACGCCCTTGGTACGAAAAGTACTATTTTATTTTAGAAAAAACAGTTTGTTTTATTTTATATATGTAAGATTTTTCACAATCAGCTCTATTCGCAGTTAATTTTAACATTGTCACTCGTGTAGAAGGTAAAATAGACTAAAAAGAGTAGACAAAGAATATATGACAAATTTATTCTATTTTATACTTCTGGACTATATTAAAAAAAACAATTGTAGCCATTTTCGATCTACTAAAACTATTAGTTTCTTAATTTTAAACTATTTTTAGATAAACTAGGTATATAACAAATTTCTTAACGGTTAAAAAGTTCTGGCATTATAACTCGGATAACACGAACCAATATCCCGGTCTTCGAATTTGTGGTAACGATGGTTTACTGCATTAATTTCTTATCTGTTTCTTAGAAGGCAAGGAAATGCGATGTCATACTCACTGCTATAACGGCTACAGATGCTCTTTCTCGTGCACCTCATTGTTTATATCACTTCAGCTGATCATTACACCCACTTAACCTTATGATGATGAAGTAGATAATGTACTTCTATCAATAAGGTCGGTTAATCCTCATTCAAACTTCACACATGTTTTGAATTATTTAATTTAAAGCTTGAAATTTGCCCACGTATACAACGACATAGGTATCTACATATATTTGTTTACAAACTAAAACCGGAAGTCGGAAGTGATGTCATCAGGGAAGAAACAAAAATCAAACATCCGGACGCTGAAAATGAAAAGTTTTTTACAGAATTGATTTTCAATCTGCTGTATTTAGTTAAAGAATGAATCGTTTTTAGGAAAACTTTTTTTATTTCAAGATTAAAATTTTTTACAAAATAAAGATGAAATTAAAGCTCATTTCGTCTATTTTTATTCATGTTTAGGAATTTTTTCTAGCGTATAAACTTGCAGATGTATGATAGGAAGTAGAGGGACTATTTTTTACTACAATATCGACCCAATTGAGATTAATTGGTTGATATCTTGAAAATAAGGGCCCATTGAAAAAACTAAGGATTATACACTTTACTTTAAGGTGTCAGAAAACACCTTTCAAAGTTTCAGCAAATATCGAGATCGAAACCTCCGACACTCTCCTAGTCAGTCTTACAGATTCATTGTAAATATACGTAAAAATTAATTTATGTAAAGCACTGAACACATAAATACCTATTATTTGTATATTTTTTATATAAATATTAACCGAAAAACACCTGTTTTATAATCAACATCTGTTTATATATCCTTAGTGAGTTCCGAAACCGTCTAAGGTGGTCACAGACAATTTATATTCTTTCCATTACATACCGGCCACATTAAGTAGAATTAAGCGTGTAAACATATTTATTATATAATATATTATTATACATGACAATACCAAATAAAATGTACGTAGAAGTGTCCGACCAAACCACATACTCATTCTACTGATTTATTTAACATAACGAAAATATTAGCTTCCACGATAACATTCAACATCGCACATCATAACTTATTAAACAACTTTTACCCAAATCCTACAACATCGTCGCGCATGCCCAACTATTAATCAGCCTTCATCCTTCAAACACACGTCAATCCCTCGATACACGCGCATTTAAAAGTTTGATGAGGCGCACAGCCGTCGCTGCTCCTCGAACGATGAAAAACGGATTTTCCCGTTCTACATGCAAACCAAATCGAGAGAACAGCGAGAAACAAAGGCAAAAAACAAGCTCCACACATGTACCAATCAGCGCGGCTCAAGGCGTCGTGATAAACGATGTACCCGATGTATGCGCGCACTCCCGAAATTCTCCGGGTCGACTGTTCGATGCCTCGCGGTGCGATGGATTATTAATGACTCGACGCATGCAACCCTCGCGCGTGTCACTCGCTCGCGCGTATAATAATTCCGCTTTGCGCGCGTAATGGGCATCGATGCGGGCGTGGGTTTGCATGCAGTATAGATGAGACGAGATTATGGCGGAGGGAAGAATTGCATCCGAGATAAATCATCCGTGAGCGCGAGTATATGTCACTGAAGAGGCTTCTTCGTTTATTATTTGGTCGGAGGGCGTTTTTGGGAATGACTTTTCCAGTCATTTTTCTTGTTTAATTGGGGTATTGATTTTTATGTTGTAGGTGTATTCGAAAATTGAAAATTTACATGTATGCAATAAAATTAAAGAATCTTATTCATTGTTATACAGTTATTAAGGATGGCCTATGCCCATTTTAATTGATTTTTATACATGACAAATAAAACATAATTCCTACGTTTAAAAAAATTAATATTATTGGATAATATGATGCAAAAGTTTATAGGTAGTTGTATGTGAACGTTAGTGTACTCGCGAGATAAGGATACTTTAAGAAAGTTCATGTATTTTTTGGTATTTTTGACTATTATAATAATAAATCATGAAAGACAAAGTACTTTTAAAAAAAATTTTGAACTTAACAAAACTCGGACAGTAGACATGGAATTCTCTTAACTCAAAAGTAATTGGAAAATCCACTTTAAACTTTGTTCAACAGATTATATACATAAAGAAAGTTGTACATATTCTTGTTAAAATGTTTATTCATTTAATAAAGTATTCATAATACTTAATATCTTACATCATCATAATGAGATTTTGGTGATATATTTACTATTATTATATGCTATTTACAAATTTTCTGCACGTTGTAACTTATTTTACTCTTACAGTGTGTCATTATTTTATTTATTTGATGCTATTTTAAAAAAGTGATTGACGTATACAGTTTCTTTTAAATGGTCTGAGAAAATTTGTACATATACTTACTTCAATGTAACAAACAAAACATAGCATGATTTTTAATTTGAAAAAAATTTTTATCTAAAATAAAATTATAACAAAATAAATTGTTTAAAAACGTAACTTCATTTATATTTTTGAACAGTAACACAATAAATTGTTTTACAATACTGTTTTAAAACATGCCAACTTTTATTATAAAGAACTTTAACAACTTATCCTAACAGTTTCAAAGAGATTCATTAAAACAACTTATGCCAACCAGATTATAAAGATAGAAAAATAAGTGTTGAAAAAATCACGTTTAAAGATTCAATTTTGTATCTAATGTGAATTATTTTATTTCACCACATGCAATTTTTTCAAATCACCAGAATCCTACCTTAAAGGACCAGAATAAATTCTATCATTTTTGGCCAAGATCCAGAAAACAATAACTTATTGTTCACAAGCGGTATCTCGGCCAAAATTTATAGAATTTATTCTGGTCCGTTAAGGTATGATTCTGGTGCTCTTCTACCAAAAAATAAAAAAAAAATTATTATAGTTTCTTAATCGTTGTAACTGTAAGAGTATTTTAAGACCTGTCAGGTAAAAAAACTCGACGATTAAAACTGATAAAATAAGAGCATATAATAATCGATGTATCGACAAAATAATATGAATTAATGAAAACAAACTTCTCGATCACAAACTGCACGCTTAATTATTCCCAAATCCTTTTACTCGTACTCGCACAATCGACCCAACCAACCTCCATCTACACTCAATTCGAACAAACTCCACAACCATCGCATTACATGCCCATTACAAGGCACGTCGCTCGAGGATAACACGTCGCCGCGTGGCCCGGCATAAACGACAAATCGCTCGCGCTTGCCGGCACAGCCTCGCGAGTTCTGACGTGTGACACGCGCGCTACGTCCTGAGAGACGACGCTTCATTCAATTAGCCACTCAGTTACTCGCATCACATCGCATTTGCTCTCTCTCTCAGCCGTCATATTCACGGCGGGGCGGTGGAGCTCCCAGCGCGCCGCGGCGATGTAACGTGTCTCGTGATTTTCACGTGCGCGAGACTTCGGTGTATGTACGAGGAAGAAAGAGATAGAGACAGGGGGTGGGAAAAAGATGTGGATTTGAAGGTGCAGACACGGCTGTCTTCGTTTGGAGGAAGTTTGGAAGGTGAGGAGAAAGTTGACGGCTTGGGTTGAGGTGGTGGGAGAAAGTTTTGCGAGGCGTGGAATAGAAGTATTATTTGAAATTTTTTTTTAGAATTTAGAAGATCTGGACGTGTTTTTTGGGGTAGAAGGTTTATTTTTAAGAAATGAGTAAACAGGTTTAGTTCCTATTTTTGCTGTATTTCTAATAGCAGTGCATAACACGTGAAAAAAGAAATTTTCTTTAAATAAAATAAGTAGTAGTAATAGTGACTAGATCAGACACTATACATATTCAGAATGATATATAAATCGGCTTAGGCATTCTATAAATTTTACAGTGCCGCTTTCGAAATGAATTTTAATAGCCAACCGTTAAAAATTGGATACTTCTTTTCGAAATGTGGTTTTACCAAAGTAACTATTTCATTGAAGGAGAAAGTTTAAACAATATTTACGAGCACTTAAAATTATATAGTAAAAAACTTGAAAAAAATTAAAACTGCATTCAAGTACAATCATAAAATTACGCTCATACCATCGAAGTACACTTTCCACTGAAGCAACATTTTAGATGTTAAACATTTCTCAATTATAAAAGTTTATTGTTATTATTTTTATTTTATATAATCAAAGATCCAAAGAGAAAAAATATGATTTTGTCAACCCATTTGAAATTTCGTAAAGTTTTTTGTATTCAAGATGCATTAACTATACACAGCCATAAAATCTGACAGATTCATGAAAATCGTCCAGAATATTATATTTAACTTTAAAAATGAATGACAAACTTACGCGAATAAGGAAAAATGCTTTTTTCACGCAAACGCGATCGAAAATCCAGTTCCCGATATCATTTCAGCGCCATAATCATTCTCATCCATAATTCACATCCCTCTACTTCGTTATTTTCATACACACCGCGAATTCCGAAGCTCTTTGCTCTCCCGGTCTTAGTGGTTATGCGTCGGCAGCAGCGGAAGGCGAGCCTCGGCCTCAATCTGTGATCGCGCGGGAAACATTTATGACGACATAACTCGTTTAAGCCTCTGGGGTTCGGGCGCAGCCGCAGCGGCGGCGGCTACTGACCTCCTGGGTGAACCAGGTGTCCCCCGAGTCGACCAGGATTTCATCTTATCAATGGACGTGCAATAATGATGAGCAACTGCATGATTAATGAATTAATATTTATCGGGAGAGTGTCGCGTTGCAAGGAAAATCTGGCGTAGTTAATTAATATTGTATGAATCTATTTCAATATTTTAATGCAATGACATAAGCTTACTTGGGTTGACATATTTTTCAAATGAAATAAATAACCGTAGGTTATTATTTGTATATAATTATAATTCAGATTGTATATTAATTTTGAGAAATATATTGAAGCTGAAAACAAAAAAAGTAGTTACATGTTTATTTAAGATTAGCATTTTGATTCTGTACCTAATATTCATTTTTTTTAATAATTTAATTCAATTTAATTAATTTTCAATTATTTTAACAATAATAATGATAGTTTTACACATTAAAAATATGATAAGGTAAATGTCCCCTCTACTGACAGTGACCCTACTTCTGACAGTTCATACATTTCTTAATTTATTGAATTTAATATATATTCTAAATTACATGCAAAAACGTAATGTCATACGCGTTTATCTAAAAATGCAGCTGTGTTCGCTAAAATTTTCAATAATAATTCGAATATGATATTTAAAATATTAGTTAGCAAATTCATAAAAACCAAAGTAATAAACGTGTTTTTGTAGTGACATGATAGTGAACGATAACCACTTAATTATTATAGTCGACTATTGGACATATATACCTAATAACTTTGCATTAGCTGTAATGATTTGCAGTCGTATTGTGGTAGCGTTGTCTACTGACCAGAGTTTGTAGTATGCTATTACAAGTATTTAATTTTCATGTCGATCCCGATTTTCGGAGAACATTTCTAAAATACTTTTTTGTCGTTTTTCAAGATAATTTATCTAATTAATGCAACAGCTTGATACTTACAATTAGTTAAGTAGGTAAAAATTGTATTTTGATCAGCATTCCTTTTTATATATCTAAAAAGAAAAGGGAAGAAAGCGAGCTTCTTTTTCCAAACCGCGGCACGAAAGGAGAACTACAATTCTCGATTTTCTGATAAATTATAAAAGACCAAGTGCCTTTAAGTAATTGCAAGCCCGGTATCAATTGGAATGTATGCCTAGTATAATAAGTGTTTTAAATAAATCACATTGTTGAACAGCTGAAATACGAAGTTTCCGCGGCGGAGCGCATCAATTGTCATGTTTTGGCAAAATACTGGACGACAACATCAAGACGCAGTGCATTGTCGCAAGGATATTATGACATGACTGCAGTAACTGCATGAAGGCTCGTCAAACGAGCAGAATATCGTTGGATTCATCATCGAACATCGACTCCACAAGTTTAAATTTATTCGAGTGCGGCTTTGCGATAACTATAATTCTAGGAAGCATTTCGCATTACGACTAAATTTTAATAGCGTGCGAATAATTATTATTTATATCGTAACTCGTCCTCAACAAAATCTAAATTATCTTATTTTATTTAATAAAATCACCATTGATATTATTAGTCTATTCGCTTTGTTAAGACCTCCCATAAGAGCAATGTATTTTTCCCTGGATAGCTCAGTTCCGTTTTTCATCACCTCATCTACTTTATCCGTCCTTGCTTGGCGCCACCGTGCTTTTAACAAGGCGAATATAATGAATCGAACTTCAATTTATGTATAACCCAGGATTTATTTACTATGACCACGAAGTGGTTTAATTCAAGTAAAACTCATTATCAAACATTATCAAAATTTCTTCGTCCCTTTTCCGTTACATAAGAATAGATAGATAACAATGACCTTCCATCGCATTCATTTTCACCCGCTCTCCCACACGGAGAGAATTTTCTAATAAAAATTATGACGAAATTCGCAGTAAAAATTACCGTGAATGACTATAAAGCTGGGACACTCTAACTTTTCGGCAGTTTTTATTGATATTTACGATAAATTTGACCGTACTGAAGGGTAAAATTTGCCTGCCGCAGAGTAAAAGTTCCCTGTACGAATCTTAGAGAAAGCCAAAATTTGTGGTATAATTTGTATGAAATATGTTTTAAAAATCTGGATTTTCTTCCAATTATTATAGCAGTCTCATTAATACTTAAATAAGTACATCATACACATTTATATTTGAGTTAACCAAAAATGTGTACACGCTCAGTTGTTTCCTTTATCAGCTGTCTTCTTTTTCTCAAATCAGGCAAACTTTACCATTCAGTGCGGTAAAATTTACAGTCTGTGCAGTAAAATTTGTAGTCAATGAGGTAAAGTTTTTCGTAAAATATCAGTAAAAAGTGCCACAAAGTAGGACCGCCCCAGCTTTATAGTTATTCACGGTAATTTTTACCCTGAATTTCGTTATAATTTTTATTAGAAAATTCTCTCTGCGCAGTCCCCCCGCCGAGTGGCAACTTTTTCCCCTCCTCAAAAATGCCATCCCACAACTCTCCTGCAATCGGCGATGATCCGCCCACCGAGCCTACTCCCCGTCCTCCTCCCCTCGCGTCGCCTGCTTACGAATTCCCGGCGCGAAGGCAATCGCGCGCGTCTTGGCAGGGCCGCTGCACGCGGCAACATCCCAGCAAGAGAGAGAGAGAGAGAACAATTACCGCGCCGTCAGGCCTGGCTACCGCCGCGAGGTGAATCAAAACTAGGCGAGCGCGCCTCGGACACGTCTCCGGCCGTTCAGTCGGAACCCACGTGCGCGGGACTCGTGGCTCCCGCGAGACTCGGCCGAATTGCGCGCGCGTTCCGCTGTCCGTCCGTCCGTCTGTTCGGTAAGTACGGAGAGATATGGCGAGGCGAGGCGGGGCTTCGATTTCGATTGCAGTGCGGCTGCAGGGCTGATGCAATGCTTTGGCCGCGTGATTGAGCTGCGCGCGCAAAGCTGATTATTTATGCGATGCGGTTCGTTGGAATGGGTTAATGCTGGGTGAATGCTTGGATTGTGGTGGAGTGCTCTTTTGGTTTGCGGGCTTGGGGCGTTGATGAGGTGAGGTGTGCGAAGAGTTTACTTTTTTCGTGTTTTTCCAGGTTTGGGTAGATTACTTTTCAATACATTAGTTATGGTATGAATACAGGAAATTAATTTTTACTACGTAGAGAACATTTTTACATACATATTATTGACTTTTTAGTTGATTATTTAATATTATTAATTATTAATTAAAATTTATCATATATATGTGTCTATCATATATTTATCATATAGTAAAAAGAATTTGTATGGACTCATACAAATAAGTTTTATTAGGCCCGTATTATCGTTTCACCTGGGGCCGCATCGACATCCTTCGTATTAATTTATCGTCGGTACACCAGCCGCATTGGACAGACCTTCGATGTAGTCGTCAATAGTGAGGCCCTCAATGGAATCGAGAATGATAGCTTGCTCTTATTTAGGACGAAAACTTTTTCCAGTGACGCGAGCGGATGTTTGAATTAACGGTGATTGGGAAGAATCTTGGGTTGCCGGCTCACCATGACTCCTGATGTCAGAGGCCATGGTTGATTCTCCCTCTATAATTTTTGCTTATCAAACCGCAAAGCAGTTTAAATGCTATAACACAATGGCACTTTGTGCGCGATTAACTTACCTGGTCTGTAAACATCGATGCCGAAACACATCTGCTCGTGACAGAGTTTGGAACCGAACTGTTGTTCTACTGTTATATGGATACACAAAATTAATTTTATTCCCATTTTGTAACTATTAATTACTCTTAATTCTAGTTTTTTCTGAAAATAGATAATGAAAGTTTTAAGTAGAGTTTGGTTAGTAGTACAACATACATTACATAGTTTTATTTACGTACATATAACATACGTATGCACAAATTGCACACCTTATATCGTTTCATCCATCAAATAAAATTGACTCCCAATGAGTGATGGGTAAGTAAAATATACGTGTAAAAAATTTAATTTTCTACGCGTCGAATATACATAATTTACGTCACCAATTTCATACATAACGTGTATAAATTACACGATAAGTTATAATCAAATGATTATTAGGGAAATCGCAAAGTAGCATAACATTATAGCTTTAGATTATAATAAATCTGCGAATTTGAGAACAATGAGATCTAGCCATTATTGTTTTTCTATACATTTGAAAATAACCATGATAGATTACATCATTGAAAGCTATTAGAGTACGCGTAGGTACGCAAAATCGTAAATTTGATTCTAAAACTGTCGCAAAAATGTTTAAATACTTTCAATTCATTTACGTAATTTATTACAGTAATTTACACATATTTTACATAAATTACATTTTATACACGTGTAAAGTCAAAAACATGGTGTCGCGTCGTTTACCCACCACTGCTCCCAATAAAACGTATTCCCTTAAAACTCGCCTCAACGAAAAAAACATTCCACGCTTAACACGCCCTTAAAAACTCATTCAACCACCAAAAGCAAACTCTCCGCTCACTTCCATGCTCCCGCACCATCCAAATCCAGCAAAAGTCACGGCGCGCGATGAGCTTCGAAATAGAAGCGAGATGATTTTTCCCGAGCAGCAGCAGCAGCGGAAAAAAGCTACGGAGAGGGGGTGGGCTCTTCGCTCGCCGTCTCCGGGGAGCAACGCGCGGACGCTCCATTTCAGCTCTCTTTTTCTCTTTCGCCGGTTCTTCGTTATATCGCTGCCGGCCGCAGATCGCTTCCTCTAATTTTCAGCGCGATCAAACATTATTTTCTGCCCGAGCTTGCCGTGTTGGTGTATAGATGTACGTGGAGTTATTGGGGAGGGGCTGGATGGAGAAGAGACGAGTTAAGTTTGGTATAGGTGGCGGAGTAACTGATATTGGGAAGTTTTTCGTTTGGTTGGAGATATAACTTTGCTGGGGGGTGTGGGGATCAAGGTCTTGCTGCGCCTTGGTCTTTGCTTGTTTTCCTCGCTTATTTAGGATGTGTTTGTGGTGAGCTTTTCGTGCAGAGATACTGTACTGAGTCAAGGTTTATTTTAATATCAAATAGGAAAAGTGCATGATTTTTCAAATATTTATTAATTTAAATTTAGGGATTAATTATATAAAGTTCACGAATACGAATTACTTAAAAATTGCTCTTGTTGGATGAGAATTTGAACGATAAAATAAATATTGTGGATGTATCCTACAAAATATATAGATATAAAATAATATAATATAACTTATTAGATATATAGTTAAGTAAATAGACAATAGACAACTAATTAGGTAAATAGTAGACGATAAATAATAATAGAAAAGTACAAACATACAAAAGTACAATTTCGTATATATGTCTATCTATTTCAGATCTATCTATCTATCTATGATCGTAACTTTCTAAAAATATCTTAAATAAGTAGAAATAAGCTATCAACAAATGTTAAAAGTATGGTTTTTACCTTGGTATAATGAAAAATGATAAGAATACAAGGTATGTTATACGTATAGGTATGTTTTTATTATTTATTTATTATATTTTCCTAGATTATGTTGCAATGGCTTGCATTCACCGTTTAATATGAATACCCAATCATGAAAGTCTTGTATTTCTGTAAAGCTAATACAATAAAAAAATTCTTACATTCCTTCAGAATTTATTTAAGGACAAGTTTTTCATATTTTTCAGTATAACATTAACCCATAGCCACAATGGTGAGGTCTAGTTCTGTGAGGCCCCACTCAAAATTCAATTAGCGATATCTTTATAAATATCATATTTTAGCCATTTTTAACCTTTATGAAAATTCGTTGAATATCATTACAGTTATTTTGATAAAGGTTGGTGTTGTAAAATTGATTACTTAAAAAAGTTATAAATAATTTAAGCTCGAAACAATAAAAAAAATAAAAATGGAATAACGGAAAAATGAATTTTTCTTCCTAAAAACTGTTTCTTTTCGAAGATTTATATGTATAATAAAAATTGTAAAAACTTCCAATAAGAATTTTATACACGTTTTCGATTTTATTAATTTTATATGTTACACGTTTTGTTACGCGCTCATAAATGGAGGACCTTAATCTTTTAAAACAATAATTTCATCTTATACATAAAATTATTTCTTTAATCAAATGATGTTCAAATCTATTAATGAATGTTGCCTTTTACTAATAAGATTTTTGTATATAGCAAATATTATGCATAGACATTAATATTAGCGAAATATCGGCATGGTGATCTGGCTGACACCAACTCGCTAGTGATACAACTAAAATATTGAAAATGCTAATAAAAACATAATAAAAAAACGTCTCTAAACAATAACTGAAGGCATTTTTAAAGTAAACTAACTGTTATAACTTAACTGTTTTATTACTCAATATTTATTGTAGTATTTGAATCAAAACACGCATTTACACCGCAAAAGGGTGTAAAGTATCAAACTATTAAAATCCGTATAAATTTTAAAACCAGAGACGTAATAAGTGAATAAGTAAGCAGCAAAGTTTGCGGTAGAATACGCGCGCCTCGCGCGCTCGAAGCGAGAGCATAAAACGAGGGTATAAAGCGCTTTATGTTGCCACTCAAAAATTAAAGCACTTGATCTCCCGCAACGTTGCGACATTCCACGGTATTCAAACCTTCTTCGCGTAAAAAAAGGTGGAAACAGAACGCTCGCAAAACTATTTACACCTCAATAGCAGTAACTCCGAAAGTATAAAAAGGTAGGTTTAAATCGAGGTTCATTTCGCGAAGAAACTTATCTCAGTGCATTATGGACGCGCATAATCTATATTTTACAACTCTTGTAAAAATTATAACGCGATCTGCATACACTTTTGCGACAAGGCGTAAAATCTCAATTGTTTCCAACTCTTTCGCCGGTACTTGGTTATTAACTTTCTTAACCCCATTATCCCGCAACGAAAGCCTCTCGCTCATTTGAAATTTAAAGCAGCAACAACTGCGCTTGCAAAAAACTGAAATAACGAATCGGACGGCCAAGGAAAAACGACAAAAGAGAGCCAATGATAAAAATTAACAATCGCGACTCGCGACTTATCCGTGGCACAACGCAGCTATACCTCGGAGAAAGTTGCGCGAGGGCATGTGAAAACCCGCGGTGTATATATACGCAATTTTCTTCCTCTCTTTCTCTCTCCCGGACTTTTATTGTATTTTTTTCATTAACAAGTCCCGGGCTCTCGCGTCCCCAGGAGGCGCGCCGAAGTTGTCGAGTTTTAGCGAGACTTTTGTTAATGTTCGGAATTAACGGAGTAAGGAGACTTTAAGTCATAAGGCCTCCCGGGAGTACGAGCGGGCTAGCTGCCGCTGGTTCGACGCCAACTTTCGCGATTCTTTATTTCTTTATCAACTCTCGGAGCTGGCTATCCTTGCCCCGGCTTATATATACACGCGCTCTCTCCTCTCGTTCTTGGCGCTCGCGAGCGCGGCCGGAGTCGCAGTGTATTTCGCCGGTGGCTTCGCGTCACTGGTGCTTTTCGCTGATTAAATTGTCGGTCTGTGCACGGGGATGACGAATGAATTGTTAATTGATCTGGGAAAAAGATTAGTTTTTGAAAAAAGGGAACATTTCTGTGAGACTTAGATTCATAAAAATAATAAACGTCGTTTGTAATTGAAAAGCTCCTCGTATTTTGTATACTTCTAAACAAGTGATAGTATTTGTCTCGTGCATTTTTGTATTATGTCATAAAATTGGATACCTTTCTTCTTAATTTTATGTGCCGTCTCTTTGGAATATCGATATACGAATTTACTTTATTCAAACTAATATAAGAAACCTCATCATTCAAAAGTATATTTTTGGTACTTTCAAAGCATATTCACCACGTACCTATTACACGTCAACTGTTGCCTATTATTGAATGTCGAAAATTCGGACTTAATGAAAATCTTTTACATTAACTATCTCAAAATTATTATTTTTACTTATATCTCATTAAAGTATTGCAAGAAATTAATTTAACTACATAAAAGTTAAAATAAAGAAGAAAGCTTAATTTTTTGCAAAATTATCATTTTTTAGTTATCAATCAACTAAGTAAACATTATACATTTTTTATTTAATTTCATATATACATGCATTACTATTTCATATACATGTATTACATTACCCTTTCTCAGGTAGCGGGTTGCTGGCCTGATCTTTGCCACCGAAAACTCCAGACAGAGATTTACTTTAACCCTCCTCCGCAGAAGTTTATTTTCGTGTATATGGATTAGATCGAAAATAAGTCTGCAACAATATTTTCTGCAAATTTTTAAAATCTTCTAAGTTAAAGCTATATTATTTATCTTCAATTTCAGAGGTTGTAGATGTCCTAATGAAGTAAAGATTTAAATTTGTGATGCAACATGTGTACAAAAATGACGTACGTTTTGAACGCGTATACTCGGCTTTCTTCGCAGGAGGGTTAAATGTCCCCGAAAATTAAAATTAAAGCTCTTTTGATCAAATTTGTTGTCTACTAACATCATTTCTCTTTTTAAAAACTTGCAGAGTTATGAGTCCAAGTACAGGTACCATTTTTTACTTAAATAACGCGAATATTGAATACAACAGGTCATATCTTGATTCCAAAGGCCGATGAGATGAAACTACGAATGTTAGGCATTATTTTTAGGTATCAGAAATCACTTCCCAAAGCCATATTGAAATTCGCATCCTACAGGTTGTGGACTCTCCTTGTAAGTAATAACTATTGGATATTATACATTATTAATACCAAAATTATTTGCAAAATAGTATTTTAATAAAAAATAAAATCGTCATGTTAAATGAAATTTTTTCAAGATCAACATGGGATTTTTTACTAGTTTTATTTAGGACTACTTCTAACGTAGCATGAGACTTTTTACTACTTTTGCTTAGAACCACTTCCAATATAGGATGGGAATTTTTACCACCGACTCTAGGAATTTTTCCATTGCGTTTTTGGAAAAAAAAGAAAAATGAAATTCGACTTTTCATAGGTATTTTCTTTTTAATTTACTTAGTATAGTGAATTATGGTAACTATATTTCTAATATTCAGTTTACAATTACTTGTAAATAAAATTTTTTTAATAAATAGTTCGAACGTAAGAGAATGACTGTAGAACACTTTTTAGTTAATCGATACATTTTTTATGTTGTCTTTTCCAGTACAATTAGTAAGGAAAAAAATTTAATTGAGTTAAATTTGGGTTAACAGTTAAAATGAGAACAAACTATTTTGAATACCTAACTCGAATAATACACATAATGAACAATTTTAAGATTTTCTTAATAATATCATCTTATTATCATCTTATCTTAAATTTAATTGTAAAAATGGTATGCAATATATACATTAAAAAATATGTTAATCAACAATATCGTTTCATAATCAATACTATACTTTTGCATAAGTTTAAGTTGCAAAATTTAAATATATACATATATCTCGACATAATAAAAAACAATATTTACTTGATATTTTTATTTTTCACCAAAGTGTTAAATAGAGTAGATAATTTCACATTGAAACAATTTATAATGTTTGAGGAAGCTAAGTGCCAATGAATTGGCAGCGGCTTTTATTATACATACATATGCTATGTTCTTAAAAAGAAATAATTTTGAAATAAGATATTGTTACTATGTTTTTTTATGTTTAAGAAAATATCCTAAAAGTTTAAGGAATAAAGCTATTTCCCAAAACTAATTCTTATTTATACTTTACAATCATCATTGAAATCATATTTTATTTATCATTTTACTTAAAAATATACTCTTCTTTGGTGCAAAAATATTCAAAGAATAACAAAAAATAATCACTGCCAATTCATTGGCACTTAGCTTTCTTAAACTAAATTAATTGTTCCAATATGAAATTCTTTGTTCTAATAAAATAATTTTAAATTCCTATATTTCTTTCTAAATAATACCTTGAAAAGGACGTGCGTTCTTATCATTGATGGTTTGGCAAAAGATAATTTATTACTAAAATTACAGAAAATTTCATATCAAATGCTGCCGATATACTCCAGTATTCCAGTATTCGCAGCTAAATAAGAATCGATTTTTTTTACAAAAAGATTTTTTCTCATCAAAAGAAAAGATAAAGCCATAAAATTTTACAGAATATTCTTATCTATATTCTTAATCATCTCAATTCTGTTTAACAATTTTCATTCTAATATTTCATAGATATTGCCGTTTGAAAAAATAACGATTTCGTGAATAACATAATAAGGGAAATAGCTTATTCAAAAATCGAAAAACCTCTAAAAAACAGAAACACATCAATAAACAAAACGAAAGTGTTGAGCCACCGTCCTTAAAGAAAAAGAAAAAAATTAGCCCCAAACATTAATCTTTACCGTGTATATTCAGAATAATTTTGATCCACATCCATACATACATACACACACGCACACCCATACACAAACACTTTTTAATGTGCACTTTTAATATGTTTGGAAGCAATATTGACTGCATTATGTGGGACAAGTTACAAGCTCCACAATTACTTTTTCCCATGCTGCATTGGAAACCTCTCTATCTGCCCCAGCATTTCGAAATTTACAAGTCAGAATGAGAATATTTCCCGCACTTTCTTGAAATCATTACAATTCAAAATAGGAATTATTCCAATTGGTAATATTTATTTACCATGCTACATAGTAATTTTTACAAATGATTCTTGTAATAATTACTTCAGGCATTGTAAAATTTCAAAGGTAGCATCAGAAATATTATTATTTTACCATATATTCCAAGCTTACAATCAAAAACTGGGAATTTTTTCCATAGTTTTTTTCTCAGTGTAGCCAATACCAAGTATACTTCAATCAAAGCGGATATTTGTATATTTCTTTGTAATTGTAAAGCCTACTAAATTATGGTATAAAGTAAAGCTTTTATACCCTAGACAGTTTAGCAGTTTAAAGATAGAGAATTTTCTCTGTACATAATTGACAAAAATTGTATCACTTTCCAATTAAATATTTTTTATTCGTAACTCCCCCGTGAGTTAATTCGAGTCAGACTAGGGGAAAATTTTTTGATATTGGCGTGTGTTTATCAATATAACTTTGAGAGCAATCACTCCGTGAATACTTTAAGCCACTTAAATCGAAACTAAGTATATCTTTAAAAATGAAGATCCAGGAACTTTACAACTCGACTAGTTACTCAACTATATTTCAGTGTACTCGATTCAAACGAAGTGTACAAAAATTGATTAAACCGCAGAGGCGTTAAAATAAAATTCATATCTCTACGAAAAATGTTAATATCCATTTTATTCAAAATAAATATATTTTTCTTTAATTATTGGATTTCAATTACCCAGTACTTACAAAAAATAATTAATATAATTATCCCTTCAACTTCTACAAACGCTATTATCGTCAACTACATTTATATTTTTATTACATCATTTATATCTTACGCAGAAGAAGAAAAAATCAAGGCAATAATCGAGCAGCCAGCAGAAAGCGATCCTCGAACGGGTGCACGAAATCAAATGAGAAAATCAGCGAGCGTGGCCCGGTAATGAGGCAAAAATCGAGACAGGTTTATTAAACCGAGGGAAGTTTTGCCCCTCCCCCTGCGTCTCCTCCGGATTAAGTTAGAACGCGGCCTGAAAACGAGCGAGCGAGAGCTCTAACGGGACCCCCTCCGGGCCATGAAAGAGACAGCGCTCAAGCAGTCACCCTACTTCGCCCGCTAATTTTATTTATTACGCAATTTAAAAATCGATACGATACTGAGGCTCGGTGATTTTCTGTTATTCGGCGCCGTAATGATTAACGAAGCATGAGGATTGTCTGCGCGACTCTTCAATTGCTGATGATTGGCTGATTGGGCTGATCTCGTTGTTTGATAATAAACAGCAGAATGAGTAATTTGAAATTTTTGAAGAATTTTGAGTACTCAGCGTACTAAGAGATTCATAATAATAATTACAAATTTAATATGATAATTATTTACAGAAGTACCATTATTTATTAATATTAATTTCAGAAGTAATTATGTAACATATCAAATTTGATTTCAATTTTACAATATTAAAAAGTTTTTAATATATTGTGCCATACAATGAAGCACATGTAATATATAGAGGGCGAGTGTTTAATAATTAATTAAATAGAAAAACTTAATATGTATGCAACTGTATATGTTTGACGTGAATGAAGATAACAAAAATACCATAAAAAATTATTCAACTAAATGAGTTAATAAATATTCATTTTATTGACTCATTTAATAAATTAACAATTATTATTATTAAAACTTCTCCATATCCCCCAGAGCAATACAATGATAAGCCAAAATGTTTTCAAAAGCGTTGATAAGTTATAATACAATAATAAAATTAAAGTAAAAAAGTATTATTTCATGTGCAGAAACGTTACTTGCTTGGTTTTACAGAATCATAGAAAGTCAAAGTCTTAAAAATATTAATAGGAATTATATACTTTAATATTTTCATACTTGTGTAGCATCAATAATTTTTTTACCCCAATTCTTTGATTATAAATTCTTAATCAATTCCGTCGTCAAAAGCTAAATTTTTTCTGAACCATAGCAGAACAATCGCACATCTAATTACAAATCTAACGTCATAAATGTAAAGCAATTTTCATCACTGATCATCCCCGGCATATCCCACGAACAACATCGAAAAGTCATATAGTTCGAGCTCATCACGTGCGCCCTCCCGCGGCATCGACTGACGAGCCACCCAATTTACCTATTTATGCGGTTGCGCGCTGCACCTGATTCCGTACATAACAAGTCGCTAACTGGTGGAGTATAACAGGCAGAGGCAGGAAGTAGCGGCATGCGCTAACCGAGTTAATCTAACCCGATTAACCGAAGACTAAGGGCTGACTTGGCACGAGGGGTAACTCTCTCTCTCTCTACTGTGCGCCCCGCGTCAACGGGAGCGTGCGCGCCTCTTCATTTTTAATTAATTAACGGTCAATTTGCCGGTGGGAGAGAGCGAATACCGACGGAAATTTTCAACGCAATCTCGCGTGACTCTCGCAATAATCGTTTGCAGCGAAACGAGCACTGGAATTATGTATCAACGAGTGGGGGGAGTAAGAGTGGATGGAGAGAGTTTATCTCGTTGCAGGAAAGCGGCTGGAAATTTTCCGAGCGAAATGCTGTTTTTTGGAGGAGCAAGAGGATGGTAGAGCGTTTTGTGGTTTATTTGAATGTGTGTTTGCGTATGAAGTGTCGTGTTTTGTGAACGACAGCTGGAGTTTAAGTAATTAGTGGTGACTGGGATGTATTTTTTAATTTTTAATTTTAGGTATCTAAATATAGATTTTGGCCTTTTTAATTACTAAAGCTTTTTAAAAACCAGGTCAATATGTTTCTAAAAAGATGAATAATTAACTGTCAGATGTATATAAATAATTACATTTTTCTCTTAGCTGTTATTACTTAATTGAAGGAGATCATTGTTTATTTTTAATACCTTTTATCGTTGAAAAATGAAATTTTTATTTTTTATTGTATAATATATATTTATGTTATGTAATATGCTTGTCTTAAATACATAAATCATGTTTAATGTTCTTCGATCAATGGCTATATCAAAGCCCAAATTAGATATGAAATGCTATCAGCGCAAAAGAAATGAAGCAATTAATTTATAAGATAGTTTGAAAACTCATGATACATGTATAATAAAATACTTTTACATGAGAGAGCAAAAAATTATAAAAATTATAAATTCTTGTCAAAATATAATTATTTTTATAATTACTTTGAAAAATATTTTATTACAATCTTATCGATTGTTGTCAATAACAGTTTCTTTATTTTTCACAAGACGATGAATATTTGAAAATTGGTACATTTTCATCAGTTTGTAACTGATAAACTATGATAAATCCATTAATATTTAATAACATCTATTATTCTTAAAAAACTTTCTAATTATATTGAAATATATACTAAAATTTTGGATTATCCTAATAAGTAGAGTAGATTTTAGGTCTATTGGCAGATACCCTTTTAACCCGTTGACTATTATTTTTAAAAATGATTTTTTCAAGTGAAAGTTTAGAAATCATCCTCATTGCTAAAGTTATAGAAGCTTTTATCAAGCTACAAAATATTAACAAACGACAAATACTTAAAATGTAAGAATATTACACAAAAATGATACATCCACATGCGAAATTCCATAACTACATAAACACCCTGTCAACTCAACACATACTCGGCAAATCGCGTGCGTTCACTGAGCAATACTGCTCTCGACGAAAAGCACCTCGCGCCGTTTCACCCTCCCGTCGAAATCACGTCACCGGCGAGAGACTCGTGCCTGCGACTGCGACGCGACGCGCGCCACATCGAGAAGGAGAGGAGGAAGATTGGATCCGCCATGCTTTAGTGAGCAATTAGTACGTAGCGCGAGTCTAGATTACAAAATTAGTCGAGCCTCGCTCTCACTCTCGTCATATCCCACGGAGCGTTGTAAGGGCGGTAGACGCATCGCCTCCGTGTCTGCTGGAGGTTCCATCTGCGATCTTTGCACGATCTTTGGCTGTGCGCCTGCAAGGGCGCTTTATTGGCTGGTTGGTGCTCGGAATTGCCCGATTGAATTTACGGGATGATGCTGTGGGGAGATCGAGAGTCTTGGTAAAAAATCAGGTATTTATTGAATCGTGCTTTGTTGCTTTATGTTTGGATATTTGCGTGTTTGTACATTTTTCAATTGGAAATGTATTTTATTAGGAAGATATCGAAGTTATTTAAAAAGTCGAAGAATAACGGGTTATATGTTAAAATAGCTAAAGAGCAAACCTTGGACTAGCCTTTATAGTGGTTTAGATCACAATAATAACATGAATGAAAAAAAATGACATTGTCAACTAAAGAAAAAATAATTAAAGTATCCTTAAATCTACTAGTTTCGGTTGTTTTCTATTGTAATTATCTTATGATCAGCGTATCATTTTTTAAAGGATCAATTTTTTTCGAATTCATGTTTTTTCTGTGATGTAAAAAAATATGTAAGCTGCAAAGGTTCGATTGTATCAATAATGCACTATTAAACCATAATTGAAGAAAACATTTCGACAGTTCTAAAAATGTCATTCCAGTCAAATGCCGAACATGTGCTCTCGAAAATTTGTTGGAATGTCATTCGTAGAATTATTCAGATAATTGCTGCAAACTTAAGAAAATGGATAGAATAATACTTCAGGAGAAAGCAGTTATATCTTGGTTTTGCAAAATTAAGGTTACATACTTAATTACAGCCAATTATTCAACTCTCAATCAAGAAGATTTAAGGCGAAAAATTAAAATCACACCATCTTAAAAATGTACAGTCTATCAATAATAAAACATCTAATTCCTGGTCAAGAATATAAATTTCAATTTATTCACAACCAATTTTATAAAAAATCATAAAATTTTATTTAGAAATAAAAGACAATAAAGGTATCGTCGTATGTTACATTACATATGAATTTTTTTATGTACAAACACATTAATAGAAAAGTAAATCATGTTAAACAAGCTCCTACATCACTTCAAATGCACGTCACCGGGCAAATTCAGAGCAACACAAGACACAACGCCGAAAGAACACGGAAAGAGAAAAAATCGGAAAACTAGGCCAGTTAAGCATGGCGTTTAACGCTCGCGCATCGTCAGGTGCTCCATCTCGCTCTTATTCCTTTTTTTCTATCCCACTCCTCTGTTTCTCCATCTCCCTCTCGCTTGCACCACCGGAGGCGCAATAAAACATTTCGCGTTCCGCGCGAGGATATAATTGCCGGGGCGGTCCGATCGCTCGATCGCTCTCTCCTCTTGCAGTATAGTCCACAAGGCAACGCACATAGCACCAGCATCCAAAGATACTCGGTACACACATAGAGGTGTGTGTGTGTAACGCTGCACGAGGGGCGAGGGATAGAGAGGAGAGCATCGTAGTCTAGGTTTAGGGGCCCCGGGGGGCAGCGCGCCCCCTTTTTCATCCTGTAGTTATTTATCGCCCTGTTTCCCGCGTTCTCTCTCTCTTTCGCTCTTTTTGCGTCTATCTCTCTTTCTCGCTGTAGCTTTCTTTCTACGTATAGCGGAGAGCGAGCTAGCCGATTGCCACCTCGTGAAGCTGTACGTGGGTACGCGCCCATCTGGGCGGGATATCATTTTGCGCTAGGAGATACGTCGTCTTGGATGAAGAAGTGGCTGGAAGAGAGTCAGTGATGATGCTTGATGCTGTTTGGAAATCTACTTCTAGATTGAGTAATTTACTGAAGTGTTCGAGGAAAATATCTTACTTGTAGTTAAAACTTCGTGTATTTTCTGAATTTATACATTACATTTATAAATAAATAAATAAACAATGTATTTTCTACTAATGGAACTGATTCAAATTTGGCCAGAGATTATGTATGGTATTTTAAAGGATCTAAAAGAGCTTTTGCTTACAGTACACATTCTTATAAATCTAACTTATCGTGAGAAATAAAAGATGTTACAGCACAGGGAATTATTATTATCAAAAGTGAGTGATAAATTTAAATTCTGCATGGATATTATCTTGAAATTAACACCGTAATTTGGCTTGCCACTTTATATCATCATACTCCATTTCTAACAGGGAGAACATCCTAAATAGGTTACGAGAAGTCAAGTATGATTCCTCTTTAGTGTAGTTGAAACGGATGTCATACGCCTTAAACAACTCTCCCGACACTTTTTAGATGTTAATGTTCTATTTTTAAAGAATATCTTATTCGTTTAAAAGACGTTAACTTGCAAAAGTTTTGTTCTTCTTAGGTTAAATCAAATATATGGGTATAAGTCAATGAACAGAAATTAAAAACTGATCCATATTTGACAAATTAAAGAGGTTTCAATATTCATAACATAACAGTCAAATTCATATCTTTTTAAACATAACCAGCTAATACACACATCACAGAAACTGACCAAAACTCTCTCATCTCATCCCATTCATCTGCCCTACTCCACGCAACTTCGAACCGATGTACACCGCAGTCTTGCACGAGCCGCGAACCTTCGTCAACCTCATAGCCAATTCTCGATCTTTCCAAACCCATCCGACGACTCAATCGGCACGCACAGATACACACACATACACACGCACACACACACCAGTGACCACTTCCTCCGCCACCTCTATCTTTTTGTCTTTATATCGTTTCCCCGTCGCTGTCCCTGCGTGTGTATCCACCGCTAAACTACTTTTCGCTCCGGCACGAAAGAGTCGTGGCGTGGACACTTGGCTAACTTTAATTCGACTTTTCCCCCTTCGAATGTTTCCGCGGTGGAGTTGGCGGTGGCGGGATCAGACACTTGGGAGAATGGACTTTTCTATCGTGAAAACGATAACTGCGGCCGAACGCCGAGCGCGGCGTTGACGCTCTCGATTATCGTGTAGCGCCGAGATGGATTGCCTTCGCTGACTTTTGTTTTGGAAGAAAGTAAGAAACTCAATGAAAAATAAGAATTTTTTTATTAATAAGGTGGATGCCCTTGTTTCTACTTTTTTAAGAATCAAATATTGCGAATCCAATTTCATTAGTCACATAAAGTGCGTAATTTTACGCACTTTAACGTGTAGAGGCCATTTTATGTGTTGAAATAACACGGTTCGGTGTGTTGAATTGGAAATACGCACATTTTGAGAATACTACTGCATGTATTTTCTATATTTTGCATTTAATACATTTGAACTGAGTTATCGTACGCATATATGCGTGTTATGGAACACACATTATCTACTGTGTTGTATTCTTAACACGGTAGAAGCGTGTTTTGTAACATATTTCAATGTGTTAAAGTATTTTTATACAAATTTTTTAAACAATACTTAACAATGTGGATAACAAATCATAATCAAATGCTAAATTCAATAAAATATTTATTATTTAAAAAGATTCAAAGTAGATATTTAAAAATTACATTTTAATATGATGCATTTAATATTAAATTAGAAAAGATATTATATATCAATTCCACGCATTGATAGATCAGTTTTTATTGATGAATAATTAAAATCTACTTAAAAATATGAATATGTGCAACAGTGTTACTATTCAGTTACAGTACTTACAGTATTTCGTTTACTAAAGAACAATAATTATTACATTACTATTGTAAAGTAATCAACATAACTTAAAATTTAATTAAACTTCTAGTATTTACAAGTTTAATTAAATTTGAAGACGTGAGATTGTGACGCAGTCGTTTTCTGTTTACCTCTCTCTTTATCTTCCTATCTTTCATTCGGCGGATATACACAGCTCAATTTCCTTATTCAGATATGGCATTTGAGAAAAGTCAGTTAAGTCCTGCCGAACTTTCCCGAGGCGTACGACATAGAAAAAAAAACCACGTAAGGCAGTTCCAGCCTGGCCTTTCGACAGAACGCATCTAATAAGCACTTCTTCATTTGTGTTCTCGTAATCTTTCGGGTTATTATATTTAAATATATTCGAAAATATAATATTTAGTATAATAAATACAATATTTATTAATAAGAAAAAACGAGTGTAGTTCTGAAATTGAAGAAGTTGCTGACAACAATATATCAATGGTTTGGTAAAAATTATTCGTAATGATTCAAGAAGAAAGTTTTGTACTCATTACGTGCAGTTATGAAGGTATGTAATATTATTGTTAGGTATGTAATGACATTTTTTGAAACACATATATAATTATTTTTAGTATACTAGTAGGAGTGTACTTTTAGGATATTTCTTTATAGGTATTGAGTTCCACGAACATATATCTCATAATGAAGAAACAGTCCTAAAAGCTGCTATTTTCGGACAACACCAGTTTATCCAAATTTTTAAGAAAATTAGATGTATTTTAGAAAAATTATGATAAAAATAATAAATAAGCTATTCGTCTTGTTAAGAGCACAGTGGTGCCACGCAGAGATATGTAATACAGATGAGGTGGCGAAAAACGGAAGTGAGCTAGTCAGGGAGAAATACACTCTTGTGGGAGGTCTTAACAAGGCGAATTGTACGATGTAAATTTCAAAATATATAGTAATATTACTAAAATATGTCATATTAAATAATGTTTCAAGTTATTTCGAATAAATACAAGATTTAAAAACAAAATAATATGCAATAATAATTTTGAATATATAATACACGTTATAAATGTGTAGAAGATCAAAAACTACACGTTAGAAATAGCAGAACGCTGAAAATGTAGAACGCTGAAAATGATACGTTAGAAACATGTTGCTATAGGCTCATGAGCATGTATATACGTAGTACTATAGCATTATATGGATGAAACGTATTTGCAGGAACACTCTTTGAAGTATGTAAACTCTGTGACAAAAATATTACAAATATAAACATGCCGTTTTAACACACTAGGATTTGAAGTAAAATGTATATAAAAATGGTTTGACAAATATAGTCTGGAAACTATTAGGAAAAAAATGAATTATCTCTTTTTTATTCGTATTAATTATGCAAAACAAATTCCTATTTTACTCACAATAATTAGTTATGTACTTATTATCTAGTTACCATCTATAATCATTTAAATTTACAAAAATTGTTGACTTTTGAATAAATACTTATATTATAAAATTATATTACAAAAAGCAATAGCTTACATAATATATATTAGATGAATATTTTTGATATAATAAAAAGATTACAGATATATTTTCAGTTTACGCAAATAATATCAGAGAAATTTTAGAAGTGATAGAATAAAATCAGACATCAAAATTTGATTGTCAAAAAAATATTGAAATTTTTGTTTTACATTTAATATAAGATGATTTTTAACAAGATAACTTGGTCTTTTATCTTTATATCAAAAACAAACAATAAAATTATTTGTTTTGATTCTGTCTCTTCCCATTTAGTATGCACTATTTCTAACTTATTTTGTAATAGTGAATAATAATTATGTACATTAATTAATTTAATATTTATAATTTTAGTTTCAATGTAAAATTTTTATTAAACAATCTGTAATAATATAACAATGATAAATAATGGATCGAATGATATCTATTATTTAAAACAAGACTTATTTGCTTGAAATTATTAGAAATAATCGATAAATCAAACTACTCGCAATTCAAAGATAAATAAATCCCAATTTATTCAGTGACATCAATACTCCTAAAAATTTTAGCACCGATAACTTCCGCGCTCGCCCCCATCCCAGCCTCCCCCTCATTCAACCCCTTTTCTCCAGTATCTACCAGCGGGATAAATACGTTTCAATAAAACGAGCCCCGCGAACCACCTCCACTCACACCCCATTTATTCTCCGCGCAAGCCAGCTATCCCTGAAATATTCAAGCCCCCGTCGAAATCCATCGATGAACTCGCGCATTAAACCTCTCTCCCTCCCTCGATACACAGCGTGCAAACGCGCCAAAACAAAGCGCACCCAGAGGCCCGATGAAAAATATACACACGCGCACCCACCCGCGAATCTCAGTCCCTCCCGTCGTGTCTCAATTATCGCTTACCAGAGAACGCGTGCACGCAGAGGTACGTCCGTCTCTCCTGCCTATCCATTAGCGATTGGCTGTCAGGTCGCGTATAAGCATCGACCGGGCGGTGCGGTAGACGCAAAATTATGCCGTAGACGATGCGCACCGGGGGAACAGTGCTGCAGCTCTATCTCCGTCTCTCTCTCTCGCGGTACGCGAAACGTAAGTGACACATTGACGGGAGGCGGCTGCTGCAGCTGACCGCCGCTTGGCAGGCGAGAGCGCGAGCGCTGCGAGTATCCCCTGGGTGGCTAGTTACCGCATGATTGGCCCTCCATTACCATAGAGAGAGAGAGAGGTGAATGGTTAGCAGCGATGCAAGATGACGGCGAGGGAGCGAGTGGGATGGAGAGAGAGGAGATTGTCATGTGTTGGAGTCTTTTCTGTGTGGCGGGTTTGTGTGTATATTGATGGACGACAAGTGTTGGGTGATTGAGGGACGATTGTTGGAGTGTAAGTGGAATGGGAGATGTATGCGTAAGGAAAGATATGGCGATTGTTAGGAAGTTGAAGTGGAAATAGTGGAACGCGGAAGCAATCAGAATAATGTATTCCAAACGATTTCGTAATAAACTATTCTTCAGAAGTGAACTCATGGACTTTCAGGACTATATTTCTTTTAAAAGATTATTTCCAACTTTTATACAACCATATGTTAATAATAATAGAATTTTTATAGTATTTTCATAGTATCTGTATTGATATATGTGTGTCTAACAATTGGAAATAATTTTCTTAAAGAAATGTAGTCCTGAAAGTCCATGAGTACAGTTCTGAAGAATAGATTAAAGCCTTGGTGACCGTGAAAAATATACCGCCTGATTCAAAAACCCGTGGTTGCCCGGGGAACAAGAGATATCTGCAGATATCTTTGAGTATCTATACGATATCTTTTAGATATGGAATGCGCACTTTATGAACATTCAATGTCTTTAAGTTATCTTATGTTTTTGTTGGGAAGTGGCTAGAAAGGCTTAAATTCAATAATGTAGAATAGAGCATTCTTAGAGGACTATAAAGACCACTTAGAGGGGTTTAAATGGTGGAGAAATCACATATAATGTACATATTCAAGATATAAAAACTTGAATTAACTTAGACTATGTCAAAATATTTTTGCAGTGAAAATAATGGATAATGACTTTTTACACGATTTAACTCAATCTGGCCCCCTTAAGATGGTTCTCTAGTGAAATCAAATTTTTCTACAGTTTTCATTTTATGAATTGATACTTACATATTATATTTGTACTGATATTATGAAGTTATTTAAAATTTGTCAGCCATTTACCTCTCTTAGATTTAGAGTTATCCTGGGAAATGTGTTAAATTTGAATAAAAATAGGGTTACGAGGATAGTCATCCTGGCGCAGACCTAATTATTTAACTCGGATGACATTTTTAGGATATGTTATTTAAAGTATATACAAAAGAGTGTGGATTTTTTATTCTCTAAAATTTATTATTAATTTTTTAAAAATAAAACATTATTGATTTATGATTTTACTTAAAAAAAACACTAGTTTTACAATATTTTTACGTGTAGTGGCTTTTAATAATAAAGTTGTTCATAATAATTTCAAAAACAAAATACACACATTTATTCTAAATACTTTAAATAATATTCTTCTAATTTTAGCCGGATTCATTAATCTAGTGTGCTCCAGGATAAAATTAAAGTTTAAAAAACAAATTAGTGAAAATACAGTGATCTTATCAAAATAGTGGCTTTATGGAATACACTCACTACAATTTTAGAAAACTATTCATTATAAATATAAATTATATATCAATAACTCTTAGAACACATCTGACTAGTATGATACAGTATTCAACCACCAAAACTTTAATTTTATTAAAAATTAATGCATTATCTGTAGTAATGCTTAAAATATGTAGTGAAAATAGCTCAAAAGATTCTCAAAATTTATTTTTTTGTCCTCAAAGGGTAACTTTATATAATGTAAACTAGTTTTTCAAGTTTTATAATGAAAACTCCACTCGAGTAAATATTTTAACAATATCGAAACTATACTTGAATATGTATAACCATATATGATCAGATATTTTCATATGTTGCCATAACTTGTTTATGATCATGTATGATCATACCAAATGTTATGTATAGTCGTGTATGATCATACATTAAACGTTATATATGATCGTGTATGTTCATAATATATATGAGTCATTTTTACCCAAATACATATGGCAGTTTATTAGCAATTAGATTATAAAATATTGCGCTGAGAAGTTTCATTGTTAATCGTTATCTTAATCTTCATAAAAATAAATACGATATCATTAACGAATATTTTTGAAAAGTGAATGTTAAAAGTTGCATAAGTGTTTACAAATTTTTATTCAAAATCTTTAATTACAATTAACTCTACTTAATAACTATCGAGTCCCACAATTCCATCCACCTATCAATAACGAACCCACTTCGCTCCCCCAGAATTCCCCATTCGCGCAATAATCATCGTCACGAAAACTACCTCTTTCCCAACCATCTCCCGAGCGTGGAGGGAAATCGAGCCGCAGAGCGAATCCTCACGACGGCGAATACCCCGCGTTGCAGAACTGCGAACGCTCGCTCTATACCGGCAATTTAAGAAAGCGATCGAGAGAGAAGGTAGGCGGGAAAAGCGCCGATTCTACGAAAGAATCGAGTAGAGAGGGAGAGGGTTCGCTCGGCGCGTCGTCGCGACTCCCGCGGGAACTGCAATGCCGCGCGCGGGAGCTCATCTGCGTCGCAGTGTCGCGCGGTACGGAGATCGACCAGTCAGTGGAAAACGGCAAGGAGGTGTCGGACGGCTTGCGGATGAAGCCGGCTTGATCGACCTGTAAGGAGATTGGATGCAAGGGCATTTTGAAAAAGATTGCGTTTTTCAAAATAGGATTTAAAAGTAGAGTTTGATGGCTTTAGGTCCCAAATATTAGTTGTGATGAGTGAATATAAGCCAGTTCAGTGCCGTTGTTACTCATGAAGCTCTTTCTGCCGCTTTCTTTAAGTATTGCTCTTAAGGGGGGGTCGGAGCTATCCTGATTGGTGCAGATTTTACCTAACCTCAAAAATTAATATTATACAAATAAAAATTTGTGGTCATTTATGGTACAAAAATATGGTTGTCCAGTGTTCTTGTCATAATAATAAATGTTTATAAAGCTTCAAGCGTACATAATTGCGTACAATTTCGTAAAATAATGAAAAATACGGCGCGAGGTGAAGCTATCAGTAAGGCTAATAAGCGGTTAGATGACCATCGCTTTTACCGTTTTCCGTTCGTCAATTGTAACAATATTTCATAATAAAAAACTTTTGAGGCTACTAATAAACAAAATTGCTGTTGTCCGGTGTTCTTTACATAATAACAAACTATTATCAATCACGATTTTGATGTTACTATGTGAATTTTAGACGTATAATGAAAAATACGGCGCGAGGTGGAGGTCACAATGGTAAAGTTCGCTCCGACCTCCCCTTAAGTCAACTTTGTATCTAGTATAATGCCTCTTTTGTCTGCATCTCTTAATTATCGACGAGTATGGGTACGATTCTCGTAAAGTTTGCCCTCTGCTTGTTAGTCAGGAAAACGATTTCCGCTTTCTCGATTGCTAGGTCCAGTTCATGCGGCCTCGTCACCATTTCTCGACCATAGTCATAATTACTATTAATTTCACTTGTGCCTCTTCTTTAGTTCTTGCGACAATGATAATTGCGATAACATCGGTGCATCCGATAATATAGCATCCCGTGCGTAAGTCCTTCCGAAATGTCATATACGAGTAGTAGCCATCTATCCTTCAGATAATCTTGTACCATACGAAACAGGTAATTTGATATCTTGCACTTATTGCATAGCGGCTCGAGCTTGTCTTTCTACTTTGCCGAGTTAAGGGGTCAAGCCTGAGTTAAATTCTGTCAAAAATCATTGTCCATTTTATAGACTACAAAAATATTTTTATACAATCTAAGTTGATGCAAGTTTCTATATCTTAAATATAATAGTTTCCTATGACCCAAAACCCGATATATATCTACTGGGAATCGACAGTTCCTTAAGGTGGCCACATTACCTACACCCCCCTTATTTGATCCGTGTTCCTTTTTCTATACAAACGCCAGTTTCTCAGGATATACAGGATATACATTCTGTATCACTTGGTAGAAGCCTTTGACCAGATTATAAGGACTTCTGTCAGGACTTATGTAGTAAGTATTTATGTGTACAGCAGAGGAGGAATGAAACTAATCGCGCTGCTGGTAAAATTTCAGTTTCTCCTGCCCAAGCTCCCTACACTCCCTACACTGCACCATCGAAATATATTGATGACTATTCAATAAAGAAGTAAAAAGATAATGATGAAAATATAACATTTATGTTTTCACAATTTCATATTGAAATTATTTACTAGGTTTGAGAAAGCTAAGTGCCAATGAATTGGCAGCGGTTTTTTACTATTCAATATGCATAATTTTTATCTATTCAAATAATTACTCCTTTTAGATGGTATGATACAGTAATCCTCCTTTTTTTGCTAATTCTAACCTCGCTTTGCAAATTGGTTGTTAAACAAATTACCATCTTCAAAGCTTTATCCGCGAATTAGTTTCCAACCTCTCTCCAACTCCATCGCAGCATCAACCCTTTCGCGCGACATCGTCATTATACCTCATCATCCCCCCAGTTTTTCTCGCGTCCACCTATCACACATCCACCTTCTCCTCTCCCCTCCATACACCAGCACATCTAAGTGCATGCAAGGTTTTTGCCGCGTGCCTTATCTCGCCCCATCCGCGAGCGAAAAGGGACGCAGACGAGCGAGGATTCTGCCACGCGGGTGCAGAGGAGAGGTAGGAGATGGATAGACGCGAGGCGAACGTATGTAGACATGTGAGGAGGGGGAGGCAGGCAGGCAGGCAGGCCCTGCACTCGCTTAATTACACCGACGGCCTCCTGGGAGAACGCGAAGCATCAGTAGCGACCTTTCTCTCTCTCTCTCTCTCTCACACTGCGCATTATGCGTTATATATACGTGTACTGCGCAACAATGTTTTCATGCCGTCTTTCTCTCGTTGGCTCTCTTCCCTTTTTTATTTTACTACCTACTTCTTTCATTTCTCTTGCTCCGGAAGATCCTTGCTTGTAATCTCTCAAGCTTTATATGCACTGCTTTATATTTCTTTCGTGTGCGGTTTTCTCGCTCTTTTTGTGCTTGTTTTTCTCTGCGTTGTAGAGATAGAGGTGGTTCTCTGTTTCTTATAGGATCGGAGTTCTGTGCGTCGAAGAGATGGATGCTACGCTTTATACGTGTGTATGCTGCTTTTTGCAACTAACTTATTGCTCTCTTTGGTCTTGTGTGTCTTTTGTGCGCCGAGTCTTTTCTGTCTCGTGCGCACTATGTATAGTTGGTTCTTCTGCTTATTTGGATTATTGTTTTCCTTTTTTTGTTCTTTATATATACGAACGTATGTAGCTATAGATCTTATTGCAGAATCTGAGATTTTTAAAATAATTGTATAAAAATATGGACTTAGTTTTGAGCTTTTCAAACTATTTTATTATTTTATAAGAGTTAAAGAGATTGTTAAAGTTTTTAATATTTATTCAGTTTATGTTCGAATCTTTATTTTAAGTACAACATGAATTTCAATTTATTTTAGAAACCGATAGATATATTGTGAATGAAAACAAATTGCAAATTAATTAACCTAGATACAACAATAATGTATGCGGACTATCAAAGCTAGAATTTTCGAACGACGAAGGTGATATGGTCGCATTATTAGTGGTTTTGTGGAGTCGCCGCTGGATAGATTAATACGGAATGCTAGTTTATCATTTTATATTAAATCTGGACTATAAGTTATTTTTATAACAAGAAATATGTGAACGTACAAGAATAAAAGAGAATACATTCTGCAATATTCAAAAATGAAATTAATATTTAGCGTAACACCGAATTCTGTACTGAATACAGCATCATATCAATAATACGAACGTCTTCTGCATAATTAGTCTTGTTAAACTATCTAGATAAGTTTATTTGCATACCATTCTATAAAACAGATATTTCTATTACAAAAATATCTCTGCAGCATAAGGACACTCACGTTTATCTAAATTAAAGGTCAAGATACAAATGAGGGAATGCACGGTAAAACGGTATACCTCGAAAACTAGCGTTTTGAGAAAAGTAAGAAAAACTTAGGAAACTATGTTAGAAGAGATTTATACTGCTACAGCGTTATAGATATTTAGAAAACTCCATGGTACACTAGTTTTATAAGCGATAACTAAATATAATATAAAACCAAGCTGAATAATAAAAATTAAAATCCCGAGTTATACCGTTTTATTACAGATCGAGTCAATTTCTTGTTAATATACCGGTTTTATTGCAACAAAAAAATATCTTTTATGAAGAATACTGTTAATTAATTTATATAAATAAATTATGATTTTTACAACACTTTTTGCGATAAAGTTGGTAAGGTAATATCATTGATTTATTTTTAAAATTTTGTAGACACTTTTCTAAACAGACGACGCTATATAAAAATTCAACTAATGAATTATCATTTATCTTTACATTTTTTTAACATAAGCGTGCATAACCACGCCATGTTCCTGAAACTTGCAACAGCTTACAAGGGAAATTTCCTTAAAATCCATCGAAACCTCCTGTCCCTCGCAGCCCCTCGCTGGCCCTCATCGTCCTCGCTCCGGCAGCTATACATTACACGTCTAATCTACTTTACAAAAGCCCAAGTTCGACCTCCTCCTCTCCGAGATTTCCGAAGGCCGACGGACTTGCATCCTCTCTGGCAACTATCCGCCGTACACCGGCATCGGTAAAAGCAGGAGCATCCCGGTGTACACGGGGCCGGATCCCGCGGGAGCGCAGCAGCGGCCAGTCGGATGCACTTGGTCTCTCTCTCTCTCTCTCTCTCTCTCGCTCGCTCTCTGTGCAACGAACGGAGAGAAATTCTCCCTCCGCGGCGTTACTTAAGCCAGCGGCAGCGAGTCCGCGCGTGCGGTTTGCCTATCTACGCTGCGCTCGTCTTCTAATTCGCTTGAGTAGAAATGCCTGCTGGAGAGAGAAAGAGAATCTTGCTTATGCAGTGTAGCGGAGTTGCTTTGGATAATTCAGGATGAACAGGGCTTTGAGGGGGGAGTGGCGATGGCGATTACGAGGTGGTGGTGTACCGTGCGGAAGAGGCGAGATTGTGCTTGAGATGCAGGTTTTTGGAGGCATTTTGGTTTTGGTACAGTTTCATATGATTTGCTTGTATTTGGAAGTGGACAGACGTTTCGATCAGTGCTTATAATGTACGGAATATGTCATTGATTTTACATTCCGAAATAGTGGATGAAGACGAAAATTTTTATTTTCAGTTTCATGCATTTCTTCTACTGAAAAGTGGATATAATTAAAATATTTTCTAACAATGAAAGTACTTCAAATACATATCTAGTTTGTTTCAATGGGCCCTAATTCTCGCGCTACAGGTAATTTTATATATGTCATATTTTAGTGGAAAATGTTATCTTTACTTATGATTATAATTATATAAGATTTTACGATGTTTGTGATACAATTCTATTCAAAAGTTTATATTACGCATCATGTTGAGCGTTTTTATTAGATTTTCACATTATTGATGTATGTTTTATGCTAAAATATCATATAGTTCTCAGTTTAAAGAACTTATAAAGTAAGCCTATTGAATAGTAGTTTTGAACTAAATTAACTTTTGATTACGATTGTAGCACGACAGCCCCCTTAAAATAATATATCTGTTTTTTTTCTAACTCAATCCAAATCTAGGAAAGTAATACCAAGGCTAATTACCAAGGAATACTTACCAAGGAAAACATAGCGCTTTGATTTTTTAAGGTTACTGTGCGGTCTTAGACCCCGGTGAATTTTATGACATTTTGAACTTTATTTAGGAATGAATATAAAAATTTTATTATTTATACAATTTTTAGTACCTAAACTGTATTATTTTGATTAGAATTTGCTTCTATCACTCAATCGTAAACTTAAAGGATCTAGACTCTATCGCTTTCGGTTGAGTCCGACATTGGAATATTAAATATCAAATAACTGATATACTTAATTGTACTTTTTGTTCTGCGTATCTAGTTCTATATATATTTCACGACCATGTAGATTAGATTAAACGATTATAAATTTAAAAGTTGATAACAGTATAACGTGATATTCAATCAAAATTAATTCTATTCACGCCTTCTTTTATATCAAACTTATAATATACTAAAAGTACGTATATATATTTTTATAAACCATTTTTTTTTGTTTTGTTAGTATTTTATTAATTAAAATCTTTTACCTAATCCTACTATTTTAATAAATTAAAAATTTTAATTACAGCTATACTCTATTCTCATATACGGTCATACGCAGGACCTCGTGCAATAACTCACCGCTATATATATTTCTCTAACCAAGCGCGGAAGCGACGCATTTAAGCTCGATTCTCATCCCATTCATCATTCCGATGCCTGTTAGCGGGGCGAAAAACTGCTATTCTCGTCTCTTCTTTTCTCACTGCGGCGGTACGCGCCTAATCTCGAGCCCATAAATAAGATAACAATTTTTCATCCCACCTCTGGCTCCTCTATATACGAAAAAGGGGGATGGCGAGAAAGGCGCACGTAAGGCGGTACAGAGGAAAAACTGCGATGAATAAAAAGAAGACGACGAAGAGGACGAGATCGCAGAAGAAGTTGCGAGAAAGAAACTGATGGAGAGATAGAGGGAGTCGAGAAGGAGGGAAGAGAATCGCGAAAGGAGGAAAAAGTTTGCAACCCTCGTTACGAGGTATCGAATTCCAATTAGATGACGATCGCATTTCCCAGAGTCAAGTGTAAAAGAGGCGCGCGCGTCTTTTTTTATGCGCGAGCGTAAAGGTGTACGTGAAACGTGGCACGGCTCGGTGGGGAAGGTCTCACGGGGAAATCAACTCAAGAGTAATTCAAGACGTTTTGGGAATTCTTTGATTTTGCATTAGAGCCTTCGCGGGTTTAGCTGTTGGTATGCGGTGTGAATACTGTGGGTGATTTTTAATCGTATAAGAGATAAAAATGATTGTATTTAATTTTAAGGTACTAGGAAATATGTATAACTGTAGTTTCCTATCGAGAGTAAAATTAAGACTTTTTCATCATCATATTAATATATATAAGGGGAGAGTTCCCCAGTATGACTGCTCTCCCAGTATAGACACCCCAGGGCTATTGATCTTTTACCGCAACATAGCAGCATTTTAGATGTTGGAATAGATGCATGTTATAGTTCTATTAAGTAGGACCAGAGGTTCTTGTTTTTAAATCAACCCTTCTAGAATTATTGAGATAAGAACGAAAATGCCGTTATTCTCCAAGTCAAAAGTTATTTCGCATAAAAGGTTAAGGGGACCTAACCACCTTAAAATTTTAATTTAATTGGTTATATATTTTTAGGTAAGAATGAATTATTTATCATATATTATTTTCTTTTTCGGTAAATTTAAATATTTTATCCGAAATTTTTTTTGTCGTTAGGTCACCTTAAATATAGCTATCAAAGACAAACTGCTCTTTTTTCATCGTCCACATGATTTTGAGAAAAGCTATAACTTATGTCTGTGAATTTTTAATACAGACTCCTTCTCTCATATCAGAATTAATTGTATTTTGAACAAAATAACATTTGGAAAAATTCAATCTGATGCTTAAAACTCTCAAAATCATGTGGACGATGACAAAAGAGCAGTTTTTCTTTAGTATCTATTTCAGGTGACCTAACGACAAAATCAAAATTTCCGAAATATTTCGATATAATATTTAAAACGATTGCTTTTAAGCCTAAAATGTTTTCTGGACTCGTGAAAAAAGAATACTTTTTTAAAGAAGAGGCTATCTCGAAAATTGAGTAAAGAAGGTCTATTATAACTAATTATTTCTTGCGTTTATTTTTTAGAGTAACAGTAAAAAATAGAAAAATTGTTTTTATTCGCTAACCATACATTTTGATATTTCTTATTGTTAATCTTTACAAAATTAAATTCGAGAACGAATTAGTTAAATTAGCCCTAATTACGTGATTCCTCAGTTAGCCTCTTCTTTAAGCGAACGCTGAGTTAGCCTCTTCTTCAAGCGGAATCTGAATTAGCTTCTTCAAGCGACCGCCGAGTTAGTCTCTTCTTCCACTCAACCGTCGATATATAATAAGTTATATACGATTTATATATAATTTGTATGTATATCTTCATAATTATTTAAAATTCCAATATTAAATCAGTCAGCGGACTTATAAGATTTCACCGGTGGATTTTTCTATCACACGTATACATCTATATGTTACGTGATTCAATTGTTTTCTTAGATGTGAAAGAATTTATTTAAAACAATTTAAACCTTTTAACCCATTTCTTCCCAAGCGGCCATTTTATAGTCGATTGATTGTTTGCCTAAAACCGCCATTTTTAAATTTTCCAACGGAAATTTAAAAATTCTGACTTCAGAATTGGAAAGAGCGGACAATTTTACTTCAGAAAAGTGCCATTGGTTATTATTATTTATTTTTTCGACAATCTTTTAGGCAAAAATCCAATCGACTATAAAATGGCCGCTTGGAAAGAAGTGGGTTAATAAGATAAAAGTTCTTATTTCTAAGATTACATTACAACTGGATTATTTCAAAGAGCTTTTAAAACAATTCGATTTCCCAAGAAATATTTAATACTCCCTGAATACTGGATCCACTTGCCTACCCCCTGCAAAAATAAATCACCCACCTCCAACACAACCTACAACCACTATATACCCCAGAAGAAAGAGATCACTCGAATCGACGTGTAAGCCAGGGCATCGCGTGCTCCACGATATTATTCGGCACACACGCTACTCTCCCAGGATCCGAACCGAAACGCGATACATACATACACATATCCGCATCGGAATTCCCAGTAGTCACGACGCAGCGCACTACGGCAGGTATATTACACGTACGTTGTACGTACGCGCGACTCCCATATCCAAGAAGCTAAGAGGCGCCAGCGCACAGACTCGAGACTCGAGAGTGGAGGATATATAAGGCGGCGGAGGACGTACTCCAATGGTTGCGCCGACGTTACTGCCGCGACAAAGGAGAAAGATCAGTGTGTGACTCTCGGCAAAGTCCTTTGGGGGTTGGATCTGCGCTGGATAGTGAGCAGCTTGCAAACTCGATTCGATCACGCACTTTGTCTATCTGGAATATTTTTGGTCTCTTTCGGTTCGGTCGTTGTCTTCTTGTAAGATGATTTTCAGTGCGGATAAAGCTTTTTGATGGCGTACGATTTGTTGTTCTTATGCTCGATAAAATTTGAAAATTAGATGAGAGAAACTAGAGTCTAAGCTTACTAGTTGACAGGACATTCAACTAATTGAACTTGCCTTTGGGTTTACTAAAATAAAAATGCTTTTCTAAATATTATGCATTATATATAGATTTATGTATATAAATGGCAGCATCTTAAAATTAATTAAATAAAAATACACATCCTTGCACTTGGGCCAATTAACAATTACTTTTCTAATGTAATTAATATGAATTGATGTATATATTTAATAATGTGTAGGATATGGTTAAAAATATAATAATGAGACATCTCAAATAAAACCGTCTGCCTCCTTAAGGGGAGGTCGGAGCTATCCTGATTGGTGCAGGTTTTACCTAACCTCAAAAATTAATATCATAAAAATAAAAATTTGTGGTTATTTATGGTACAAAAATGCGGTTGTCCGATGTTCTTGTCATAATAATAAATGTTTATAAAGCTTCAAGCGTACATACTTGCGTACAATTTCGTAAAATAATGAAAAATACGGCGCGAGGTGAAGCTATCAGTAAGGCTAAGAAGCGGTAAGATGACCATCACTTTTACCGTTTTCCATTCGTCAATTGTAACAATATTTCATAATAAAAAACTTTTGAGCCTACTAATAAACAAAATTGCTGTTGTCCGGTGTTCTTTACATAATAACAAACTGTTATCAACCTCGATTTTGATGTTACTATGTGAATTTTAGACGTATAATGAAAAATACGGCGCTATGTGGAGGTCACAATGGTAAAGTTCGCTCCGAACTCCCCTTAACGCTGTTATGACTCTGGTAGGTAATTAGGAGCAAAACGCGTAATTTTTCGCAAATAATTTCTTTTGTTTTCATCATTCATATCAACTTCTTACCAATAAGTTCCAAATATTGTTCGATTTATACGACAAACACAATAGTCATCTTATTAATACGTACTCAATGCATTCGTCTCATTAATTTCAACCTACCGCAACATTCACCTTCCATTCATTACCCCTCCCATCGAACCACCCATCTGGCATCAACGCGCCTTCTTAATTCATGAAACAGCCCTCGTCCCATCCGCACTCGTAAGACGCCGCTCGGTCCACCAAACCTTGCCATACAAAATTGGCGACGGCAGCGAGAGTGGTGCAAGTATATACGTAAGTGCACGGGCATTGGTAAGGGAGGGGGGGGGGGGGGCAAGACTCTGCGAGAAGAGAGACTTTACGTCGACAGCGCGCGGTAAAGCCCCGGAATTGTGGCCCGTTGCTGGTGCTGCTGATGCTACGCGAGCGCGTGTCCTCTCCGGGGACCTGAAGGAATAGAAGGAGGGAGGGAGTATTGAAAATTACATCTTAGACCGGGTAACGCAGCCATACACCTGCATCTCTATCTCCGCCTTGTAACGACGTCCGATTTTCCTCTCCGTCCTCTCTCTATCTCTCGCTCTCTCTCTCGCTGTCTTCGTTGTCTTTCGCATGGACAAGGAAATGGCGCAGAAGTTTGAAATATTCTCATATTGGAAAACGGATAAAGTTTGATGATATGAGTGATTTATTTATCTTTATTAATTTATACTTCTAAATTTTCTTAGTAAGAATGTTCATAGTGAATTTCTGTTTTTTTGTGATTGAATTTTTGTTATATTATTGTTTCTTCGTTTCTTAACTACAAAAATATACATGCATTTTCATTATTAAATTTAGTACATAACAGATTTTTATCCAAATCCATATGTCAAAATTTGATTAAGTTTTAATATTTAGTTAGCAACGGTTATATTAATTTTAGCTTCACTATTACTCAAGCAGTTTCATTAATAAAATATTGCCTCATAGTCATGGTATAACGTTTTACTAACTTTCAAATAAATTTTCAAAACGTATATAAAATAAAACATCTGATTGTCCACTGTCCGTATATTTGATAATAGAAACAATAGAATTCCACAAAAGTGCTTAAATGATAAGAAATATTTAGTTTGTAAAAAATTTTAAATTCTAGATACATCGGATAGCCAAGAACAAAATTACATCAACCTGCACTTGAAAACAATCCGCTTTAAATTTAATCTATACTTTAGAAAATACGAATCTTTTTAGGGAAACAGATCGATTTTCTAAAAGCACTCAAGAAAATAGGAGCTTCTCGTCTTTCTTACAGAAACTGTAGCGTTAACCATTTTATTAATAGATTCCATAAACTATTTTACCTGGCATCGAGAGTACATTCTATGTTTCTATGTATCCAGAAACTGAATTAACAAGTAATTACTTTAAAGCCCTTAAACGGTACGTTAAACGATTTATATTTTATTTTTAGATTGTTTATTCTGAAACTCATCATTTTAAGTCTCTCGATATAAAGAACTTCTTACTGGTTTAAATAAGTTTTGTTACAGTTTATCAATATGTTAATTTAAGTTTAACAATATTTCTACTTCTAAAGGAGTAAATATACATATGATTTCCGACCGTGCAATGAACATTTCATTATAATGCTCCAGAGTTACTTGTCTAATTTATCGGGTAGGTCGACGATGTCGTATTAAGGTTTCTTTAAAATGTAAAAGTAAATGATACTTCTAATGAATCACATATTTTCTTCGTAGTTATTTCATAAGTATATATTGGTACATGCTACATTTTTTAGATTGCTTAACTTTTATAATCTGCTGAATTCGTGTATCCCGTGGAAGCAAACGTTATGAGAGGGTTAATCTACAACCAATTTCTGCTATAAATCCCAAAGCACATTTTCACAAAGAATTTTCCATCAAACAACGCCATACATTTTCCAACGCATCTACAATACATTTCGATTCACGACACGAACTATTCTCTCTCCATCAAAAAACACGCACTCCGAGGCGCGTGAAAATCTCGGGCATACATGCATAATACGCCCCCTGACTCCTTCGAAATCCAAGTCACACACGTGTGTACAGCATCAGCCGAAGATCAAAGAGAAAGAAGCGGCGGCAAGCCCGCGCGCGCGAGAATCATGCATGGAGGCGTGAATAAGAGCTGCACTATAGGTACGCGTCGCGCGCACATAAGAAATGCAACTGCCGTAGCGGCAGCAGAAGCGCGAAGTAAAAGCGAAAAATGTAATATTGAAAGGTCGGCAGCTTGCGTCGTTCGGCGCTCGAGTTATCGGATGACAGCGAGACGAACTTTTGCGCGCCTGGGTGTGTATACACATAGGCGGGCGAAGAGTGTGTATACGTACATGTATACGCGAAAGCCGGAGACATTTAGAGGAGTTTAGAGTCGCTAAACTTTCTTTTTCTTATTGACGTTTGCCGTGCTGCTGGCTTTCGCCTCTTTTTCTTCGCAGCTCTATGAGTTTTATATAAGGCATAAAATTTAGGGAGGACGGATATATTGTATGGATTTTATACGTTTGTATATTATGGAGACGTAAAATGTCGTGCGGTGCACGCATCTCGTTATTGCTCGAGTTCCGATGTGTCTCTCTCTCTTTCCGCCGTTCCCGCTGGGCTCAATAAACCTAAGTGATTTTGCTATCGTATTTTTGTGGCTTCATTACTGCTACATCTTTTCGGTGCATTTTAAATGAATTATCACTTCCTAGTAGAGAAAGGTTTGTGATGATAAAGAAAGTTGTTCTAAAAATAAAACCGACTCCAAGAAAAATGCTCTGAAATGTAAAAAATAATAGTTAGAGGAAGAAAAAGTTTCAAGCTGAAAATTCTTTTTTTAATTTTTTAAACTAGATTTCGTCTAATTGTGTGTCTAAGGAACATTTTTATAAAAATTTTCCTTAAACTAAATAACCTTTCCAATAAGAAAATGTTTGTTTCAATTAATTATTTTAAATTGCTCTTGTTCTAATTGATAGCTCGAAAAAAGTGTATTTTATTAATTGTTTTTAGTAAAAAGCTTGTTTTTTCTTTTTAATGTATGTTTACAATAAATATCTTTTAAGTAATTGGGTCGTTTCGTGATTTTTTAAATATCATATTTTCATAGATTATAGCATTCTGCAAACTTTTAGAATTTTTGCAATATAATCAAAATTAAAGAAGATAGAGCGTTTTGAAAATCCTCGTGACGTCATGGTTCATACACAGCGCTTTTGAAATCACATGAATCGTGACGTCATAAAGAAACTTTCGATAACTGTAACTCTTGAAAATCTCGCTCATTATGCAAAATTCAAACAGATTGGTGAATCGGGTTAAGTTCTCTATCGAAATTTTCGATACGTTCGAAGAAAAAAATTATTCAATGTGGTTGTTAAAATTTAAAATTTAATGTTAGTTTCAATGGTGTATATTTTGTCAATCATTTATGGATTAATTTATCTACATAGTTAATGTGGATATTTATTTGTGAATCCATTGAATCGATTGAAAGCGAGTCAGTGAATTGAGACGGCCTATACGAAAACCAAAAATTTATTATTAATGTTTACTGTCAATATTTATTTAGTAGCATCAGTTATGGCTAATAGTATTAAAACTTTAATATTAATTTAATACTTTTGAAAATAATTATCCTTTAATTATTAATTATTAATAACAATTAAGAAATGATTATCGTGTAACTATTGTTATTATCACTATCGTGAAATTATTGATAACAATGCCCTTTTCGGGAATTATAAAAAGAAAAAGACGATTAACGTGCTTGAATTCATTTAGCGGGCGGCGAGCGCGCCGGCGGCAAATCAGAAGGAGAGCGGCGATTGAAGAGAGATAGATTAGATAGATATAATATTTATTTGTAAATATTATAAAAATATGGTTTACATATGTTTCATAAAGAAAAATATCACATCGTTGATTCACATAAAATATAATTGTACGGTTGCGAAGTCAGCTACATAAAGTATTGCACTTGTTTGTCAGAAATGTAAACATATTTCCCAATCATGTTGCTATATCTATCAGTAATAAAATTTAAATTACATACATGCATTGAAACAATTACTCACTTCCACTCATACTAATAAATACTCCCATACGTTTTAAAAATTGTCCCTGTCAGTTAGTAAAACGTAAAAAGTAAAAAGAGAAAGAGAAAATCAATAAGATAAATAAACAAATTAAATAAATAAGACTAACTGACAGCAACATTCAATCCAAGTCTGCAAAGCATTTTTTAACTGCCGCCTTAAAGGTCATTAATGATGGTTGAGTACGAATGGCAAAAGGGAGTTAATTCCACAAATGCGCACCTTGTACTTGGAAAGATCTTCGTCTGCCTCAGTGTGCATGTGTGTAATAGAGAGTTTTTTTGCTTCACCTCTTATAGGCGCGTAGATTCATTCTTTTTAAAAAGTGACCTCAGGTAAGCAGGTTCCTTATATTAATTATTTTATAGATGGTAATCGCGATGAAAACCATGTTTCTAGAGTTTATACGTGTCCACCCTTTCTCCCTATAAGTGATGATGTGCTCATCCCTCCTAGCACCTAGGATGAATCACACACATGAATTTTGCAGTCTTGGCCGTCGGCTACGTAGTTCTAGTGACGCGTCTAGATTCACTACAGAACAATAGTAAAGTTGTGGAAATACAAGAAACATTGCTAAGTGCTTACGCAGATCCTGGGTGGTTACCTCCTACAAAATTATATATACTTCAAGTTATATAGTATTCTATTAACCTTTTTTGCGACCATGTCCACATGTGGACCACGTGAGTTAAGCATCTAGAATAACACCCAGGTTCGTAACGGTTTGCGGGAAGGGGCAAAACGCCATCTCCAAGACTGATTTCCAGCATACCTTGTGAATCAAGACTATTAATGTATCTGCAGCCAAAAGCCATAGCTTTATTCTTGCTCTTATTCAGTCTGACAGCGACGCTCTCGGCCCAATCAGCAACCACTCGCGCAACACGGAATAGAATTTCCACACCATCGGCAATATTTTCAGGCTCTATTTGTATATATATATATCTGAAAGTCGTCTGCGTAGAGTAGGTGTCTTATACGTCTTGGATCTTCTTCTTGTAAATCTTCTTTAAGGTTGAAAAGCTCTTTGATGTCGTTGATGTAAAGACAGAACTGGAAGGGCCCAAATACTGACACCTGAGGCAGTCTAAGGTTAGTTATCAACCAAGATGACTTGTCACAGCACGTTGCAACGGATTGCTTCCTACCTAATATATATGATTTTATCAAAATTAAGGCATGCCTGGAGAACCCCAGGGCTCGCAGCTTTGCTAAAACCTTGGCTCGTGAGATAGTATCGAAGACCTTGCTGTAGTCAAGCAGTAAAAGTAAAGTTAGTAGTCTCTTGTTTAGTCCAGTCCTCACATCTTCAGCTAGTCTGAGTAGAGCAGTCTGAGTCGAATTAGTTTGCTTGTATGCAGACTCCATGGGTGAAGTTGCTTAGTTTTAGTCAACTACGCCACTATCTGGTTATGCACAATTTTTTCCAAAAGCTTTGAAAGAAAGCACAGTAGTGCAATCGGACGAAAATCCAACGCTGACGATGGTGTGATACATTAATTGTCATATAAATATCATATAAATAGTCACGTGTACGGCCCGTCCGCTCTCAGTTCTCCTTGAGCTCTACGGTGACGGTGGACTACCTATAGGCTACCGATCGCTTGAGTACGTAAAGAAAGGGAGTAAATTTTGCTCGTGCAGCAAAAGCCGTTCCATTTAGGCTATACGCAGCCTTTCTCTCTAATAACGATTTTCCTTGACTTTCTCTCACTATAACATTGTAATGCCACTGTTTCAAATAAAATTAAAACACTAAAACCTATATCCATCTATGCTTCTTTTCTTACTCCACTTCACCTCTCTGCACGACTCATATGCACCGGACCTCCCTCGGCACTGATTCAGAGGGAGCTAATGTGCGACATTCAGTCAACTCTGGGGGGCTTCACTCGACGCGGTCGGCGAGACTACTCGAGCGCGTGCTCTGATCGAACCGAGCAAAATTAAGCAAAAGATAGACACTCTCGCATTTACGGAACTCCTAGAAAAGCGGCTCCGGGAACATGAGCCTTACGGGGCTTTTTAGAGGGCGATTTAGTTTAAGAGTTTTTCCCCCGAGGAAGCTCGCGAATCGTGTATCATTATTATTTTACTCACTTGAAAAAAGGCGGTCAAGTCCGTCACAAAGTCTTTAATTTTCTTTCTGTTTTCATAACTTCATCAAACAAAAACCGCTACCAATTCATTGGCACTTAGCTTCCTTAAACATTATATTGTATCAATGTGAAAGTATTTATTCTATTTAATACTGTGGTGAAAAATAAAAATTACATGTCTATTGCTTTTTAATATGTCGAGCTGTATGTTTATATTTAAATTTTGTAATTTAAACTTATACAAAAGCATAGTATTGATTATGAAACAATATTGTTGATTGAAATATTTTTTAATGTATATAATGCATACTATTTTTACGAATAAATTTAAGTTAATGTGAAAATATATAACTAAGAAAATCTTAAAAATGTTCATTAAGTGTAATAATTCGAGTTAGTTATTCAAAATAATTTTTTCAACTGTGAACTAAAATTTTCGCTTAATTAAATATTATTCCTTACAAATTGAATTGGAAAAGAAAACATAAGAAATATATGGATCAACTAAAAATGCTCTACAGTCTTCTCTTATTCTGAAACTATTAAATACAATTTTTTCTTTTACAAATTATTGGAGTAAACGCATATTGTAAGTAAAAAGAACAACACACAGGCACTCACACATTCACACCCACGTACAGATGCACATACGCACGCACGCATGCACACACACACATCCATACAGACTATTTCTAAAAATAGTGTATTTTTACTGCTAATGCCTCAAAACATGTTTCTAACATGTTTTTAGCAAAACTTTCTTTTACCATCACAATGTTTCTTCTATGAGGAAGCAAAATTTAAAAAGCATAAAACCAATTAACTAGATACACTCTATAAAGACCTAAAAATCGTAAACCCCATAAAATCTATAGAACCATGAAAAACATAACAACTATAATACAATAAAAACCATAATATCATTATATATATATATATATATATATATATATATATATATATATATATATATATATATATATATATATATATACATTAAAATTTAACAAGTGTATAGAAATATTAATAGTATGAGTGTTGGGAACATGTATATGTTTGTACCTAGTGAGAATGAGCCAGTCACAACTGGGCCGTCGGCGAGTTTACAGCACTAATGTAAATAAAGCGTCGTCTAAAAATACTAGCCTACTTTTTGCATTCCTTAACCAATCGTCCATAACCTATTCAAAATTTTGTTTATCAATAGCAAATTTCGAAAAAAATTATCAAAATAACAGCGGAGTCGTATTCAGCATATCCTAAATCAGAAATAAATTGTTAAAGGTTACTTTAATGGTTTAAAATATATCTAAACTTGGAAAGAGTATTCAACATATTGTTATTAAAATTTATAAAATATTACAATATAGCTTTTCCCGAAATAATAATTTATTTAATATTTTAAACTCCTGACGTCTAGGGACGAAATGAGTTTAATATTTCTGATTCTTTTGTACAAAATACATAAAAAGAAAAAAATGGCTTTTATGAAAAATACCCAACCCAAAATTTTGTTGATCAGTCTAGTTACATATTTTACAGATGGTACGTGGTCAAAATAATGTTTCTTCATTTGCTGATAAAAAAAATTTACATGAAAACAAAAATTTCTGAAAAACTGCAGGATCATTTACATTTCATGTTAATTTAAATTACACAGTCCATAACCATCAGCATATAATTACTTTCAAGAAGAGCATCATGCAATCGTCACCCACTGAAAGTGAATAGGACGATACGCCGCCTAATAAAAGCTCGCTCGCCTCTTATTCCAATTTTCCGTTTCCCAATTGTCTCGACGCGAGAGTTCGCTCGCGTCATTCTTTTTCCTGGAAGATCGTACATCCATTGAATGAAGCCCGCTTTAGCGAATAATTGTGCTGCGACGGATGGATCAGGATGGATCAGTCTCGCGGGAAAATGAACGCGAGCGATACATTCATTCGATGAGTCGGTGACAGTGAGCGTGCCGGTGCACATTAATTTCCTAATGAGATTGTACTGTTTTTGTACGTAAACTCGACAATTGCATCCTCGCCGTGGCAGTATTTTACGCCGATTCACCGGGATACTGAGATTTTCAATCATGAAATTGTAATTACTGGGATTCAAATCTGTGCTTTCGAAATATACTCGACGTTTCGTTTTCTAGTATGGTTGATGTTTTATTCATATGGAGTAAAAAAATTTCTTTCCACATGAATATTTAGAAGAAGTATAGAAACAGCATTCTGGTATAGGAAATACAATTGTTATATTTAATAAAAAGTTACGTGAAAAAATTAGTTTCATTTTAAATATGAATAATTCCAAACAAATTTTAAAAATCCGTGAGCACTTAAGTCTACGTTACATTACGCTGATTTTTTATATGACAGTACCTATCAAAAGAAGCTATACAAATATCCTCAAAGATGTTTCGACCACTCAAATTAGAGGTTTCAATGTCAGTTTTCTTTTGAACATATATTGAATTATCCGTAATGTATAATAACTCACGTAAATTACTTCAGACTTTAATTGTATGACGTTTATTCTAGGTAGATAAAGCAAGCTAGAAAAAATTCAGTCCTGCTATATGTTCAAAAGACCAAACTGAACCAAGAGCATTGTTTTTAGGATGTTTGAACTATGTTTCCTGAAAGATAGAGCTTAAAAGGTTATGATATAAAAGCGTTACAGGGGTGCCAACTTAACGATTTCCGAAAAAGTACCTATTTCCAGATACTGTATCTTTAGTTATACGTAACGGATTTTAACGTACCAATAAAGGAATTTAAGGTATTTTACGAAAAAATCATTGACGTGGTAGACTTAAATCCGTGTCAATTTCGTAAAATGGCAAGTTATCAAACATAACCTAAAGAATACAAAAATTCAGGTTCACATTCATCTCTATAAAGGTGGCCCATTGAGCTACCAATGTGGTTAATATATTGTTTCTTAAAGTTTGTAAAAAGACGAAGAAATCTTATTTTGGTACGTTCAAATTGATAAAGATGGGAGCTCCGTAGATTTTTTTTAAATAACTGTTTTTTGGTCATTCTTCAAAATTCAGATAATTCTATTAGGCCGCACAGGGGATCCTAGGGGCTAAAAAATTCTTTGAGAGCTTCTTTTGATAGGTAATTACTTACAAAAGATCAACGGAAATTATGGAGACTCGAGTGTGCACGGATTTTTAATATTTATTTGGAATGACTCATATACATTCTAAATTTGAAAAATTTATTAAACATAAGAAAAATAAATGTTTTGCTATTTAAAAGTATTGTTAAATTTGAAATGAAAGTTTGACAAAATTTTTTTTTCCTAATACTCTTTCTATACTAATTTTCTAAATAATTTTAAAAATAAAAAGATTGTATTGCATTTAAATAAAACTTCAACTATATTTTTTGTAATTATTTCTGAAATTTTAAGTTCTATTCTTTTTACTTAAAAGTAAGATTATAATAAACTATGTAGATGGACTCGTAATGTTTGCATTAGTTTATTATATTTTATTAATTTACTCAAATACGGCAGAAAAATCCATGATTGACCCATGCAGATATTGTTAACTTTTAAACCTTACTACATTTTTAAGCAGAACTAACTTTATGTTAAATCAATACATTTGTATTAAACTCGTGTTAAATATCTACTAAACGCAGTATTGCTTTACATATTATTCTAGCTTATCAAAAACTGAGTAAATAAAATGCAGCATACTTTTTATTCCGAAGAACTAATTTCTCGAATAAATGCAATCCACATTTACACACACTCCAAAAGCATTCATCCACATCTGCATAAAACAAACTTCGACACTCCACACAGAACCCCGTACAACTTCCGACCCACCTATACTACACCCATAAAATCTAACACTCCCTCCCTCTCCTCACCTCGAGTTACACCGTCAACTCCACGCGCCGGCACCTCCAAGATCGCGCTCTCTGCAGATATATCGCGTTTCTCGATCTCGCAAGCCACCTCTCTCGCTCTCTCCTCTGGAAATCATAGGCAAAGTCTCCGTTGCAGTCCGCCGAGTTGGTAATTGGCAATATGAGTGGCTGGCGGATTTCGCGTGCGGGTCAGTCGCGCGCCCCTGGGATTTTCCTCAGGAGGTCGGGGCGAGAGAGAGAGAGAGAGAGAGAGAGGCGACGTCTGCTTCCCTTGGCTGCTGCTGCCCATCTCTGTTTTGCCCCTTCGTACAGCGGGGATGACGCCGGGAATCAAATTGAGTTTCATACTCACTGTGCGAGTCGCTGCTTCTCTGCAAGAGAGAGAGAGGGTTGGCGTGTATAGAGAGCTACGACTGCCCGGGCTAACTTTACATGTTGCTGGGTACAGAGACGATGGTCTGGGTGTGTGTATCGCGAAGAGAGCGCGCATTTATCGTTTTCTGCCAGGAGGAGGATTTTACTCTGCGCGATGGGCGTGTGTGTTTGGTTTGTGGTTTGGGAGTCGTTGAGTTTTTGCGAGATGTTTGTTTAGGATTTTTAATAGACTGATGATACACTGGTGATACGTGTGTATTTGGTTAAATGAGGTTTCTTTCTTTGACATTCGAGTTGGAAGGGAAGGCGGGCACACACTTATGTTATCGTGGATTGCCTTCTTTCATCGGCAACTACTAGATGGAAATAATTGGCACTGTATAAAATGAGAAAATCAAGTTTAATTACAGTACACGAGTTTATCATTAAAATAAAAGTACGAACTGTCTGTAATGATCAAAAGACTGAATTTAAAAACTAATTGAAGAACTTAATAACTAGTTAGAAACTTGCCACAATATATAACTCCAAAATTAACTTCAATTTTAGTGTACGGACTAACACAATGAAAAGTGAAAGCGTCTAGTAATGATAAATTATAGAGTTAATTTATATATTTTCTATTTATATGGAAATCAGAACATGAGAACATACTAAGAAGTTTTTTAAACCTTTAATATCGAGCGACTTTTTACATTTAGACAAATTTAGTTTTCTTATAATATAAATAATGCATTTCATTTGCTAAAATTATCCTATCAACCAATGTTCTTCTATAGGTGAAAATATTCATCAATAAGTAAATTTTGTATTTTTCTTATTAAACTCTGCGTTAAATTAAACTCTGCTAAAAGTCTTATTTTAATGTAAGATTGTAATACGACTCTGTTTGAAGCATATTTTTATAGAGGATTTAATTAACCTTAACATAAAATTTTGTATAACCAACTCAATCAGTTACAACTAATAAAAATATGCCTAAAATAATTTCGAAGTTTTATTTCTTACATTGAAAGAAGCTTTTTAACACAATTTATTATAAAAATAATTGAAGTTTGTAATATTTTGTAATTTAAATAAACAACCACTGTACCGATACAAAAATTCTTCTACGTAATAACAACAAAAACCTCTATGCACCCGAATCCCTAAAAACTACCCCCAAAAAACAAATCCGAAAATAAAGTTAAAACTCAGCGGCGCTAAGGGCTCGCGCACCCCGTTAAACCAAGGCAAAGAGGGTGTAAAGGAGCGACCCCGAGAAGGAGTACTCCACCTCGCCAACGGCCAAGTGGACGACCAAACGACAAAGAGAGAGAGAGAGAGAACATCGAGGGTTCGTCAGCGGCGTCTGGACCACGGATAATAGGAGACCACCGCTCGCCTCCTCCTCTCGTGGTATCTCTGCTAATCACGTTAAGTCCGGCAGACCGCTTTCCGAAATTCACCGACTCTCGAATGCTATACACTGCCTCTGCTCGGGATATCTTTGGCGAGAGGGGAGAGAGCGAGAGAATTGTTTTCCGCGTAATTTGTTGATAGAAGTTTTGATTATTTTGCCGAGCAGTTTTGTTGGAAAGAGGATGGGAAGGGAGAGTTTGATTTATAGGGTGGATGGGGTTTTTTATGGCGGCGAGGTCGGCGGAGATGTTGATTAACCGTTATTAAAGAATGAGAGTAGTGGCGGTGGAGGAGGGAGAAATTTACTGTGGATGCGAACTTTATGGTAGGTTTTCGTATGTTTATAACACCCGATAAATCTGTGGCTTTTTAAAGTAACGGGTTAAGTTTATTTTTTGTATTTTCATGCTTTTGAGGTTTTCATGTTTGCATTAATGTATTAGATACTAGATCGGCAATTAAGAAACTTAGATTATACTTGCTTTTTATTCGAGAAAATGAGCAACAGTATGCAGTATATAATAATACGAGTATGTACTGAAGGCGTTATTCCGGGAAAAGGTATGTTCTACCAATAATTATATTAAAACTATCAGGATGATTTAATGTTGAAATTAGAACCAAAAAAGTATCCATAATAATAAAAATAATAAAAATTTCTTCATGTTTTAGATGCACTCTCAAATAAGCATTAGCTTTCTAAAAGTTAGTTACATACAAAAGTGGTCTAAAATGGATTTTACAGGCATACCACATTTTGCTTTTGTGTGGATGATGCAGTTTATTAACTCTTTCAGCCATGAATTTTTATCAACACTTCTTGACCATTTGTTTCTTTATGGTTTGTAAATTAATTGGCGCATAGCTTCCTCAAACTTGATCGTTTGTTCCAATATAATATTTATTAAAAACTAATATATTCATTTATTTCATATTTTAGATTCAATATTTAGAAATTGTTATCGATATTTTAAATGCAAACTTGTAACCAGCGTTCTCAAAATCCCTTATTTATATAGCGGTATATCCACATGTGTATTTGAGATTCAGAATTTTGGTTCTGGCAATCCAGAATTCTAGAATTTGCAAAATTTGAACGGATTTGTTATGAGCTATCCATATTACCCCTGATGAGTAGTTCCCGAGATAATAAGCTTTAAAATTAACGAATATTTGCGGCATAAGTATTCATTCCTTCAACATCGATTAAAAGATGTACGTAAGACTTGCTTTCTAGAAATTGTATGGCATTTTGAATAAATATTAGTGAATAAGTTTATACTGTAAAATAAATGTGGAAAACTACCAGCCATGAGCGTGGGAGCAAGACGTAGGGTCAACTATGAGTAATAACTCACTGTTTACCATCATTCTTACAAACGCAATTGCTTTTAGCACAGCTAGTAAAGATATTGTTAATAAGACGTTCATAGAAAACCGATGCCTTGGTGGGACTGAGAGTATGAGAAAATGAAAAGACGTAGAGAAGCAGCGTTTAAAAAATGGAGATATTCCAGAAAACTTGAAAATCATATTGAATTTAAGCCAGCTCGTCACGCGGTATGTAGCCTAGGCAGGCCGTATCACTCGCCGCTCCGGTGCTTCGAAAGCGATGCAAGGCATGCATGAGGCTACGCTTTTGCATGTAAGGCACAACCGGCCATGCTCGCGCTTCGCGCTCGTCTTTTATTTTTATTGCTTCCCAATGGTTTGACATTATAATAAAAAAAAAGAAAAGGAAATATTAATTGATGTAGTTAATTAAAAAATGAGACTCTAAAATCGTGATATATAAATGGGGAAAACTTATCAATAACTTGGAACAATGAGAGATTAATTGACAAGAATATATATTCCGTTGTCTTGTTATTTTATATCACTGCTTTAGACCTAAAGTACCGAGTGAAAAATGCTTTTACAATGTAAAGTTTAAGCTGGTTTGCCACTGATGTAACAAACATATTTCCACTTTGTTTAAGAACATTAGATCTTCGGTAACTTGTTTTGTCATGATTAAAGAAGACAACAAACAAATTTTAAACATTATTAAACGCCAATATTTTTCGTTTACTCTAGTGATCTCGGTTTTAGTGGTATTATTGTGAAAAGTGTTGGATACAAAAAAGTTTTGTTCCTTTGAGATCTGGAACTATACCGTGAAACATTTAGAAAAAATATGAAATTTATTAAAGATACAGCTGAAATACGACTTTTTATGTCTGTTTTGTGCTTTATTATTCGTTCTTCTTGACAAACTTTGTTTAAATGACGTTATCGTAAACAATGTTAAATACAAGAAAGTTGTATTTTTTCATAATCTATAAGTGTACCATATAAAATTTTTGCACATAATTTGTTAGAATTTAATTGTGACCTAAAACTCAATTTTTTATATTTTTTTTGCGCTTTATTGTTTGTGTGTTTCGACAAACAAACCCACACCATCCATCTGTAAAATTATGTATACATTTTTGAAAAACTGTAATCTTTCATTATAATAAATTCTACTCGTGAATGCGCCCTTCCGCTGTATACAAAAGACTCAGTTTGTGTAAACTACAGTATCTAAAAAATTGTAATCGACAATTGTAAATTGTAATTGTAGCAAAATAATTTCATCCAGAGGCTAAAATTGCTTAAATAAAAAATACATTAAAATTACTCGGAGATATCTAATCCCAAATAATACATGCAAAACTATTCAAAAAGTGCGCGCTTAAAAAAATAGTACCTCCCGAAAATCGTGAAATATTCTACCCGCGTCCATTCATATCCACAAACCAGCCATCCTAGAAGCACTCCACCCCAATCAAACAAAAAAAGCTCAAACCTCGAAAAAGAAGAGGCCGAAACGTCCGGCAGCAGTCAGTGCACACTCCAACATCTCATCATCCGACATCCACCCAACACTCCAATGCAAAGCTCGCCGTACACATACATACACACACCCACACCCTCTGGAAACCGCCGCCGCCTCCGCGACTTGGCGAATCTCATTAAAATCATCGGTGCGTGGCTTTGAGCTTTGCGTCCGCGACTCCATTAAGATGACCACGTCCCCGTGATATTGCTCAGACTTTAGCCGGACGACTCTCTCCTGCATTACTCCTACTACGCGACCTCCGCCTTTGACGAAGTCGGTAAAAAAAAAAGAAAGAGAGAGAGACATACCTTACGCGAATATTACGATGATGCGAGCGACGCGATGAAATTTGAATAATGTCCTTTATCGCCCTCCCAGCTTCCATTTTATCCGCGGCGTCTCCCCTTCCTCCGGGTCAAAGGCAGGCGAGATGCACGCGAATATTGCGCAGCGGCTTTTTTCAACTCTCCGGGGCTTTGGTATCGTAAACTTTGCGCGAGCGCGCGAAGGAGGGGTATTTAAGAGCCGAGTCGTCGGTAGGAGGTTATGTATACAGGGAGGAACCTCAGCCGTTGGTATTAGGTAGATATAGGGTTGCTGGAGGATGAGAGCTGCAGCGCGTCGATGGTATCGGCCGGTATTATGATCGGAAAGCATTTTTGTGGGTGTGATAATATCCAGATTAATCGTTATGCGGGAATTAGTATTCTATGAACCGAATTGCTTTTGGAGAGCAAGAATGATTGATGCGGGTTTTGTTATTGGCTTTATTTTATAATGTTGAGATAAGAAATTTTGAGGGTGAAAATGAACGATAAAATCAGTGATTGTTATCGTTTTTATATGAAAATTTTGTAAACATGGGCATTCATGCCAATAGAAATAGTTACACATAAAAATGTGCACAAAGGTTTTGAAGAAATAACTAATAATGTTTTCGGAGAATATAATAATGTTTATAATATATTAAATAGCTGACTTTGAGCGCGCAGGACGTCGGAGCAAGATTCGCTGAAGCTTGCATAATTTCGTCAATTTTCATCCGATTGACTTGAAATTCAAGAATATAGCAACAAATCGACTTTTCTAACTAGGTATAACGCAACCCCTTAATTAAACGTAACAATTAATGAAACTTATTATGCAGCCGGTTACTGTATTCTGAAAAGCGATGCTAAACTCACCCTCCACCGACAATTACGAGGACCCACTTTGTTTATTTAACTTGCAATTTTAAGTAAATATCTTTCTGGAATGATGTTGTCCCAACCAAAAACAACAACTTTCTAGAAAGATAATTTATCAAAATTCAAAATTAAACGAATAAAGTGGTTATCCGATTCCCCAATAACGGGAGGGTTTAGCAGCACTCTAAGAGTTTTTATCAAATGATGACATTTTAATAAATTTTGTAGATATTTTAAAAAATCGGCTTACACATTAGCCGCCCTTAACTTGTTAAAAAAATTGATTTCGAGAATTGACGAACTTGATTTTTTTTTTTAAATTAACGTCGCCATGTTGTGCTCCCATGTGGTGCTAATCGACGACGGGAGTCTGCGGTGTGTTTGTAAACAAAGCACATGTAATTTATACAGAGGTGCTTGTATCAATCGGCAGAGACTAGGATTCGAACCCGGGTCACCGGCGTGGGAATCCGACACTCTACCGACTGAGCCGCCGCAGGCCCAAACTTGATTTTATATATGCCCAGATATTATCATATATGATTATACATGATTATATAAAGCCAAATGAGCTACCATATATAACCATATATGTATAATAATGTCTTATCATGACTAAATACGATTATCTGACTGTATATGCATATTTATATATGAGTATATATATTTATATGTGGATCCATTCGAACATCCTGATGAAACTTTTGATGTGTCCATATAAGTACATATATAATGGTATCAAACCATAATATGGGCATATATCACCGCAAACGTCCATATATGCTTTTATGTTGCCATAATTCGTTTATGATCATACATGGATTGCTATTTACATATGCGATCATATATATTCATATATTTTCATTTATAATTTTGTTATCTTAAATGAAGTCATTTTTACCCGAGTAGTGAACGTAAAAAATTTAGATAAGAGGCTCAAATAAGGAAGACTTAAGAAAAGCAAGCAAGAAATGTTCCAATTCAAGAGAAAAAGAAGTTGCACCAAGAGATTAAGAGATTGATGGCTCAAACAAGACAAACAAAAGTTGTTCGAACATTGTTTTCAGTAAATACTTTTAAGTACATATTACGAAAGATTATTTCACGTGATTTAAATAACTTAATAAGTTTTAAGCTCGTTAACTGTGATAAGTTAAAGCCATGAATTAAACTATAATGTACTTAAATAAAAAAATAAAAGACTGTTTAAGAACTTACAACAATAATTAAATTTATAGAAGATAGTCAATTATTTGTGCGAAATAATAATAAATATATAAGTTATTCACAACTACGACGTTCATTTGTTCTATTATCATATTTTACGTAGAATAAAAATTCGTGACAAACAAAACTATAAACTCACTTTAAATTGCAAAAATGTGCGATTCGACGACTTTTACTTGACAAATAAAATTATTCAGTTATATAACAATTTTAAAGCACAACCAGCTTTACAAGTAGAAAATGAAGGACTTATTGTTGAACGTATGGTTTATTTATTTGATTACGTTTTTCTGTACTCATTTCTTTGCTATTACCAATGCTGAAGGTAAGAAAAGAAATTATAACATATATCCACCCGGCTAAAAATGAATCATATATAATTATATATAAGTAGTTATATATAATTATGTATAACTTTTATATCTATATAATAATGCATAATTATACATGATTATATATAACTATAAAATAAATATTATAAACAATAATCCATTGCACTGTAGCATTACATTTCTTTTATAATGAATCATAGTGAGTGTATGTGCGTAAGTTTAAGAATATGTTAAACTCCCCTCTTACCGAGAAATACCAGGAACCACTTACTTCAATTAATTTTTAATTTTGAGAAAATATCTCTTTGGAACATTGTTGTTCTTGATTAATACCACAACGTTCCAGAAAGATACTTGCCCAAAATGGAAAATTAAATGAAAAAAGTGGATCCTCGTAAGTGTTGGTAACGGGTGGGTTTAACATCACCGTAAGTGTGATCTTCATGTTTCTTGATATATAGGTGTATGTATGTATGTGTGCTTATGCGTATGAGTATGACTTTTAATATGTGTCGTTTTCGTATACAGTGTTCAATTGTTTTGATATGTATCCGTGTATTACGATGCTTGATTGTGATTATGTGAGCTGTCTGTATGTGTTCTGATATTTGTGTGCTTCAATGTGAGCGTATACTTGCCATCCGAACGAGTACGTGTATGTTTTTCCATGATTCTAAGAGTGTATGTACTTGAGTATAGATATATATTTTTATGTATGTGAGTATTTTCTGATGTGGCTGTGTGTATATGGATATGCGTACGTGTTCAAACGCTTGTTATGGACAAACTATTAGATGTAATTATATATATATATATATATATATATATATATATATATATATATATATATATATATATATATATATGTAACATCATATATGACTATATATTATCCTATATTATAATATATTATCATATATCGTTATATATTGTCATTAATAATCATGAATGCCCAAATATAGTTGTGTTGCGTTTGAACAATTGGAAAATTGTATATAAAAGTACATAATTTTCTACGATCGCATACAACCATTCATGACTCTATCTAGTTATATATGATCATACATGTTTAAACGCAATTATATAGAGACAAAAGTTATACCACATTATATACAATTATGTATAATCATATATAACAATATATGACTCATTTTTACCCGGGCAGGGTTGGGAATGTATAATATTTAAGGTAAAATACATAAAATTTAATGTAAAAAAATAATTATAATACGCATGCACGCACTCACGCACCGTCATGCACACATTCGCTCTCAAACGCACACGCACACGTACACGCACACACACATATACAAATAATGAATTTTGATTCTTTATGTCTCAAAATATGTTTCCAACTAGTGTTTAGTAAAACTTTTTCATTACTATATCAAAGCTTTCTCTTTAAGGACTATAAATATTTTTTTAATACTCTTTAAGTGACTTGAACGTATCATCAAATCTAAAATATCTTCTATCTAACCATTTTGTTCTGATAATCTATTGAAAAAAGCCTCATTTTGACTGCCTGATCCCCTTAAAATGATTTATTTGTTTTCTTTACTTTGTCTCTTACTGGTTTGGAATATTTGCATTTGTTATTTTTAATTTTACATTTCAGTTTATTATTATTTGTTATTTTTAATTTTACATTTTAGTTTATTATTAATTGTTATTTTTAATTTTACATTTTAGTTTATTATTATTTGTTATTTTTAATTTTACATTTTAATTTATTATTATTTGCAATTGAATATTATATTATTACAGAAACTACAACGGAAAGCCTCAATAATACGACTACTGAAAACCGTTGGTCAAAGCTGCAAGCGATGTGGGGATAAACAAAAAAAGTGATAAGAAAAAATGTATAGAAGAAAAAAAGTCTAAAATAAAATTTTGTACAAATGAAACTGTGATTCAATTCTGAAACACTGAAATTATTGTATTTATTATTGAAACGCTTCCGTAGACTGAGAAAGAACTACTGCCAATTCATTGGCACTTAGCGTCCTCAAACTAAATTAATTGTTCCAATATAAAATTCTTTGTTCTAATAAATTAATTTTAAATTGCTATATTGCTTTCTAATTAACAGCTCAAAACAGTGTACTTGTTTAGCACTGATGGTTTGTCAAGAGATAATTTTCGACTAAAATTACACAACGATAGGTAATCATCATTATCATATTTAAATTATATTTAGATGTTAGCATGTAGATTGACTGAATTCCTAATCAATTAAAATTTTTTTAACTATTTTCCATTATAGATTTCCGAGATATGATCGTTTAAACTAAATATGACTTTTGCATGTATAACAAAAGAAGGGAAAGAGCTTATCCAAAATTTGCGGTTGTAAAAGATAGGTAAATTTATGTTCTTTTTAATGCATTTACACTAAATTGTTCATAATATTCTAACATGCCAAAACACCCGAAGAATTAAACTCAAAAAACAAATATCGAAAAAATCATTATAAATCAAAAACAAGTTGATAAATCTTGAAATTTCTTTCTAATTTTGAACTTTCATTTAAAAGCGAAATAAATGAGTCTTTTTTGGTAAAGTATGGTTGCACCATTTTCGAGATATAAGCAATGAAGAAAACCGCTGACAATTCATTGGCACTTAGCTTCCTCAAACTTTATTAATTGTTCCAATCTGAAATTATTTATGCTATTAAATACTCTGGTGAAAAAAACAAGTCTATTGCTTCTTAATATATCAAGATATATGTATATATTTAAATTTTGTAATTTGTGAATTCAAATCTTAACGCAATTAAATATTATTTCTTACAAATTGAATTGGAAAAGAAAACATAAAAAATATATCAATTAACTATGAAATGTTAACCATGTAACTATGAAATAATTGTTGATTAAATTTTATTTATAAATATAATGTGTACTAGGAGAGGATGGGGTATTGCCGGTCACCTAAGCAAACGTGCTTGTCATTTCCACTTTCAAAGTGTTTCTTTTAACTTTAAATAATTATTATGTTAGTTCAAACCATTGACTATAAATATTTATTATTGGATTAATATAAAAATGTAAGATATCGAAGCTATAAGTCGAAATAAAAAAAAAGCATTTTGACCGAATTTACTCAACATCAAAGGGTAATACTGGTCAGCCTTGGTACAATTCCGATCACTATTAGAAAGTTACTTTTATAGGTGAAAAATTTCTATAAATCAATTATATGTACTTTCATATGATCCGTCACATTATTATTCGCACTTACATAGTGAAACATATAATAACATAACCACTGTTCAATAAAAACACTTGAGCAAAGTTACCCCACCTGAGAGCGCAGCGGAACGTTTTCTTAGCCTCACTTTCGGGAGCGTCATATAAATAACATTGTGACCGGGATTACCCCCATTCTTCTTAGTAATTTAAATTCAAATGGCAAAAAAGTAATAGGTTGATACTCTTTTTTCTTCACTATTTCGTATTCTTAGATTGTTCAAATTAATAAAGTTGCATAAAATAACTGCATAAAGTAACAAATAATATGCATAAAACCTTATATTATAGACCAGATTTCTTATAAGAAATGTAGACCTAAACTTTGATTGTGTATAATTCCTTGATAAAACTGAATAGAAGATTGTTTGGACATTAGATTAATTGCATTTTATATTGCGTTTAATATACTATTCGTTTAATATACTTATAAGAAATGTAGACCTAAACTTTAATTGTGTATAATTTCTTAATAATACTGAATAGAAGGTAGTTTGCATACTAGATTAATTGCATTTTATGTTGCGTTTGATATACTATTCGAATTACATAAACATGTGTAGATTATTGAAAATAAGAGTAACCGGAATTAGCCAGTTATCGGCATTACCTCGTTCTCCCCTTGATAGTATATAATTTTGTTACATGCTGATGAAAGTTTTGATCTATCCATATAAGTACATATATACTGGTATAAAACAATAATATGGGCATACATGACCGCAAACGTCCATATATGCTTTTATGTTGCCATAATTCGTTTATGCTCATACATGGACTGATATTTACATATGCGATCATATATATTCATATATTTTCATATATAATTTTGTTATCTTAAATGAAGTCATTTTTACCCGAGTAGCGAACGTAAAAAATTTAGATATGAGACTCAAATAAGGGAGACTTAAGACAAGCAAGCAAGAAATGTTCAAATTCAAGAGAAAAAGAAGTTGCACGAAGAGATTAAGAGATTGATGGCTCAAACAAGACAAACAAAAGTTGTTCGAACATTGTTTTCAGTAAATACTTTTAAGTACATATTGCGAAAGATTATTTCACGTGATTTAAGTAACTTAAAAAGTTTTAAGCTCGTTAACTTGATAAGTTAAAGCCACGAATTAAACTATATTGTTCTTAAATAAAAAACTAAAAGACTAAGAACTTACAACAATAATTAAATTTATATAAGATAGTAAATTATTTGTGCGAAATAATAATAAATATATAAGTTATTCACAACTACGACGTTCATTTGTTCTATTATCATATTTTACGTACCATAAAAATTCGTGACAAACAAAACTATAAACTCACTTTAAATTGCATAAATGTACGATTCAACGATTTTTACTTGACAAATAAAATTATTCAGTTATATAACAATTTTAAAGCACAACCAGATTTACAAGTGGAAAATGAAGGACTTATTGTTGGACATATGGTTTATTTATTTGATTACATTTTTCTGTACTCGTTTCTTTGCTACCAATGCTGAAAGTAAGAAAGGAAATTATAACATATATCCACCCGGCTAAAAATGAGTCATACATAATTACATATAAGTAGTTATAAGTAGTTATATATAATTATGTATAACTTTTATCTCTATATAATAATGCATAATTATACATGATTATATATAACTATAAAATAAATATTATAAATAATCCATTATAGCATTACTTTTCTTATATAATGAATCATAGTGAGTGTATGTGCGTAAGTTTAAGGATATGTTAAACTCCCCTCTTACCGAGAAATTCCAGGAACCACTTACTTCAATTAATTTTTAATGTTCAGAAAATATCTCTTTGGAACATTTTTGTTTTTGATTAATATCACAACGCTCCAGAAAGATATTTGCCCAAAATTGAAAATTAATTGAAAAATTGGATCCTCGTAATTGTTGGTAACGGGTGGGTTTAGCATCACAGTAAGTGTGATCTTCATGTCTCTTGATATGTAGGTGTATGTATGTGTGTGTGCTTATGTGTATGAGTATGACTTTTAATATATGTCGTTTTCGTACACAGTGTGCAACTGTTTTGATATGTATCCAAGTATTTCGATGCTTGATTGTGATTGTGTGGGCTGTCTGCATGTGTTCTGATATTTGGCATAGCGCGTTTCTTACACATAAGAATTATACACTTAATTATTCTACACAATTTAGCATTGGTCAAATTATATATAGATATACTTGACCAATGGTATGTTGTGTACAATAATTACGTGTATAATTCTTATGTGTAAGAAACGCACTATGTCTGATATTTGTGTGCTTCAATGTGAGCGTATGCGTGCCATCTCGATGAGTACGTGTGTGTTTCGATGAGTGCAAGAGTGTATATAGATGAGTATAGATATATATTTTTATGTGTGTGAGTATTTTCTGATGTGGTTGTGCGTATATGGATATGCGTATGTGTTCAAACGCTTGTTATATATATATATATATATATATATATATATATTACATCTAATATTTTGTCCATAACAAGCGTTTGAACACATACGCATATCCATATACACACAACTACATCAGAAAATACTCACACACATAAAAATATATATCTATACTCATCTATATACACTCTTACACTCATCGAAAAACACACGTACTCATCGAGATGGCACGCATACGCTCACATTGAAGCACACAAATATCAGAACACATGCAGCCCACACAAGCACAATCTAATATATATATATATATATATATATATATATATATATATATATATATATATATATATATATATATATATATATATATATATATATATATATATATATATATATATATATATATATATATATATATATATATATATATATATATATATATATATATATATATATATATATATATATATATAAAATCATATATGACTATATATTATCATATGTTATAATATATTATCATATATAGTTATATATAACAATAGATGATTATATATAATTATGTATAATTAGATATACAGGTATGTATAATCATATATGACTCTTTTTTACCAGGGCAAGGTTGGGAACGTATAATATTTAAGATAAAATACATAAAATGTAATGTCAATAACTAGGTATAATACGCATGCACGGACCAACGCACGATGGTGCGCACATACGCACATAAACACACACATACATACACACTCTCTCTCACTCACAACGCACATAAACACACATATACATACACACTGTCTCTCACTCACAATGCAGAAACACACAGTCATACACACACACGCACACGCACACGCACAAACACACACACATACACATACACACACACATACTTATTCCTCAAAATATTTTTCTAACTAGTTTTTAGTAAAACTTTTTGTTTACTATATCAAAGCTTCTTCTGTATGGATGCAAAGATTTTCGCACTCTTATTGCATACGTATTTTGCAACATTTTGCACTATAAATATGTGTTTAATACTCTTTAAGTTACTTGAACATATCCTCAAAACTAAAATTTCTTCTATCTAACCATTTTGTTCTGATAATCTATTGAAAATAGCCTCATTTTGACTGCCTGATCCCCTTAAACTGTTTTTTTTCTTTCCTTTACTTTGTCTTTTACTGGTTTGCAATATTTGCATTTGTTATTTTTAATTTTACATTTTAGTTTATTATTATTTGTAATTAAATATTATATTATTACAGAAACCACAACAGAAAGCGTAAATAAAACGACTACTAAAAACAGTTGGTTGGAGCTGAAAGGGATGTGGGGATAAACAAAAGAAGTGATAAGAAAAATATATAGAATAAAGAAAAGTATAAAATAAAATTTTGTAAAAATGAAACTGTGATTCAATTCTGAAACACTGAAATTATTGTATTTATTATCGAAACGCTTCCGTAAACTGAGCAAGAACCACTGCCAATTCATTGGCACTTAGCTTCCTCAAACTAAATTAATTATTCCAATATAAAATTCTTTGTTCTAATAAATTAATTTTGCCCTGTTGAATCGCTTTCTAATTAACAGCTCAAAAAAGTGTACTTGTTTAGCATTGATGGTTTGTCAAAAAATAATTTTCGACTAAAATTACACAACGATAGGTAATCATCATTATCATATTTCAATTATATTTAGATGTTAGTACGTAGATTGACTGAATTCCTAATAAATTAAAATTTTTTAACTCTTTTCCATTATAGATTTCCGAGATATGATCGTTTAAACTAAATATGACTTTTTGCATTTATAACAAAAGAAGGGAAAGAGCATATGCAAAATTTGCTGTTGTAAAAGATAGGTAAATTTATGCTCTTTTTAATGCATTTACACTAAATTGTTTATAATATTCTAACATGCCAAAACACCCGAAGATTTAAACTCAAAAATCAAATATCGAAAAAATGATTATAAATCAACAACAAGTTGATAAATCTTGAAATTTCTTTCTAATTTTGAACTTTCATTTAAAAACGAAATAAATTAGACTTTTTTGGTAAAGAATGGCTGCACCATTTTCGAGATATAAGCAATGAAGATAACCGCTGCCAATTCATTGGTACTTAGCTTCCTCAAACTTTATAAATATTCCGAATATGAAATTATGTATGCTATTAAATACTCTGATGAAAAAAAAAGCAAGTATATTCCTTCTTAATATATCGAGATATATGTATACGTATATATTTAAATTTTGTAATTTGTGAATTAAAATCTTAACGCACATCTATTACACAAAATCTACTTTAAATAATTCAAGAAAATATTAAACTATGAATGAATGAAAGTTAATATTTTTGACTATGTTTAAACACAATTTAAGGTAAGAAATAAATAAAACATTTCTTGAACCTATGCAAAAGTATAGCATATACTGTGAAAAAATATTTAAATTGTGTAAAAACTTAAACAGTTTTTTCATATCAAGTTACGTTTTTTTCTCAATTATCAATAATAAATTTTGCAACAGTATAATTGTCGATTAAATTTTATTTATGAATATAATGTGTACTACTATTACAAATAATATTTTTTCGTATATTTGTAACTTTGTTCGATTTTATAAACAACGGGTTTATTCATTAATTACAAAAATATCATAAAAATGTAAAAGCGATATAAAACAAAGACAAATTCATAATTCTTAATTTTCTATTTATTTAAAACTTTATCAAAAAATAAGAAAGGGCTTTGGATGTCCAAAAAATACCGCATAATAGTCAATAAAAAAGGTATTAATTATTTTGTTGAAAAAACATGAATATCATAAAAATGAAAAAATGTTATAAATCAAAAACGAATCAATAAATGTTCAAAATTCTTCTTCACTTAAATTCTTCATCAAAAAACGTAACAAAATGAGCTTTGGTTAGGCAAATATTACGTAAGCAATCTACGATCAAAGATTTTTTAATAAGCAAATACCATAAAAAATGAAAAATCATTATAAAACAAAAACGATTGATGAATCTTGAAAATTCATTTTGATTTAAAATCTTCAGTAAAAGACGAAAAAATAAGCTACCATTGGTAAAAAATTACTGTGTAATAAAAGACTTCATGATCTGGGAAAAGAACTTAGCCGACATATAGTAAAAACTATCTTTTTGAAACATTTCAGAAGGAATAATGCCGTTTTATTAAAGTTATTGTTTGCCATAGAAAATTGATTTGTTACAAAATAATTTTTTCTCATGTATAGAAAAATAAAAAAACTCAAAAATTTTACCGAGTAATCTTCTTCATTATCCAAATCACCTCAACTTTTTTCAAGAATTTTCCGTCATACATTTTAGAGAAATAATCGTTCAAACAAAAGATGACGTTTCCGTGTATAACAAAAGAAAGGAAACACCTTATCCAAAATTTCTGGCAGTAAAAGATAGGAAATTTTATACGCTTTCAAATACATTTTCACTGGGTCGATGATATTATTTCTAACGTACGAAGAAACATGAAAAACTAATACCAATAAAATGAAAAACCGTTAAAAAAGAACTCATCCGAAAAACTAGAAACATTATGATTAGAACCCCTTCTTTTAAATAAAACAAACAAAAAGATCCCAGGAAAATTAAATTTTACCGTGGATTACTCGAGATATGAATGCATACATTTTACATACACACACGTACATCCATATGGACATTTTCGAAAAATAGTGTATTTCGATTCCTTCCCGTGCAGGAATTGCAGAGAGCGTCCCTACGATTAGCCTCGGTCCCGACCAGATTTTCGGACCAACGGAAGTCAGCCCCGATTCAGACCCAGTATCCCTATCTTTTCCTCGTATTGAGCGGGACTCATGGATTCCCTACCTGAATCCTATCTGATATTCTGAGATCCGCCTTTTTTTATTTTGAGGTTATGATTCTTACATAAAACAAAGGATTTCCGTACCTGAATCTCGTCCGAACTCCTAATTTTTAGTAAGCAAGGAAAAGTGGGGGATGACACGTCGGAATCTAACTAGTATTTCCTATCATCTACTAAGTAATATTGACGTAACCTGTCGGCAAGATAAATCTGTATATTGAAATTATTACTTATTTATATTAACATTAAAGTATTTTTTTTTTATTAATGTTTTCATGTTTATATACTATTATTATTGTTTTGAAAGTAATATAACAATAAAGCAAGTGAATCAATTACTGTGCCCTTCCACATTTGCATTTAAAAGGATATTAAATCATAAAGTTATTCGGTGAAATAATCGATATGGAGCACAGTAATTGGCTCAAATATCCTAGTTATAACAATTAATAGGATAAATGATACCATTATTTTTGTTAATTTAGTTATTATTATTGTGATTATTATTATTGTTGTTATTATTACAATTTCAATTACAAATTTCATATTTATTTATGACAGAGATAAATTTATACTCGTGAATAACCGCTAAGGTACGTATACCGTGGATAATTCACATCTTCTTATTTATTCTAGAACTATAAATAAATCATTCATACTTGTAAGGTTTTTAAATACCAACACATTTGTACTATGGTTAATTAAAATTATTAAATGACCGTCGGTTATTGATGTGCTTGTCTAAGCAAGTTTTCAAATTTCAGAATAAGAAAGATTTCACCAAAAGTTATCTATATTCGAAAATTAGTAATTATTTTTGTATTTTCTTAAAATAAAAGATAGGTACTTTTTTGGGACTAAATATCTATTAATATTTATTGCTCTTGAGCGAAGAGGGAAATGTTTAGTTTTCTGTTAATCAAATCATTATCATTTAATTTAAATAAAGAAATAAATTAATAAATAACGGAGAATATGCATGGGACAGTAGGATTCTGCTGTCGGTAACTGGCGTCTTTTTAACTAAATAGTTTTTGCTTCTGGGTAAATTTTGAATTAATTGAAAAATTAAATTTTCATTCAATTTTCATGAAATTTTATTGTTAACTGTTTGAGAAAAATAAATTAAAAAATATAAAAATATTTAACTATACCTTGTATATTTTTAATCCATTTTTCTCCTACAATAATTAATAAAAACCTTTAACTGAAAATTTAACTGAGGAGATGTATGGTATGAATTTGAAGTTTGATGATGAGAGAAACTTATAAAACTAAAAAGCCGGTAAGGTAGAATCGGGTTAGTTCTTCAGAAGTTTTTGATAAATATCTCTTTTATTATATCAATATAAAAGAGAAGAAAAGATTCAAAAGATAGGGGTGGACGGGATATTGCTGGTCAGCTAAGCAAAAGTGCTTGTTATTTCTACTTTCAAATTGTTTCTTATTAATCTTAAATAATTATTATGTTAGTTCAAAGCATTGACTTTAAAGATTTCTTATTGGTTTAATATAAAAATGTAAGATATCGAAACTATAAGACGAAATAGAAAGAAGCATTTTGACTGGATTTTTTTCACATCAAATGGTAATACTGGTCTCGCCTTGGTACAATTCCGGTTACTATTAAAAAGTTACTTTTATAGGTAAAATATTTCCTTAAATCAATTATATGAACCTTCATATGATCAGTCGCATTATTATTCGCACTTACATAGTGAAATATGTAACACATAACCATTGATCAATCAAAAACACTTAAGCAAAGTTGCCCTACTTGAGAGCGCAGCGGAACGTTTTCTTAGCCTCACTTTCGGGAGCGTCATATAAATAACATTGTCACCGGTATTACCCCAATTCTGCTTAGTAATTTAAATTGTAATGACAACAAAACAATAGGTTTATACTCTTTTTTTTCACTACTTTGTATTCTTAGATTGTTCAAATTAATAAAGTTGCATAAAATAACTGCATAAAGTAACAAATAATATGCATAAAAGGTTATTTTATAAACCAGATTTCTTATAAGAAATGTAGACCTAAACTTTAATTGTGTATAATTCCTTAATAATATTGAATAGAAGGTTGTTTGAATACTACATTAATTGCATTATATGTTGCGTTTGATATACTATTCGAATTATTACCTAAAAATGTTTAGATTATTGAAAATAAGAGTAACTGGAATTAGCCAATTACCGGCATTACCCCGTTCTCTCTTATATACAAAAAATTACATCGGTAAGTTAGGAATCGTGTCAGTATTTCTCATCTCCTTGATAACTATTCCATATTTTAATTATATAAATGTTTTCGTAAAAATGATGGCATTAGACATTATATAAATACCTACGAATAATAAAAATATAAATGTGAACTTTAACGTTTAACATTAATATATGGTTTGAAGTTACGAACGTAACTGCCGGAGTAGAAATTGAATTCAGGCTGCCTGAGCAACTAATGTGGCCCTTATCAGGGTAACTAACAATGCCCATGTGAGGTATGTAATGGCGCGCAGGTCAGGGTCTTGCAAGGCTGTAGTCTAACGTCAGGGAATGGTCAGGCATTAGTCCGGGTGCCTGCGCAATAACAAAATAAACATCAAACGGATACAAATTTTCATACACAATAAACAGTAAGTAACAAGATTATTGAGAGTTGATATTGTTTGAACTTTATTAAAAAATTACAATAGACTTGAAAAAAACCTTCACAATATTTATTACAATAATTTTTTAGTCCTTAAAATTAAGGTTAGAATCATGTTGTGAAAGAAATTCGAATTCAATTCAAGTGTGAATCTTAATTTTGATTGTAACGTATTATATTATAACTTTTATATTTTTATAACTAAAATGTGAAATAGAACAAAAAAAATATAGGTACACTATGAACATATATCCTTCTTTACTATTAAAGCTATTTAATTTCTTTTCTTTCAACTAGAGAAATACAACTGTTACTTGTTATACACCAAATACTGTTTAAATTTTCGCGCCGCCGTAGTTCACGCGTCGCCGCTAAGTGGCGTCGTCCAATCCGTGGTAGGAGTAGGCATGGCAAATCCATATAGGACCGGCCGCAGCGTCGGACCTCGTAAGATTCAGAAAGTACAAACGCTACGTTCAGGCAGTGAAGCTATCTCGTACGACTCGTACACCGGTCTAGCGTTTACGCAGTCGAGCTCCGCGTGGATTGGCTCTCCAGGCGCGCTTGATTTGAACTCGCCGCTTGATTTGGTTTCCGCCTGAGATCGCGAGAAAGTGAACGGACCTGGATTAACCACATTCAGTACATACAATAATCTTTATTAAGTAAACCGTAAATGATTAAAACAAACTACCCCACGCACGAAAACTGAATTGTTAAATAATATAAAATAAACCATAAACTATTAAATCTCAATAACCCATGTGTTTCTTAGATGATTTTCTGTTGTAGCGTTATGTTTAAAAGTAGTATATATTTATCGGCTTAAGCATAACGTAAGTTTACTTTTTATACCTATTAAACATAAAATTACGTGGTATTTTTATATTTTCAGTTTTCCACACAACCCAGTACTGCCCAAAGTTCGTTGCTTTTTTATTTGTTATAAATTCTTGTCGTACAAATTTAATCTTTGTCTATTATATATGATTTTACGACATGGTACAAATCATTAATAATTTTTTTAATGAATCCATACAATTATAGTTTAAATGAGTGTATATTACAATTTTTGATTAAAATTATACAGCAATATTGTTATTATGTAGCATACTAAAAAGTCGTTGTATGATACATTTGTTGATGAGGGTGGGGGGGGGGGGGGGGTGGATAGGTATGAGGATAGGGGGACTGCGGGCTACATATAATCAATAATTACGTATTTAAATTAACTTTGAACGCTAGTTGAAAGAAACAGGCGAAGAAGCGGGTGTGAGGGTTGAAGGCGGAGGCGGGGGTAAGTGGGCATGCGGAGAGGGGAAGGGGATCTAAGCGTACAGTTTTAGCTAATTAACTATATACTAGAAGTCGACAAGCGCGCTGCGTGCGCTGATGTAACTTTTTTGTTAACAACAAAAATATAAAAAAATATTTTAGTTTCAAATTATTTATAAAAATTTATTTATAGAATTTATATTTCATAATTATTTTTTTATATATTTCTTATTTTATGTATGTATAGAGAAGGTAATAAGGGAGAGTAATATATTACTAATATAACGAACTTGGTAATTATTTTATATCGACACAACAGTTTATTTTTATCTTCTTATTTATCTAATTTAAAATTAAAATCAGATCCTAATACTCTACTCTCAGACTTCAGACTTCAGATTCTCAATCTCAATTTAATAAAAACTTACTATAATTTAACTGACCAGTGACCACTGTAACCGCTCTGTAAAACGAAGGCACTCATAAAACGAACTCACCCATAATTAAACATGAAACATACACATTCGAGATCTCGATCAACGATAGTCTTCAATTCGATACCTATTTCATTTAATTAGATAAACTCGAAATATATTTTTTATATAAGGGATAGGTAGATATTATTTATTTAGAACGAGCGAACGTTATCCCGTTACCGAACGAGATTTTTGACTAGTACTATATTATGAACCTCTATAAATTTTACACAATGTACATATTTCACCTTGTTCAAATTCAGTGCACCTTAAACAATTAATATGGCATAATCTGGCACAAATCTTACATACAGTTATATTAAGATCACAAACGTCACAGGACTTGAAACAAAGTTGAAAAATTGTACTCATATCTTCAGATTGCTTGATCAACATTTCTGATAATTCGTTTCTGTACTCTTCTGGGTCAAAGTTCATATCAAACATTCGTTCAGTTCCCATGACGTCCATGTAATTAATTACAAACATTCCACAGTTATAACCACCTTTTTCATGGGGCGGTCACACACAAACCACTGTAATTGCCACTTTATTTGAGTTAAAGTATGGTGAATATTTCTTTTTATACAAATATCTAAAAATCTAGTGAAATGTTTAAATACTCTTCATGCTTCGCTTTCTAAAGATGATGGAGTTACGTCAAAAGGATCAGTTATCGTGACAAACTGTAAATCTATATGTATCATAAATAGACGGTAATGGGCTTCATTAACATAATGTTCGAAGACCATTCCTTTTGTTGGAAATTTAATTTTGAATAAAAACAAATTTTCGTGTGGCTTCTCTTTCCATTTATCCATAAAGAAAGTGAATAATTGTTTCGTAGAATCATACATCGCATTTAACTATTGTCTTTCATGAATAGTAGCGCATGCATCTATTACATCTCCATCTACGTACTGTTTTGGTTGAAGTGTTTGATACTGATCAGAAAATAAGTCCGTCGTTTGAAGAAGAGACAAATGGTGTAGATTCCTCACGTACTTTCCAACTGTGTATGCTTGTTCTCGGGGAATTTCTTTAAATATATATTTAGTTTTTGTAAAATAGTACCTATAATTGGCCATTAGCCCATTCGTCATTGGTCCTTCTTTTTAAATCAAATCCTCTTTAACCTCATCAGTTAATGTATGCAAGTATTTATCTTGTCCCATATATGGGTCATATTCATTTTCATTAAAACCATTTTCATTCATTTTGTTTATTTTAATTCCATTTTCAAATCCATTTACTTTAACTTTACCTTCGTCAATTTTATTCGTTTCCATTTTATCATTTACAATTCTACGTACTTCTAGATCGGATTTGAACTTTTTAGTGAAAGTTAGCTCGTAAGTACTAAAGTCAGAGATGTCTTGAGTACTTTGAATTTTATCTTTTAAATTCATTCTCATACGCACAAACATCTCGTACGTTGGCTCAAAAGACATCCAACCATCATCATCCTTAATATACTGCTTTGACAATAATATACCACGCATTGTCTCGAACTGCAAACTTGATCGAAATTTTATTTTTTCTCTCGTGTATTCACTCCATTCTCGTTCTAACGTAGCATATGAATTTGGTAAGTATAATACGTGTAAAGCAAATTGTGCAACATGTTTAAATAAATAATTTATCACAAATTTCTTATAGAAATGTCTGGCAGTATTCAAAAAATGTGTTTATTACACTGATGTTTGATATCTTTTTTACCTCTCTATCAAGATCTTTATGAATTCTAATGTCATCCAGTGGTTTCCATTTCGATTCATCTTTTGGATTGATGTTAGCCAAGTCTATTTCAGTAAGATATTCTTCATTCATATACATTTTCAAAAATTTTGTATACAGTTCTCTGACAATATCATGAGCTTCGGGAACTATTGGTTTCTCAGACTGTTTTTTATTTACTTTATATAATTCAAAATACACCAAAGTTATAAACAAATTATATAATTTACATACAGGGCTACTGAAGTATTTAAGCATAGTTTGTACAGAAGAAGTTTTCTCATTGTCTTGTGTATTTTGCGAACTTTGTGAATAATTTACCATACTGCTCTCTGTAGAGCTAACTAAAAAGTAGTGCTACAGTCCATCGACGATAAATTCATAGTATGCATATAAAAATATAAGCCACCTTGTAACAGCAGGTCGTATGATTTTTAGTGGTTTTAATTTAGATTTTATTTGCAGGACTTTCCATTTGATGGACCTATTAGCACTTTTAGATATATAATTGTATAACAAATGTACTATTTCCTCAAATTCCTTAGGTACTTTATAGCGTCTTTTGCACACAAATGTTTGATATGATATCCACACTTAATAATTTTAATTCCTGGAATTAATTTAGTTAATTTCTCTGAAACTGAATTATGAATGCCCATCATCAAATTACATGTATCGGAGCAAAATGCAATTATGTTGCTCAAGGGTATATCCTCTTCTGTAAAAGTTGAAACGACCTTATCGCATATTGTTCCGGAGTCAGCTTTGAGTTTTTCATCACCATCGAATACTAATTTTAACTCATAACAACCGTCACGAATTGGGCCTAATTCTTCGTTAATATAACGTACCATTATGCACAACGCCTGATCGCTACTTATATCAGTACATTCATCTATGAGAATAGAAAATTTACTTGTTTTCAAAATATCTGTGACTCTTTGCTTGTGCACTGGTGCTGTAACATTAGCTATTATTGCTGTAGTTTTATTTCTATCTAACTTAACATTTTCTAAAATCACAGAGTCAAAAGCTACTATTTTTAAAAGCGATATCAAATGATCTACAAGAGAGAAAGCTAAATTTCGAGCAACGATCATAGCACTAATCTTAATTTCCGTTATTGCTTTTTGAAAATCAAAATCATCTAAAATACTTCTTTCACCTGTACGTAGCATATGTTTCGGCGATATAGCGTGCTTATTTAAACTACTTATATTGGCAACAAGTTCTTTGTCACATGCAGCGCATACGATCTTTAAGCAATTATTTGGCACGGGTTGGAGCCAACTACCAAATTTCTTTTGCCAAGCAGTCGTATATTTATGAACATATTTAATCGGATCAAAACCAAATTCTCCAAGCAATATGTACTGTTCATTTATATCACTTTTCGAACAATCGGCTGTTAAATTCTCAGTCGTAACATTTATTTATCATTTATTTATCATATTATATGTATCATTATATGTATAAATAAATGTACATTTTTTATGTTTGTATTTTATACATAAAAAACCATGTGACAATATCATATAATAGTAAATACATTATAAACCACAGAGTTTTATTATGTATAAATCATATGTTATTAACATGTTCATATACTTAACAAGTGTACTTTTTTATTACAATTCTTTTCAACAAGTGTTCTTTTCTATTAAATTGTTACATTTATCAGGTTATTTTGATTTTTAAGTTAATACTGATGGTGAGAACAGTATCGATTCTTTAACGGATTTCGAAGAAACTTTAATAAAAACAAGGAAATTAACATCAAAGAGAGTTAGCTAGCCGTACCTCTTGTAATCCAAATGGTTCCACATCTCGCCCCTCCGGAGGCTCCATCGAATTTAGGTGAATATCCAAATGCTCCTCGGTCTCACCCTCCTCCACGTCCTGTGGCACATGGACCCGTAGAAACTCTTCGGCGGTCTCCCTAAGCGTCAATGCAACGGGCCTGTTCATTCTCCGCATGGTGCTGCAAGCCTCTCGAGGACGTAATTTTCCACTCGTAAGTTTGTACAATAGTCTCCAAGGATTGGACCTGCATTCCTTTTGCACCAACCGCCTCCAACCTACGGCCTTCGCCCTACATATACTACCCTTGTAGGAGGCAGCGGCGACCCTATACTTGTCCTGCAACGGCTTCCACCTCGCATCCATCGAAACAGCTAACCTTTGGACCTGCCTCCTTACGCTGTCAACCCGTCTTCGCTGAAATAACAACCGGCGCGCCCACCACTATTTCAACTTGCTCTTCGCCTCCATATTGCTCACGCGTGGCATCGAATATTGACAGGCCCTCATTATTACCACACGAAACTTCTTCACCGCCTCCTCAACATCTACCGCCGTTTTTAACGAAATGCCCTCAAACTCAGCACCAGACAATTCTAAGATTTTCTCATCAAACAACATCCAAATACACTTAGTTACCCTGAACCTACGCTGAAGGAAGGCTCCATAACCGGAAGACGCCCTCTCACCAACCGACCTCCTCCTACAAGAAACCTGATAGGAGAGAGCCCGGTGGTCACTCGAGGACCAATCCTTCTGAACTTTCCACCCTGACACGCGCTGCCTCAGCCCCTCGGTAACTAAAGTAACATTAATGTAAGAACTTCCCCGGGAAGTTAGGAAAGTAGGCGGTTGACTTGGATCATTCAGAACAACCAAGCGCACATTCTGAATTAATTCTTCTAGCCTCAGCCTACTCTCGTGCCTGCGCCTCACCCCCGCCTCAGTGACGTGCGTCGGTGACCATAGGCTTTTCACCAGCCCCAAGAGCCACAACAAGAGGTACTCCAACCCCTAAACTAGCAATACCGAACACCCTCTCGATATGAACGTAAGGCTCTTGCAACAGAACTACATCAATACCATGGTCCCCACCAGCTGCCGTATTTCAGACGCCACCACACTAGACCTACACGCGTTCAACTGAACCTCATTCACAACACACCCATGAGAAGAACCCTCCCTCCCCCCCTTAGCCGCCTCTGCAGCACTCACCCTCTTACCAACGCTCAACCCTCCCATCCTTTCCACCAAAACCCGAGCCTCAGGGGGCAAACCCATGAGGGGCCCAGAACCGGACCCACGAAAAGCACTAAACTCAGTGGAAACAGGACTCCCCACATCACTAGACCCGAAGAACCCCTCTGGGTCAGAGGGAACCCCGACACTCGACCCTTTATACAAGCACCGCCACCTACGCCGATGCAATCTCCGTAAAGATGATTTGGACCGTGCCGCTGCCCCTCCACACCCGTAACCAAAATGCTGCCCACACCAGTAGTAGTAGATGACGTGCCAACCTGGTCGCACACCGACACGCCACTGCAGTAACTGGCTAACGACGCTTCGAGGCCCGCTTGCTCACCCCTGGACGCCGGTACTGGGGATCGGAGCCCTTGCACCGTAAACACATTTTCGCCGGTTGTACTATTCATGTTTGTTTTGGGATGATTTGTGAACAAAGGTTTTCTCCTCGGCACGTTTTGGTTCGCCCCGGGATTCACAAAGCCCCCGGTACTCCCCGCGCTGAGTATGGGAGGCGCGCGAAAGACATCCCCCTATCCACCGCCTGATGCGGAACCGGCAACCCGACACAGGGAAAAAAAAACACTCACAGAGTAACAAATCATTCTTAACAAAACTAATTGTTACCACGACTAACAGATAAAACCCAGTAGGCAACACTAACACACTAACACACTAACAAACTTAACGTCGTGTAGTGCACCGAATTTTTTCAAGTTCCGGTCCCCTCTGGCGTGGTGGAGCTCGGTGGTGGGAGAGCATGTCTTCACACCCTGCTGGACACCCAGTGTGTCAAGCAGGCCAGAGGTGACCAGCTCCTCAGCGCTCGCAACTAGTACCTGAACGCAGCGTTTGGACTTTCTAAATCTTTCTAGGTCCAACGCTGACCGACCGTCGCACACTGGGCCCTATAGACATTTGTTGTTTCAAAATTCTCTACAGACCATGGTTTTCGTCCAATCACAATAATTTTTTTTTAAATTGAAGTTTTTTAAAATTCTAAAAGACCCATAAGGCCAGATTTTTGAAAAAATGTTATAATAATTAATTAAAAATCTAAGTTAAACAATAAACCGATAAACCTTAAGGCATGAATGGCCATAAGCAAATGGGCGACTACTGAAGGAAGCTATATATATTTGTAAGTGGTTTTTGGGGTCGCTGATTATGAATCTGGCATTAGTTTTGCAAAATTGATTTGTTTAAACAATTTGTTTAAACAATTTATTGCAAAATTATCTTTTTATTCAAAACGACTTTAGTTTTGAATTTTACGGGCATAATTACTATAACCAATCATGTTCAAAGCATAAACAATTTCTTTTGGAAATTTACTACTCCAAGGTGGGCAATTTGCAATTATAGAAAATTAAAAAAAAGTGTCTATAGACATTTGTTGTTTCAAAATTCTCTACAGACCATGGTTGTCAACCAATCACAATAATTTTTTTTTAAATTGATTTTTATTAAAATTTTAAAAGATCCATAAGGCCAGATTTTTTAAAAAATGTTATAATAATTAATTAAAAATCTAAGTTAAACAATAAACCCATAAACTTAAGGTATTAATGGCCATAAGCAAATGGGCGACTACTGAAGGAAGCTATATATATTTGTAAGTGGTTCTTGGGGTCCCTGAGTATGAATCTGGCATTAGTTTTGCAAAATTAATTTGTTTAAACAATTTGTTTAAACAATTTATTGCAAAATTATCTTTTTATTCAAAACGACTTTAGTTTTGAATTTTACACATCATGAAAATACTTTCATCTGAGCTATAAGTTCCATCGGAGAATATTTGCTTAAACTGGCTATGATCTGATGATCCGTCACATCCCCATTTACTAGTCAAAACTAGAGAGTATTCAGCCTCACTAGTTTTGAAATTAGATAAAATATCCGGTATCTGTAGGAGACGTTTAGATGTATGATTCAACAGTTGTTGTAAATCAACGCTCCCACCTTTTTCAGATATGGAGAGACTAGAAGATATAGAATAACAATTTTCTTTTGCTGAAAAAAGTTGTTTATAAGGTATGAAAATATCAACATTTTTTCCTTTTACCTGTTTGCGAATAGTATCATACTGCCACTTCGACAATTTTGCATCTTCAATCAGAGCTATTGCTTCATCTTCGGTGAAAGTAATTATTTCCTCTGAAACGGAATTATTCATAGAACAATTGGGATCGCTTAAAAGATCTTCAATTTGTTTAATTAAATGCTTTTTCCCAGAATCTCGTAAATTTTTATAAAAAGCTTTTTTTATTTCTTCCTGAGAAAAGCTACTAGTAATAGACTGTATTATTCTGTATTTCGTAGATCTCGAACTGCCTTCAAAACTACCAGTGACAGGTCTTCCACGCTTCAGGTTGTTATCAAAATTCACAACAAAGTTATCTGCTATCCAAGATACATATTTTTTCCTAAATATGTGTTCATTATAAAGTACAGCAGACAGTTTTGAATTGAAAGTGAGCATAAAAGAACTCTCAAGTTTTTTTTTAACGATGCTTGATTCCTCATCGCTGAGCTCATATTGCGCTTTAATATAATCAATCAAGCAATTTACACTTCTACTTTTATTGTCTAATTTCAACAGTATATCACACAATATACCGTTTTAAATGGAAAAAGTATTCATTGTTAGGTTTCACTTAGAGGGGATGAATGAAAGGTAACTTTGATGCAGTCGTGTTGATGACTGCTCGAAAATTAACCTGAAAACCATATATGAACAACAGTAGCCGTGAAAACGGCTGATAAGAAACTGTTTGCAACAATAATCGCCGGAGTAGTCGTGAAAATGTCTGTTTGAAAAGACCGTAAAAATTATCTATGCAAACAGTAGCCGTGACAACGGCTGATGAAAAACTATTTGCAAGGATAATCGCTGGAGAAGTAGTCGTGAGAACGACTGATAATGATCGTGAAAATTATCTATGCAAATAGTAGCCGTGACAACCGCTGAAGAAAAATTGTTTGCGACGATAATCGATGAAAAATCCTAATATTTATTCTATAGTTTTGAAGTCTAATTTCAATGCTTATTTATAATAATATTTAACCGTTAGCCTGCCACTCGAACGTGATTTCTAACACGGCAAATTTTTAACACGAAAAAGTACGGTAAAAATTCATGGATTAGTACATCATTATATGCCTTTCAGGACGCTACTTCGCTGATGGATACGAAAACTGGTGTTGTCACCGCCTAGCGGCCAAGCGCAGTACTACTGGTGCGGTGATGAACGCTGTTGCACATATACGGGGAATTAAGTACCCTGTGCTGGAGTAAATATCACTTTCTCTTATGTATTTTCAGTTGCTTAACCTGATCATAATAATAATATTAATGATTAAATTGAATACTCATAATAAATTTATAAATGGAAAATTTTTTAAACTTTTATATATGATATATTCCAGCAATTTTTCCGGTAAAATTCTAATCTGTAATCATTTTTTGGCTAAATTAATTCTGTAATAAATTGTTTTAGCAAATTATTTAAACGAATTTTGCAAATTTTAAACCATTATCAAAATTAGCAACAACCAATAATGTATAGAAACGTATACCTTCCGTGGGTCGTAGCTCATTTACACAGCATCTAAACGTAGATATCCTAACATTTGAAGACGATTGGTTATAGTAATTATGCCCGTAAAATTCAAAACTAAAGTCGATTTGAATAAAAAGATAATTTTGCAATAAATTGTTTAAACAAATTGTTTAAACAAATCAATTTTGCAAAACTAATGCCAGATTCATAATCAGCGACCCCAAGAACCACTTACAAATATATATAGCTTCCTTCAGTAGTCGCCCATTTGCTTATGGCCATTAATGCCTTAAGTTTATGGGTTTATTGTTGAACTTAGATTTTTAATTAATTATTATAACATTTTTAAAAAATCTGGCCTTATGGATCTTTTAGAATTTTAATAAACTTCAATTAAAAAAAAAATTATTGTGATTGGACGAAAACCATGGTCTGTAGAGAATTTTGAAACAACAAATGTCTATAGGGCCCAGTGTGCGTCGCGGAAGAGTAGTCGGCACCCGCGGAATCTCTCTTAAGTAACTAGCCTAGTAACGCCTAAAGTCGACTATAGGGCTAACATCTAAGTTTGAAAAAAAATAACTGCTTTTAATTAAACTTCTTGTTTAATTATTTTGCTTTCCACCTCCTCCATTTATATCTATTCTATCTTGAGCGTGTCTCATCGTCGGAAACTTCGCTGGGCTGCTTCTCTGGAGCAGTTCTAGGTTCCTAGAGAGCTAGGACGAGGGTTCAGTGCTGTGTTTCGAGACGAGCTAAGCAGTTTACACCTCGGGTATCTGCAGAGCACTCAGCTGCTCTTCTCCTTTTCCCAAGTCAAAGGGATGACAAACCAACCAGTATACACCTCGGGTACCTGCAGAGCGCTCGGTCGCTCTTTTACGAGAAGCCAAGGCAAGCAGTCTACGCCTTGTATCCTGAACAGCGTTTCCCCCATGTCTTCTTCATCAACCTGGCGTTACATCAAACTTACTCATATATTTTCAGTTACTTATCATTGTAAAGTTGTTTAGCAGATACGTAACATGTTAGATCTGGGCATTGACTACTAATTTTTTACAAAACAATAAACAATTTTTAATAACAGTTATACCTTAGTAGAAGAAATTTGTTTACTGAACGTTGCCAAAGATTGCCAAAATCCTATCCACAATGTTTTATACAAAGTTTAGCAAAGTGTAAATTACTTCCACTATACGTAAATAAAAATGTACCTATTACAATAATTTAATTAATTATGTTATTTAGTAAAAAAACTGTGTGTATATTAAGAAGAATTTAGTTATAATAAGTATGAATAATAGGAACAATATAAAGTGATCATCACAAAGAATCTGAAATCCTTTTCTGATAATGTTTTGAACTGGCCAAACATATATATCAATAGAAAGTTCTTGTAATTTTCAGTATGTTATATGTACCATGTTAGTCAACAGTGAGTTTCAAAAATATTAACATAACATTTTGTAAGTGCGCGCTCAAATTTACAAGGCAAGTTCAATCATTTGAGTTCTTTCAAAACACTTGGTACTGCATTATTGATAAACTTTATTAGAGTTTCATAATGTTTAATCTCAAAAGTAACAAAAAATGTGGACTAAATTAATTTGCTTTATCAATAATAAATAATTTATAAATAACAGAAGACAGTATAGCACTTGTAGTTGATCTATATAACTTTTATGTTTGTTTCCAAATAGTATTTGTATGAAACAAAAATAAATAGATTCAAAATCAAGGTTGACAGTTAAGAGGAGTTTGAATGTTTGTCACAACTTTCTAACTTCAATTTTAAGAACTCAAATAATTACACTTAATGAACATTTTTTAATTTCTTTTTAGTTCTAGATTATCATTTATAAATAAAGTTCAAACAATCAAACCTCAATAATCTAATTTTATATACCGTTTATTGTGAATCAACAGCTGTCGTGTCTGTTTGCTGCCTATTTCGTTGTTGTTCAGGCGGCCTGGCAAGTGCCTGACGATTAGCACAGCCTGCGAAGGCCCTGATCTGCGCGCTATTACATACCTTACAAGGTCCTGTATAGGCACCTGATCAGGACCTTAGCTGACTGCTCAGGCACCTGATAGAGGCCTAATTACTGCCTGAACTGCATTTCTATTCGGGAGGTCCGTGTGGTCAAGTCGTTTGAGCATCAGCACAGCAGTCGCGAGTCAGTTCGATTCTCCGCATTAAACAAAATTTTTTTTAATTTATAATTATTTCTATATTTCTGTTTCAGATAATCATATAATAACTACTGTACGTAAACCTAGTTTAAAAAATAATTAATACCCGTAGAGTACGCGAGAAGGAAAATGAATAATTTTTTCTTTGCCGGGTATTAACATCCGAAAATCGGATCAGATTCGGGTGTAGATTTCTAGGCCGAATCGTATAAAAATGGTATACAGGTCGGAGCTGACGCCCAAAATGGAATATGGTATTTTCGGCCCGTTGTTGCTAAAAATTATAGTATACGTACCACGGGAAGAAAGATGGCCACCCCTGAGTACATGCTTGACAACCTCGTCTTCGACTCGGGTGGCTTTCACGTACTCTGGATTGGCCAACTCTTTTCCTCCCTAGGTGCGTTATATACTATATTTATTGTTTATCAAGGTCGGAAAGTAGGCGAATATGGCGCGAGTGGATGTCTAGGGTTTCGAGGCAAGTTCTGTAACCAGCACGACCATTAATTGTCTTCCGCCCGTGGTGCACACTATATTTTCTGTCCTAAATCTACCCTGAAAGTTTGCTATTTCGTGCATATAAAGTGGGCAGAAAGTTGTTACTTATCCGCCCGAAAGTGATAAAGTGCATCTTTCCACCTGCTTTACATGCACAAAATAGCGTACTTTTGATGCAGGTAGGACAAAAAGTACTTTATCAATTTTTTATAATATTAAACAAGCGGCCATTTTGCACTTTACATCATATCGTCGTTATATTCTTTGCATATTGAAACATTATCTAAAGAATAATCATTTCTCTAAGCATGGAGAATCATCATTTGAACGTTATCAGTCTCACTCACTCTTCAACCCAAAAAAACTCGTTCTTGACCAAGTGCGCAAACTAGGCCTCTCTCCTCTCCCAACCCAAACCCACAAACAACTCTCTTAAATTCCCTCCTTCGCCCTTCCCCCGCTTCTCTTTCACCCTCCTCCTCCTCCTTACTCCAGCAACGACCCGCAAGGATCGCTTAGGCGCCCATCTTTTTTCGCGCACCTCGCGATTAAACTTTTCTCCAGACACCCCGGTCAGGGTAATTTGTAGGAGCAGGAAGTAACCCAAAACCGACAAAAAGGGTTTCGAGAAGAGCGGATAATGCGACCCCTGAGATGCCAGTAGCGCCAGCGCAGTAGTAGCTGCCGAGTGATCTACGGCGCCAGGCGCCCTATCACAGCTGCGAGAGCTCTCTCTCTCTCTTTCTCTCTTTCTCTCGCTTATTCCGAGGGACGTTAGCTATGGTCAGTCTTCGGTCGCGAGTAACGCAGCGCCGTGGGAAAACACGAGGCAAGATCGAGGAAAAACGTAGAGCAGTCCGAGATCGCGAGAAGACGAGAGAAAGAGCTTGTATGGATAGACGAGAATGGTGCTTCCTTCGGGATCTAGCTGGCTTGCAGGATAGAGTGTGCATGTGCTATGTGTTGGCTGATTTAAATGGTCTGGGTCATTCGGTTTGGATGCGTTTAAACGAGTAATTAAAGAGTTTGGGGTTGAGATGGGAAATGTTCTGGGAGAGTTATGATTTGAAGCATTTTAGGTTTTTATTATTTGGAATGATATCGTTGACACTCACTTAACTTTTGTCAATAGTTAGGTGAGCAGACATATGTAGTATTAAAATGAATTAAGTTTTTTTAATCGAATAAAAAGTACTTTAAATTATTAATAAGGTTAATTTTGAATTATGATCATTTACGGAGGTTTGACAGCTGATAAAAATTAGTCTTATAGAAACAAATCTGTACTTATAATTAACTAATATTTGATAATATTAGTGATAATATTTTGTAAAAGAAGCATACTTTATTAAATGAAAAAAACCACTGCCAATTCATTGACACTTAGCTTCCTCAAACTAAATAAGCTGTTCCAGTTTATAATTTTTCGTTTTAATAAATTATTTCAAAATGCTACATATTTTTTTATTTAATAGCTGAAAAAAGATATTTTATTTGATAGACCTAATAGATTATTTCTTTAAGTTCCCTATTGCATTATCAATTTAAAATAGAAAAATGGGGCCTGCGGCGGCTCAGTCGGTAGAGTGTCGGATTCCCACGCCGGTGGCCCGGGTTCGAATCCTAGTCTCTGCCGATTGATACAAGCACCTCTGTAAAAATTACATGTGCTTTGTTTACAAACACACCGCAGACCCCCGTCGTCGATTAGCACCACATGGAAGCACAAACATGGCGACGTTAAATAATAATAAAAAAAAAAAAAAAAAATAGAAAAATCGTTATAAAACAAAACCAAATGAATGAATCTTTCATTTTATTTCTGTTTTCGTTCTTCATCAAAAAATAAATAAAAATACGTTTGTCTGATAAAAAATTACCATTACGGTATGTTCGCGAGATATAAGCAATGTAAATTAAAATAAAGAATCAAATATCTTGAAAAATAAAAGTCTTTATAGACTGAGCAAGTTACTTAGCCAAGAGATAATAAGAAGCTACCTTTTTGAGTAGTTTCAGTAAACAGGAATTCGGGTGACAAAAAAAACGATTGTTTTAACAAAAATATTTTATTCTTGTTAAAAGACAAAGATTAAGACTAATAATTTTTACTGAATATTCTTCTCCATATTTCTAATCATCTTAAATTTTATTTAAAAATTTGTCATCTTATATTTCCCAGATATCACTGTTTTAAAAAAAGTGTCGTGGTCGTGTATAACAAAAACAAGAGAAATAGCTTATTAAAAATTTCGGGTCGGAAAAAATACACAATTTTATGATCTTTCAAATGCATTGCTACCAAATCGATAATATTATTTCTAACATGTCAAAAAACCCGAAAAACTAAAATTCAAATATTGAATTACCACTTTTTTGGAACTATTATTTAATAACAAAAAAGTAAAAATAAATAGATCGTTAAATAATTTATTCAAATAATTTTACATAATAGAGTTACTATATTATTTAGGACTATTCTATAAAATGTTGCACTGTTTAATTATCTTTTAAAAAGGTTCACATCTACATAATGTACATACATTTGTATATATTTCTAATTTCGTATTTTGCCATAGTAATCGTGATTTTACTAAGTAACTAGAGAAGATGATGGATTATCTTCCTACACATTCAATTTTTTTTTGTTAATCGAAATATCGAAATTAGAAATCGAAAATTCGATACATGTTTCTAGATTCAATATCTCGCGCTGGATTTTAATATAAGGGATTTACTGAATATAGGCATGCATTTCCCGAATGCACTCTCTTCTTAATTTCTTTATGAGTTTCATATTTATGGTCTATTATCGTGCCAAGGTATTTAAACTCGTCTACTTTTTTGAAAGTTTTGCCAGAGACTTTCAAGTCGGTATCATCAATCTCGTGCCCTGCTCTGATAGTTGCTATGCACTGGGTTTTCACTTTACTTATTTCTAGGCCTATTTCTTTAGCTGTTTTTATTAGTATTTCTACGTTATTTATTATGGTTACTCTGTATTTTCCTATAATGTCTATGTCATCTGCGTATGCTAGTAATTGTATTAGGAAGCCATTTATTATAATTCCCTCTTTAAGTTTTTGTACCGCCTCGACCACATAATCTGAAACTAAGTTAAATAGGAGGGTTGATAGATCATTTCCCTGTTTCAACCCGTTATGCGTGTTAAATGGCTACTATAGGCTGTAGCTTGATCTGACTAAGCCCCGACAGTTATCTAGGCATATTCTGATTCTATTGACCAACTATTTTGGTACCCCTAGCAGTACAAAGATGTGAAACATTTTATTATCTAGACACATTCTGATTAAATTAACCAACTATTTTGGTACTCCTAGCAGTACTAAGACGTGAAACATTTTGCATCTTATTATTGAGTCATACGCTTTCTTGAAATCAATGAATAATTGGTCTTCCGTTTCTGCCTAACCGTCAACATCTGGTCGCTTTCTGACCTGTTTTTTCGAAATCCACACTGGTAATCCCCGAGGATTACCTCCGCCAAAGGTGTGAGTCTATCTAGCAGTACATTACAGATAATTTTGTAGCATGTACAGATAAGAGTAATGCCTCTATAGTTATTACAGTTTGTTTTATCTCCATTTTGTGTATTGGAACTATGATTAGGTCTCTCCATTCTGTGGGCATTGTTTCTTTCCTCCGTATGGTGCAAATAAAATTATGAATTATTTTTTCTAAATAAATCGGCCCGTAAATGATCTATTCAAGGGGTTCTATTATTTTTTAATTTATTGAATGCCTTGTAGACCTCATGTAGGCTAGGCTGCTCAATTCGTGGTTCAGCAGTGTGAATTTTGTTATAGTCTAAAGCGGTTTGTTGTTCGTGTACGTTGAGGAGCTCGTCACAATAATTTCTTCACCTATTTAGTAGTCAATTTGTGTCCGTTATAAGTTTCCCATGTTAGTCTCTTACGAAGTTATTTTTATTTTGGGATCCTTTCCCTATTAAGTTTATACCTGTATACATTTCCCAAATATTATATCTATTACAGTTTTCCTGTATTGCTGAGACTTTATTATTTTCCACTTTCGTTTTTTATTCCGAAAAATTCGTTTGGCTTGTTCCCTTATATTACGGTAATGTACGGATGTGATCTCATTCGCATTTTTAAAGCTAGGCATTCTTGCTTTTTGCGTTTTTCTATTCCACTCCTCGAATTTCTCGCCAAACCTCGGTTTTTGCTTGTTTTATTTTCCGCTGACCTAACACCGTCCTAACAGCTTGTCTTATAGAACTTTTGATATTTTTTCAGGTACTTCCTATGTCATTCCCTACCTCCGGGTCGCCTAACCTATTGTTATCCGATACATCCAGTTTACTTGAAAGTTCCTCCCTATATCTAGTTTTAATTAGCGGGTAATTTAACTTTTCGAGATTAAATTGCTCTGTTTGACATACTCTATTTTTATTTTTGTTTACCAGTAAACGAGCTCTAATCTTGGCTATAACAAGAAAATGATCTGAATCGCAATCGGCTCCACAGTAAGTTTGAACTTCGAGAATGTCAGCGTTCCGTCTTTGGTCAATTAAAACGAGGTCGATTTGTTTAAATGTGCGTCCACCCGGACCTCTCCAGGTTACTTTGGGCCTGACTAAGTGAATGAAAGATGTACTTTTGACTATAAGATTCTTAGACGCAACAAAATTAATTATCTTTCTTTTCCTACGGTCGGTGTAAAATTTTCCTCCTTTCCAATTTTCGCGTTAAAATCTCCTAGCAATATTTTTGAGTTATGGGTTGAAAATCTATCAAACACCTACTCTAGTTGTATGTAAAAGGAGTCTTTGACTGTATCATCCGTGTCCTCTGTTTGGCAATGGACATTAATAAATGCGTATTTGTACCATCAACTTTTGATGATTAGGAATCCTATGCGATCATCAATAAGTTCAAAATTAATTCCCGTGTGCATTACTCTATTACTTACTAAGAAGCCCGTCCCTAGCTGCTCTGCCTTTTTCAATCCGCTATATAAAAGTCTGTATTTATTCATACACTCTACGTCCGGGCCTCCTCATCGCCTACCCTCCTGTAGAGCTACTATATGCAATTTATACCTATGTGCCTCCCTTGTTAGCACCTCTAATTGCCAGTCCTGAGGTAAGCTACGCACGTTCCATGTTCTCACTCTTAACTTCGTTATGGTTCTTTTTCACTTTTCTTCCCCGATAGTCCCTTCCCAGGCATCCGAATGGGGAACATCTTTATGACCGGACTTGTATTTTCCCAGAGAAGAATTCATGACTTATATTTGTAGATGACTCGCCGCATTAGATTAGATGGTAAATCCGGTGCAGATTCATCACGCGTACTATCCGCACTCCGTGACCTGTGTAACATTTATAGATGCTGCGCGTTGGATCGTGTTGGTAACCAATCCGGTGTAGGTTCATCACTCCTACGATCTGCTCTACCTCTCAGTTTTTTTTTGTTATGTTTGGGATTGGCCTGAAAGGGTGTGCATTAGGAGTAGTAATAGTGGGAGATATGGTCCGTTATCTTCCGATTTAGCGGGCACTTCTCATTTCTTGACCTACCGAGTACACTGAGTGAAAGGATTATTTGCGACAAAGAATATTTCTTAATTGTTAAGTTTTGTGGATTTTAATACGGTCAAATGAATATTTCTTAACAGTTAAACGCATCATCTTAATAGTTAAGAACTGAGTACTTGAGTTGCTTGCCAACGGCGGATCGCCTGACTTTAAGGTTAACGGAATTTTTCATATTTCTAAGATGTTTATATGTCCGTTACATGTTAGTATAAGTTTTCGCTTGCCACAATTATGTCTACGTATAGGATCTTTTTATATTTTAATGCTTGAAAAGCATCATTATATACTAGAAAATCGTCAAATAACCTTTCGTACTCGGAATGATTATCTTACTCGTATAGACTTTTCTCAAGTTCGAGTTCTTAACTATTAAGAATTCAACATTTGCGGCAAGTACGTGAGAATTCGATTCCGCAAGTACACAATTCATTTGCCACAAGGAATCCTTTCTCTCAGTGTACGGCTGTGGATTGTGCGGCTAGACGTAGGCTAACTCGCGATTTTATGCCTGCATAATATCTGAACATACACTCATTGCACAAAGTATTGAATCTAAATGTATTCTAAATGTTTGTCGAGCGACGTTTCAGTCTGGCAGTATTCCGTAGACTGGCGTGGGACTACTAGGCAATAAAAAACCTTCAGCTCCACTGGCTTTAAAAGAAAAATTAACGGGCTTTCGGTGTTTCGCTGCGTTGCTGCGCATGGTTCTCGCGTGCTTATCCGTTTTCTCCTAGTGATGTTTGGCTCGTGTTACCTTTGTTAGTAAGATTGAGCATTCGTAATAAATAATGATTGAAAAGTAGTTGTTAGTTTTCCGAAAAAACAGAGTAACATAAATGCAGATTTACGTAAATTTCAAATGATATAATTTTAAATTATCGGTAGAATATACAATAAATTAAAAATGGATAGCGTAAATCTTTCTTTTCTTTTAAAGAAAAACTCGCATAGCTTTAAATGGGGAGTAAGATAAAAATATCTATATATGCTTATTATGCGTGATCAAAATTTTAAAAACACATGTTAGCTATTTTATTCAAAATAATTCAAGTTTAAAGGTTGTTATATAGTACAATGTGTAACTAGGGGGGAAAATTGGCTTTTTCTAAGCGAAGATGATGATTGAGCATAAGTGGAAGTCGAGGGCGCCGAAGGCATCCGATACGAACGCGAGTGCTGAAATCAGCACCCGAGTCTGAAAAAGCCTTTTCCTCCCGTGTTATACATCGTATTTTTTTTAATAAGTGTGTAAATAGGGCCTTTTTCATTAATGCAAAGGGAATGGGGAAATGGGCATTACGAGCCGTCCACTAAAGAACTCAGGTTCGAGACAAAATCAATATCACCTTCCGCTCCGCAAAGACGCTCGGAATGCCCAATTTTCCATTCGTTTTGCAAGCATGAAAAAGGGCCCGTTTCATGCATGTGTTGAGAAAAAGCATTTACTTAAATGCCTTATAATTTTTCTCAAATAGTAGAAAATTGAAATTAAATTTACGAATAGCGTTAAAATTAATTTGTTAATTTTAGTAGCAAACACACTTCTTATATCTAGATACGGATTGAGTAATTAAAAAAATTAAAATTAATTAATGATGATTTTTCGCAACTTTAAAGTATTATAAATTTAAAATAATATATTTCATTTTCTTTAACCTATTTATTGTTATATTCAGTTCATAATTGTTGTTTAAACAAAACTAATTAAAAAACATTAAAAAAAATAATTGCAATACCTTATTCTTAGTAAAAAGTGTGTTACGTTAGATTTTTATACTACAAAAATGTTTACGACGTATTCAATATCGTCGTATTAACTTATCGTTAAATTTAAAATATTTAATGATAAGTTGGCAACTTTGGTCTCGATCATAATGAGATGGTGCGTTCTTTAATGCTCGGCTAAGATGGTACCGTTATCCTTACACCCGATATGTAAATTTAAAAAGAGAGCCAACAAATGTTTTTGACACAATAAAATCAACCACCCATAATAATTCACAACAATACCCCGTTAAAAAAAATTCACGAAACTCGACAATCGGCAAAAAATTAGTCATCTCGTTCGAATGTAAATATTGCTCGCCGTTCAACTTAGCCAGGTCCCACAAGACTTTTTATTTTGATCCAACAAATTTTTCCAGAACATCGAGCGCTAGTCAACTGCTGCCGCTGCTCGAAAAAAAACCGACGATTTTCGCGTCGAAATTAACCTACCGCGAAAAATATGCAAATTCGAGTAAAAAAGCCGGGGTAGAACCTCGCTCGTCTGTCGCTTCATCCGTCCACTCGTTACATGCACTCGCAGTCTCGCGCGCAGTCAGAGTGAGAGAGAGAGAGGCCAGCACGAAAACTCATTAACGAATGCAAACGAGGTAACGTTGTGGACAAATTTAATAAAATCGTGCGCGCGCAATTAGTTTCGTCGGGGAGCGAGGTAAACAGGGGGTCCGGGAAAAGCTGCGCGTCAGTGGTGCGGGTGATGACGTTGAGTGGCTCTTGTCGCTGCAATTGCAGCACTGATCTTAAATTTTCCACTTGCGGTACACGCTTTTGTTGTGCTTTCTTCGCAGAATTCTACGCGAAAATTAAAATACATTTTTTTAAATTAAATTATATAAAAGAAAATGTAGTATACTTTGTATAAATAATATTTACAGTGATAAGTGATAAATCTGCTAAATGTTTGAATAATTAATTATTTACTTTACAAAATTATTTTTATTACTTACATTTATACTGCCACGGAGTGACGCAATAGCGCATATGACAACGATAAGGAGATGGAATTCATGATGGACGGCTGAGTGTTGAGAGCGTCTGCCTCCGGAGTCAGTGACTAGCGGCTCACGCCCAAGTCTCGCATACATATTACAAATTCTTAATTTCAACTTTTGTTTAACTTGTTTAAATCCTTTCCCCTGCAGCATTATGTATTTCAGTTAGAATTTCTCAATACCATGCATTAAAAAGATATTTCGTTAAAAAGGGAATTATTGATCCTATCAACCCCCATGGTGTTTTAAGAATTAGCAGATTTTCACCTATTACATGATCAAGCAATGGATTATCAATAGTCGTAATTTTACTTACATTTTCTGTCATTGTAAGAGTAAAAATTAATTAAACTATATTTAGGTAACCGAAATTCTTATTCTTTACAATCTTAAAATTCTGTATGAATATCGAGTTTTTATTAAATGTGAAATTTCAATTAATTTTGAAAAGGATTACGGAAATTGGCTTATAAAGTAGCCGTCGCTAACCTGTCAAGGAAATTATATCTTTTATAATGTTTTATAATAAAAATACCTATCTTGGATACTTTCATTCCTATACTACTAATCTTCTTCTCATGCCTATCATTAATCTGAACATATGCAACAAGACATCACCCATAACCCTACGACCCAAAATAATACATACTACCAATAAAAAAATCCTCCTAGAGCTTTAAAGTCTCCCAGTCGCGTCTGGGCGAAGCTGGACGCGCCAAGACGTCCGAGCGTGAGCACCGAGCGGGGGGAATCCCCGCGAGACATCGGAACGCGCGCCTATTTTTCACGCGCATTATTGCATTGTCCAGTTTGATAGAATCCCAAAATCCTTTGGAGGTGGCCCGCGAAACGGGCGACGCGGACTGCCTAGCAATGCGCGCCCTCCTCTCTCCCAAGGGCTATAGGGGGGGCAACCCATCAAACTTTTAGCCACCGTCGCTGCTGCTGCTGCTGCTGCCTTTCTTATATGGTTTTTTATTACGCCTTTATTTCTCGGACTTGAGATAGCGCAAGGGCGTAGATCGTATAGTATGGTGGGGTAGTGATTTCTTTATTTATCGGTGGAATAAAGAGGTGGTTGGTTGGTTGGGTGTTGTTTATTCGATGGGCTTGGGTGTGGTGAGGTGATCCATTGCATTGAGATTCGAAGGAAATAGTTTTCGTTCTCTATTGAAATTTTTTAATGAAGTTGGATTGTAAATAAACGATGTGTTTTATTATTGTATTGTTATCGGTGTATCTTTATGAATTTTATTTGCGCAAAATGGGTATGGGTATTTATGATGTCGAAATACCTTATAGCTTTATGGTTGAAGCTATGACGAGCGTTCTTTAGTTAGACAAAAAGTTAAAGACTTTTCATTGATATCATGCCATGGATCTGACTAAAGTGATCGTGAGACAAATGATGATCAGAAATAAAGAATATTTAATATTATATTAAAAGACCACTAAATACAGAAATCATTAATCATATACTGTTCTTTGAGTTGTTCAAATTTAATCTAAAAAAGTGCTGGTTTTCATAAGAGACCTCTGAAATAATGAAATCTGAAATATGTAAGTGTTCGAAAGGAACGTCCATATGTACATCATACCTTTGCACTTTTAAAATGCGTCAATTGCAAAAATTACAGAGATAACAGTTACATTAAAATTAACCGTATTGTCATAAACAAATTTATCCTACACTTCTAATTGTATGTTATTAGCGTTCATATATTTTTCAATAGAATGCATACTTTTTCTATTCCAACGTAATTCCCAAAAGGAACTAAAGCCAATCGGATTTTTCACATCGTCTTTCTAATTTTTCTCGTATTTCCAGCCGTATTCGCCGGTACACATAAGAAAGTGGTAAGGTGGTCGAAGCGAAACGGGTCGTCGAGCGGGGCGAGGTCACGTAATGAATACTGCAGAGGGCGCTTATTGTTTCCGCTCACAAATCATCCGCCGATGTCTCGCGGGGTGCTCGCCCCGATGTTTTATTCTCCGATACCGCTGCTCGCCGTACACGTATAAGGCGATAGAAGCTGCCACAAAGGGAAAAAGGAAAGAGAGAGAGAGAGAGAGAGAGAGAGAGCGGATATTAGTCTTACTTTTGGCGCGCTGCTGAACCTTTTCGCGAACGACTGGTGGGACGGATGATTTTCATTTTGTATTCCGCGCGGTGGTCAACTTTGGAGCCGGCGAACGGAAAGATGAATTACCGGCGTTTGTTTGGAAGGTCTTTTTTGCGACTGACGAAAAATGGAAGTCGTATTTTTGTTTACGATTGGAGAAGTACCGGACTTATTGATCTGTTGTTTGAGTTTGTCGGGATTATAAAGTTTTTTTGAAAGAATGTGTTTGTAGGAGAGAGATTTATGTTTGAATTTGGTTGATGTATTGGCAGCACTGAAGTTGAATGGTGGTGAAACCAGCAAAAGTAAAGGGTAAATTTATAAAATCCGTGGAACATGTTTCATTATCACAAAATATATGATATGTGTCTTGGTGTACTTTTCAGTAGGCATTTGTTCATAAGATATCACAAGATCTTTTTGTACAAAAATCATAATGAAAAATATTTTTTTCATACATCAATATGTGTTAAATGAACCATCTAAATATGAATACTATAATCCCAGAATAAATTGTCAAAATCAGGCCTTTTCCGGCCTCTAGAGTGGTGTTATCCCTTAAGGTTTGTATTAATTTAGTGAAAACTAATAATACCCTTATACTTTTGACTATAAATCTACAAATTTTTAATTTGAGCTTGACTTTGTATGAAAATATAAATTAAATCGAAAAGTTAAAAAAAATCGAAGATATTGTTGGAAAATGTATTAAATTTAAATTACTGAATTTAGGACAGTGTTTTGCCTATTCATACATCTCCAAATATCTTAACGCGGCTCATATTAAAGTTCTTTTGTATAGTATTATTTACTTTTATATCATTCAACAGATTAAAATTGTGCAGAGTTATAGCCAAGTGCAAAGAAAGGTACTTAAAAAAAGTTCGCTTTAAAAGTGCCCAAACGATGTAAACTGACATTTTGAGGTATTAAAAATACTTCTCAAAGCCTCATCAAAATCTGTTTCTTCATGTGAGGTCTCCTAGTCGGTCGTAATCCCTGAAAACCTTTCTACCTAATGAAATAATACTGCACTCCATAAGCACAGTACCTTATAACAAGATAAACGAGCATAATAACGCAGAAGAGAATCAAATTGGCCGAAAAGCAGAACATACGAGAGCCGAAAAAATAAAAAGCTTGTAGGCGTATCTCTCGGCCTTATGTAGAATTTATCGTTCGGTCCCGCGCGAATCCAGAAAAATGTTCTCTCGCATATACACGCACGGACGGACTCTCGCAGCACTCCTGGTGTATAAATACAGTTCAGCGTTTTTTCCTCCTACCGCTCTCCTTTTTTTCTCGATCACGAGTTGCAGCGATCCCTGAGTGCTCCTGCGTGTAAGTTCGTGTACTTTACGAGTGCGGTCGAAGAATCGATGGAGTGGGTAAGGGATGAGGGAAAAGAGCTCGGTAAGAAAGGGCGAATTTTCTCCTTTTTCAGGGTGTTTCTCTTTTTTTGGGGGGTGGTCGCGCGGCTCCGCTCCAATTCCGTAACAATAATTTTGCAAATAACCCGTGGAAGCTGCCTGCTAAATAATGAAGCACCGGGTCGCACTCAGAGATATTCAATTTGCCGGTGCGCACGAGCCCGAGAACTGTTGCCCGGACTCGCGCTCTTGCTGCTCGTGAAATTCGACTTGTATTTACGATACGGATAAAGCACACGTAAGGTGATATGTATTTATATGTATTTGTTTGTTTTATTTTTGGATGAAAATATAGATAGATTCTTATCTATATTTTATCAAAATATGTATTTTACTAATCGTATAAATAGTATGACAAATAGTTGTAAGCATATAAAGAGATTTCTGAAAAGAGCAATTTGAAACATTATTTTTCATTCTGTACATTATATACCCTATATAGTAAGCACTCAATAGAAACATACATGTACAGCATCATAGAGCATAGTCAAACATATTTAAAGTATTTTTAGCTTTAATATACAATAATTAAATTAGAAACTTTTTACATAAATTATATATATTTCATTAATTCCATGATTATAATTCTACTGTTTATTGCATTTTTATAAAACCAATGATTATAAATCATATAGTAAAAAAAATTAACTTTGTGTAGAAGTTTACTTTTCTCTTGAATAATCTACAAATGACATTTGATTCAAAATTTTCAGCGCTTACGTTTCTTCTTGACTAAAAATGAGAGATCAGCGTGGAATGAGCGGTACAAATAAGAAAAAAAACTTTTTAGAATCATAAGAAAGCATTATGCAATCACGCAGTACATAAAAATCCTAAGTACGCAAAATGTACACATGTCGAATCGACAAAATATAATCCATGTGAATTGTCGCAGATTTATGCAGGCCAATCACCTTAAAATATAAATACTCCAATTTACAAATCATTATAATACATATAGGTAACCACCAATTCCCTCAAAAGTTCACCCACCAATACCCACAACAAATATCACCGCACCAAACCGACCGAGCAATAATTTTCCGATCGATCGGCACCCCGACAAACATTATCGACTCTCCAATCTCCCCGCGGCTTTTAAATTCCGACGATGATCGGCCATGCATGTAAAACAGCGCTCTATCTCTCTCCAGGCAAATCCCAGACCGTAACTACTTATGCAGAGCGAGACAACGCGGTCGAGCGAACGCGAGCGTCTCCGTACGGCCGGCTCTCGGGGTATAATTGCGAATTCTCTTTCTGGTCGCGGGCCGCGGAAATCCCCGAAGGATCGAACCGACTGCACGCGCAGAGTCAATGGAAAGACGTTCCCATTGACTTACCTCTCTCTCCTCAAACACGAAAAGTTTCGTTTCGTCCAGTTAGCCGACTTCGCGAACTCTCCTTTACCAAGGATATATCGGTATCTTTCAGTCGCTCTTTCTTACGCGAGAAATAGAACTATACACGTGGCCCGACAGCGACACCAAGTCTGGAAAATTCTCTGAGAAATACGGAGATATAAGAAGGAGGATCTTGCGCAGACATTAGGAGGTATCAGCTGCGAGTAGCACTGCAGTGGCGAGGCAGAAGAGGACGTAGGCAAATACGGTTAACTCGACGCTATGTTTGCTCGGCTTTCCAATGTGGCAGTCCACGCGAGTGATCCCCTCGCGCTATATGTATATACACACCTATACACCGCACAGCCCTCAAGTTAAATAGTATAATGGCCAATTTAAAATGTCCCGCGTCGTAGGAGTACATATCTTAGATCCGTGTTTGCTGCTTCTCGTGTGTGCGTGTGTGTGTGTGTGTGTGTAGACCATATGTTTGAACTGGGCCCAGCGCGATAAAAGTACCGTGCGCGATGCCGAACGAGCGAACTAACTCCGGAGGACGTGGAAGACGACGACGACGGCGAAACCACTCGAACCCCATGGGCTTCAACTTTGAATTGTACTGCTGCACCGCTGCTGCGGTGATGTGTTCTTCGGTCTTTGTCGTGCTCTCTGGTTTGCTGCGACTGCGGTCGTTACAGAGCTGGGATTCCTTTCTCGTGATGCAGAGCGCTGTAAGAGTCTTGTACGTGGCGTCAGGTGATTCTGGAGTACGGGATGCACTTTGCGAGTGCGAGAGATTTCGGTGAATGCATACATTTGATTTTGGCTTGTAAGTTATTTTCTGTGGTATGTTTCTTCTTTACCAATTGCAAGCATAAATAATTTAAAGAAGATCTCTGCACTAAATTCTAACATCGACTCTAGTCCGTTTGATAATTTTAAATTTTAGTATATATTCGTTTTGGAAGGGAGGAGGCGATTTGCCAACTTGGATGCATACGAATCATAAAGCCTAATTTGAACGACATTTTATACTAAAACAGCGAACTAGCTAGAAAATTGGTGCTAGACTTACTAATTGGCGTAGCACAATTCCCAGATCTGATGTGTCTTGGAACAAAAAGTATATTTTTTCATTATCTTTATATATTAAAATTTTATTAAAATTATGTGAAAACATACCAATATTGAATTATTTTGTATGACAAATTTTGCCAATTAACTTAAACTTTGTCCGAAAACCTATTATCGCCAAATAATAAATTTTATACGTTTTCTTGTAGCAAATCACTCATTTTCAACTAAATATTATTCTAAATCAATTTAAAAATATTTTAATACGACAACCTACAAAATTGGGAAAAGATCGTCCTTAATTTAAGTATCTATTGTTAAGACTAATAATATTTATTTTTACCACATTAAAACAAAAAGAACTCCGGACATCGCTGCATTTCTCTCACAAAGCAAAAAGAGAATACAAAACTCGAGCAAACACGGACGTCACTGCAATATAATTGGCCTAACCTTGCTGCCCACATTATCAAACGCGCGCATCCATCGGAAGAGTGCATATCACCATGGCCAGACTTCCTTTGTCGCTCGAACAAAGTGAATATATCGCCCTCACCTCTAAAGGGAAATATTTAAGAAGCCAGCGCACTCTCCAAAGCGCATATACGTACGTATGCAAAGCTCTGGCGGCGCACTTGTCACTCTCTCTCTACTCTCCGATGCGAGAAAAGGGAGCGAGGCTGAAAATTTTTCCGCGCTGAAAGGACTGCATGAATTCTAAATCGGCGTTCCGCGATTCCCGCGTGGCGCAATTTGAGTTAATTCCGCTGCAGGGAACACGGCGCAGCGCCAGACGCGAAACGCGACTCGATTAAGAAAAAAAGAATGTCGGTGCTTCATTGTCTTCGCTTCTTTGGGAGAGCGAGCGCCTTGGGGCACGGCCACGGCAAACCTCGTAAAAATTTATAAAAAACATACGTATATCGCGGCGAGCGCGGGCCCGTTCCTTATTCGGATTTGAATTTTCGAGCGCGCGACGTCTGCGCGCGCTTGGCTTCTTGCGGCGGACTGTGCGTGTGTGCCGAGAGCCCCTGGACTCATTACGCGAAGAGAGCGGAGGAGTTTAATTGGAAAATGTCTTTGTTTCTGGAGGAAATGTGGAGATGCATACTTGATTATTGTTTGATTTGTTCGGATTTCGTATTAAATGTGGGAGGATTTAGACAAAATGTGTGGGCTGTTGATTTTGAACTAATTTAGAAGAGTGGAGTTTTCTTGAATATGCATGCAATTTCAGTCGTCATCTTCAATTTTTACTAACTTTTGATCAGATTAATATTTTTATACGAACAGAGCTAAAGATTTATTTCGTCTAATTTTATTGTTTTTTGATTATGGTCAGAAAACTAGGTATTATTTTTCATTAAATAACACATATCTGGAATAAAATACCGTATCTCGACAGCAAGGGTTCATTGGAACAAATTACTAAGACTAGGTTTTATTATTGGGTTACCATAAACTACCCGTACCCAAAGTTATGTGCACTATCATTGTGATTGACCTATTCAAAAACTTTAAGCGCTTATTTCTTGAACTGACACATATAAACACATTTCAAGGATCTCGAAAACTATCTATCTAATTGACTTTAAATTTTCGATTAATGTAATCGAAAAAAATACATAGGAGTTATAAGGTCGATTGCGTGGCTTTGTCTTTTTCTTAAGGTGATGCTAAGCCACCTGTCACCGACAAACACGAGGAACCATTTTTCTCATTTAATTTTCAATTTTTAGCTAATATAGCCGGCGCCATATTGGATTTTGCGGCTTCACTTAGCTGACACTTTCGTTAATGCTTTAGGTATGGGAGTGCCCAGGCCACTTTGTATGATCGTGATCCGTCGACCTAACCTTCTATTGTACAATTCGCGTATCCGCGAGTGTAAGCAGTGTGGTACCTGCTAGGGGAGAACGGGGTAATGCCGGTCACTGGTTAATTCCGGTCACCCTTATTTTCAATAATCTAAACATTTTTAGGTAATAATTCGAATAGTATATTAAACGCAATATAAAATGCAATTAATCTAATGGCCAAACAATCTTTTATTCAGTTTTATTAAGGAATTATACACAATTAAAATGTAGGCCTACATTACTTATAAGAAATCTGGTCTATAAAATAAGCTTTTATGCATATTATTTGTTGCTTTATGCAGTTATTTTTTGCATCTTTATTAATTTAAACAATCTAAGAATACGAAGTAGTGAAGAAAAGAGTATAAATCTATTACTTTTTTGCCATTTCAATTTAAATTACTAAGCAGAATGGGGGTAATCCCAGTCACAACGTTATTTATATGCCGCTCCCAAAAGTGAGGCTATAAAGAAAACGTTTCGCTGCGCTCTCAAGTAGGGTAACTTTGCTTGAACAGCAAAGTATTTATGATTGAACAGTGGTTATGTTATTATATGTTTCACTGTGTAAGTGCGAATAATAATGCGACGGATTATATGAAAGTTCACATAATTGATTTAAAGAAATTTTTCACCTACTAAAGTAACTTTCTAATAGTGATCGGAATTGTACCAAGGCTGACCGGTATTACCCTTTGATATGGAGTAAATTCGGTCACAATGCTTTTTTTATTTCGACTTATAGCTTCGATATCTTACATTTTTATATTAAATCAATAATAAATATTTATAGTCAATGGTTTGAACTAACATAATAATTATTTAAAGTTAAAAGAAACAATTTGAAAGTGGAAATAACAAGCACGTTTGCTTAGGTGACCGGCAATACCCCATCCTCGCCTACCTACGACTTTCTCTTGTCTGCCGCCCATGCCGAGAACAATTTCGTTGAGGCTAGTTTTTGAAGCATAAATGGATCACCTTCTCCAAAGCTGGGAATTGGCAGAGCTAATTCCAATATTTCTAATATTTCTAATTAGATCAATTTAACCTTGCATCGAAAGATTCATTATAAATAGTACTACGCTGCTCTTCTATCAATTTTTCCTTACATTTTTTATTCGAAAAGTTAGTAATAAAAAGAAAAATGATATTTTAGCTTCGATACCCCCAGTTAGGAGTAATATAACAATTTTAGTTTATGTAATTATTATTTAGTACCTATATCAATTAATTAACATATTCAAGTGATCACGACTTAACTATTAAGTCGTACGTACTTGTGCGATTGTCAAATTCCTGCGACTTATCAGTTAAGTCGCGGAACTTATAGTAAAGTAGTACTTCTGTCAGTGTACATACACATACAAGCACGCATAGTAACATATGTATTTATGTGAGTATATATATACTAAATTATGTATTAGGTTCGGAACTCCTCTCTAGCTCTTTGATAGATCATAATGTACTACTTCTTGTGTGAACATTTCGTATTTTCACAATTTACCCATTATTAGTGAAGTTAGAGTACTTCAAACATACTGATGACGTCACATTCATATAGCAGTATTGTTTGATATGAATGTGACGTCACTCAAAGGAACTTATTTAGGCTATAACTTCTTTCAATTTAATTTTTTTTTGAAACTTCGAAATGAATCAAGCGTCGGCTTATTATGTTCTTTATCCAAATCATGCATACCAACGAGAAAAAAATGTATATATAGATATTCTAGCCATGTAAAAACAATTGAGTACTTGCATAAACATTTTTTTCTCGTTGGTATTCATGATTTGAGTAAAGAACATAATAAACCGACGCTTATATATATATATATATATATATATATATATATATATATATATATATATATATATATATTCTAGTCATGTAAAAACATGTATATTTGCAATTCCGATCCCAATATTACAATAGATATTAAATTATATATTGCATAATTTGCGGTCGTGATTTACCAAGCACGAATATTGTTTTTCATTTTATGATAAAGTGTATTATAACGATCATTCTATTTCTCGATATTATAAAACCGATCATTCATTTTATAAACGTAATCTTATTACTTTTTTTGGCGCAGTAAGATAGTATAATTAACTTCATGTAAATATTTCTGATGAAGATTGAAATGAAGAGTATTTAATAATAAAACGTTACTACATCTTTATAAAATATACATGGCCGAATCGAGACGCATAACTTCGTAGCACCACACACTCTCACCCTCGAGCTGACTCTCGCCCGTATACAAATGCACGTCCGCGTTTCATTTCTCACCTGTCCGTCTCGATTTTCCCGGCCACCTCTCCCCTCGACCACGACAAAAAGGAAGCGTTCACATTCAGCCAGAAGCGGGCTGCTGGACTGAGAAATAAAAATGGCACTGTCGCTCCCCATATTAAGTGCAGGGGGCCCAGAGGACACCCACGGGGCTTCGCTTCTCTCTCTCTCTCTCTCTCTCTCTTTGCGTATCTCGAGCGCACATTTAAATAAAACATCGGCCTGCAATTCCTCCTTCTGCAGTTGGCGTGTGTATGTGTGTGCGTTTTTCGCGAGAGACTCACCGCGGATGAACAAATTAAGCTGCAGCAGCGGGATGGGCAGGTGTCTTTTTTTGGGGGGGTTGGAGATCGAGGGACGCGCATTTCTCAAACGACGAGCGGCTTGTCTGCTGGGATTTCGATACTTTAGAGGTAGATTTGGTGCACAGGTGAGCGAGAGTGGGTGGGGATTTTGCGTTGGAGAGAAACAAATGTGGTTGTAGAGGATGAGACGATGATGGTGATGGTGCTGGAGTTACAGTGCTAATTTAGTACTGGAGTAGAAAGTATAAACGATACTTTTAGGCTCATATATGATCATAGATGAAGAGTCTGTATAATCATACATATGATTACATATAATCATAAATTTATAATTATATTATGATCACACGATCACATATATTATTACCAGAGTTAGTGAAATTCATTCTTAATGGTCTTATGTTTCAATAACAAATGCATTGTACTTAATGTACACTAAATCAATATTTTTTTCCTTTAAGGTGAATCTAAACATTTCAGAGAGATATTTACTTGAAATTGAAAGTTAAATGAAAAAAGTAAGACCTTGTAATTGTCGGTGTCGGATCAGATTAGTATCACCTTAAGACAAACAACATAAATGTCATTATTTGTATACATTACGAGAGTAATATATCTCTTTTTGCCTTTTCATTTGTAAAAAAAGAATAAGGGGTCGGTGGTTAATATATTAAAAAGATAGTAATATTATTGTGATACTACCTCCTTAATATATTATTAAAATATATAATTTAAAGGTAAATTCGATTTTTGATGTACGATAGTATTAACTGTACTATCTCTGTACCTCTCAAAATATTTGTGTTATTGCTAGTAACAAATGTAGTATATCAGTAAGTCCCTTGACTATAGGATGCATAATCTAGATAAACAATTTAACATGATATACAAAAGTTTTATATAAAATTCATGTACATTTCAAGTATCACATCTTTTATTTAAATTGGTCATATAAGTCGGTGCATACGCATATTTTTATGTTGTCTTTAACTAACTTTTAAATAAGTAGAATCAGTATAATAACTCCACGCTTGAAAATTTTTACCAAATGTTTAATAAAATTTTACAATTTAAATCCATTGATTTAAAATTTAGAAATACCTATTTAATTTAAATCCATTGATTTAAAATTTAGAAATACATCTATGCTAGTTCTATAACGCACAATAATATTGATTATGATGCGTAAAAATGAAATTATATAACAAAGATATATGTATTATTGTTACGAACCGAAATTGAATTTATTTTGAAAATAAGTAATATAGAATTAAATAATTTAATGAAAAGATAATCGAACAAATTAGTGTTGGAAGTATGAAATGATAATCAGAGTAGAAAGTAAGTTCGAGAACACGATATCGTTCGCGAAAAAAATTAAGATGTTTGTCTTAAGAGCGAGTTTTTCGAAGGGAATTTTTAGCATTTGAGGGCCAACGTTGGTCTTTTGTCGACGATAATAGAGCGAGTCAGTTGCGATGAGAAGCTCGAGATGTGCACATCGTGTACACTGATAAGTAATAGCGCCGAGTTATTTTCATTTTTATTTTCTACGCGTGCACGTCACAGGATAAATATTAGTTTTCAAAAGAGAAATAAAAATGTTTTTAAAAAGAAAATAAGAGTTCAATCGTTATTTATTCTCTTACGTGAAAGCTGATTTGTTACCCAACAATTACAATAATAATATAAGAATTATTCACAATAGTGTCACAGAACGCTATATTAGTAGAAATTATCTCCATATTTACATGTATATGTATATGTATCACATACCATTATTCCCTCCAAGTTCCATTTTCACAAATACACGTTCATCTCACACATACACCCATTACAAAATAAATTACCATACGTAGAAAACCTCTCCATCAACCATACATACACTCCATCCCCACAATCCTCTTCCCTTCCTCTCCATCTCCATCGCTGCAAAGAAATGCCACACACGTTCGCACTTGACGCTGCCAAACCCCCCCACACCAATGCAACAGCAGCAGCCAAAACGTCGTTCACCCCGCACAACACGTCTATTAAAGAAGAAGAAAAAGGAGTCGGTGGTGGTGGTGCGACGGCCGATCTCGTGATCCGCAGAATCGTACAAAAGAAGCCACCTCGATGCGTCGGCCACGAAGAAGAGGAGGGTGGGGGAGAAAGAGAGAGAGAGAGAGAGGCCTCGTGGGAAGGGCCAGGACGATTAATCAGCTGTTGGCAGAGCCGGCCGCCGAGAAACCTCGTCCCAGGGGTGGCGACTCGCACAACCTTCATCTCTTCTTCCCGCCGAAACCCCCTCTTTCTTTCTTTCTCTCTTTCTTCGGGTGCTGCTTCCTCGTGGTCGTCGCACTCGATCGCGGAAAAATGCCGATTCCGCGTATACGGGCACGAGGATCGTCGTGAAAAACGCGTGTGGCCGTGACGATGACTCGGCGAACGTGTCCAAATATTTTGCCGGTGAGCGCGAGTCCCGGAGGAGTCGAGGAGGAGGAGGAGAACTGAGAGGTGGGCCATTTTGTGGACATGTAAGCGCACGCCTCGCTGCAGTTCTTGCGAGGCTCTTATTTTGGGGGTTTTTGAGGGCGCAGGGCTTGCATGGATGTACAGCTGCTGGGTGTTAGATGTGAATAATGTTTTGGGTATGCTGTGTTACTCAGATGAATTGATTGGTACTTGAATAGAATATTTAACGAGTGAAGAATTCCAGAAATGGGAAGTAGATCCTCTTTTTGTAAAGGCATACTGTATAAATGCCTCCGTTTCTGGATAGTATAGGTAAACACATTAAAATTATTTTTAATATAAATGAATATACCATTATGATCAACTGAGTTACTGATTAAAACATAGCTTTTGATCATTTTTTATACTCGTTACAGTTAATTAATAATATTGACTAGAAAATGAATAGATTAAAAGAAACAATCGATCGCTATACGAAAACTTGAAGAAAATTTTTGTTTTCATTAGATTCTTTTACATTTTCTTAATTAAGAAATAATTCATGACTATATATAATCAACGTTTATAAAAATATAAGAAAATCTATTAACTCATACATAATAAAGACATCCATGAAACTTACGTTTGCAAACCACGTAACGTCCAACTTCGACTTTCCAAAGACCACGATTGATACTCCCAACCCCCTGGCCAAAAAAAAATTCCTGAAACAAAAAAGCGCAACTTCGCCATCATACACATTTTTTCTCTGGAGCAGCTCAAGATTTACGCGAGTTTTACATTCAGTGTTCGCGCAAGTAGGAACGATCCATCATTTACCCGCGCGTCCGCGCGGCAGTCCGCGTAATCCCGTTTACATCCTGCTCCAGGGAGGAGGGACGGGCAGCGCGGCAAAACTTTCGGAAAAACACAAGTTTTTTGCTGCTCTCTCCGTCTTTCTCTGCCCCTTTTTTCTATCTGTCAGGTGGCTCGGGTTGGAGGAGCCAGCTTCTTTGCATGTTCCTACGCTTCCGCGTTCGTATCGCTTCTTTTCGAGGCTTTTTGTTGCTTGCTTTTCTTGGAGATACGAAAGTTTGTGCTCTTTTGTGGATGAAAAGCAAGAAATTTTTAAGTCGTTACTATTTTGAAGTCTGATCATTGTTTATTCACAAAAACATTATTAACTATAAAGTAAGAAGTTTGCAAGAAAAAGTCGATTATTATTATGTATTTTCAAAATTCGTATATTTAACAATTTCAATACCTACTATAGTATACAGATAGATATATTTAATGAATGTTTTTAATAAAAATATTGGTACGGAACGGGATGTTGTTTAGATTACTTCTATTGATAAATTTCTCCTTTGATATTACTCAAATAATAAATAAATAATAAATTTTATTCAAATAATACTGAAGTATGTGAAATATTATTTGCGAATTAACGATCAGTCAAAAAAACTTTATTACATTGTTAGTATTGAACTTGTGAAAACGGAATATGTATATGTGAATATATAAAATCCACGTTATTTTTTAAATATATTAAGCAGCTAAAAAATTATTAATAAGATAATACCTATATACTCTATATACATTTCAATACTTTTTAAATGTACTGAAAGGTACAAAAAAATAATCAAAACTATAAAAATATTAATTTGCTTATAAATCAATTACATACGCACTATTCTTATTTCCATCTTATAGAATCCTGGGTAATAAAAACAGCAGAAAAAAATATTGCGCCGAGTCGCGGGAGAAGAAAAATGTCGTAATGAATATTTCTCCGCGGCGCGGATTATCATAGCGAATGAGATTGCGGCTTGAATAATTGATGAAACCTGTCGACCGCAACCATTGCATGCGCGAAGACGCCCAGATTCAGCCGCTCGCGATTTTTCTTAAGGGGATGTAAACCATCCTATCGCGTTACAGTTTCGCCGGAGAGCATCACGGAGATTTTTTCCCGGTTTAATTTTGCATGCACCGCGCGTAAACCTACTTTTCTTATTGCGCTCTTGAAATATGTGTACGCGGTAATATTCGTTTATGTAATAGCAATTGATTTTAAAATTAAATATTTTGAATGTATTGTTTTTTATTACGTCTCACTTTAGTACTAATTATTCAATAAGCAGGCGTTGAAACTATAATTTAGCATGTAAAATTTATTTTTAGCAGTTTATTTCTGTATTAAATGTTTTATATTTTATATCTGGAAATTATCGTACCTCAAAAGTGATATCTTAAAAATGATTTCAGAGCAATTCATATCCCGTATAGTTTGTTTTTGTCCAAATACTGTCGATATTCACATTAAAGTTGATCGGACAACGTTTGCCAACTAACATGACTTTACCGCAAGAAATCTCATAGACGCATTGATTGATCGAAAGAACTTTGGCAAAATCTTCAGTATTACAATAAGGGTGATGGTTGCAACCAAAAGGAACTATAACAAATTCTTGATTGTTAATTTTAATAAGAGTATCATTACGATACGGTTTTCTTAGTATATAATGTATGCTTATACATATACTTTTTCACTGTTAGAAATTACTATCCACCCCTACAAAAGCACCGTTCCAAATGAATAATAAGCTCTACAACCTTATTGTACCTCCACTATACATGATCCATCCATACAAAAATTCTTCAAAATTCCCAATACCACCCATTTACCGACTACAATTTCACGCATTTCTCATCATCTCGAGAGATCCCCCTTTCTCGACAATTACCGTTAAGTACACCCGCTGTGCTCCCTACTAGACACCAAACACTGTACAATCGGCGCAGCGAAACGAGCGCAAGAATATAGAACCGCATACATACGCATACATCTCAGCCGCGTGAGTCCTCGGCAACGAAAAAAAAAAATCAGCGTGCGTAATTTGTTCGACGTCACTCGCTGCTCGCGAACAATCAACCTCATGCGTACACCACTACCTCGTTCTTCTTTTCTCTCTCTCTCTCTCTCGTTCGTGCGTATATATATATATATATATATATATATATATATATATATATATATATATATATATTCCTCCTACGCACAATTTGCGCGCGCTCTCGCTCCTCTGTACTCCCGCGGGAATTATCGAGGGAGGTTGGCGGAGAGACGGGACGCGAACTTATGACCGGGTGTGCGCGAGCGCATATGACGGCTGGAGCTGGAGCTGTGGAAGTCTACTATACCTACTTCCAGTCGACCGACGTAATTATCTCTGGAGTCGAGGCTGGATGTGTGTAGCTGCAGCTTCGGCTTTTTCGAGCGGGGTGCATATTGTGCACGCGGTGTATGCGGATTCTGCATCATCGGGATGCATATGCATTAGGTTGATTCTGAAGGGTGGAGGGGGGTCGGGTTGCTGTAGTGATGCTCATTTTTTATGATTAAAAGGATGGCGGTTTGCAAGGAGAGAATGGATTGGGCGTAGTTGAAGCTGGAGATGGAGGGTGGAAGACAAACTGGTTTCGTTAAAATCAAAGGTTCGCGTAGGTGTAGTGATATAAGTGGTTATCAGTGTAAATGTTTTGACTGGAGAGAACGATTTAGGTGAAATTGCCAATACCAGGGTACGCATCCTTCTATCGGGACAAATAAATTATAACAACTAACGAATTGCATAAATCGCAAAAAATTGTTTCCGTGCGTTTATGCTTTAAAAAAAAAGCAATTTATAACAAGATAGAATTTATATTTATACGTTAAAATTAATAAAAATGCATTGAAAACATGAAACGAGAACGAAGTTAGAATAGTATGTTCCAGCATCTAATGAATCTTCTAAATAATTTTATAGTATTTTATAACATTGTTTTATTTGTTTTGCTTATCTTTCAAGCTATTTTTGTCGAAACTTCATTTTCGAGTATCAGCTTTCGAATTTGTTTTAAATTTCAATAATATCTAAAAACATCGACAATAAGTTTTACAAAGAATAAAAGTATGTAAATAAGAGACCAAATTCAGGTATTTTTGTGCACTTTTCTACATTATTATTTACATTTTTGCAGCTTTTATCACCATTTTACATCTTTTTACACTTTTTCACACTTTTCCACAGTTTTTAGACGTTTTTACGCCTGTTTTACGCATTTTTACGCGTCTTTTTAGAAATATACATTTTTCTACAAACATAATTTTCACCAGGATTTAAATCACCGTATAACAATTGTATGCACATAAATCATGTAGTAACCATTAATTTTTTGTCATAATAAGTTTATGCGGGATACATAGATCATAATAAGTTTATGCGGGATATCCTACTCATCTCTAAGTGCTCGAAAAAAATTAGGTACTTATATAGCTATACTATTTTATGATTATGTAATTTGCTATATGTATTCACCATTTTCTTTGTCCTGTTTTTATCCAAATATCGTTCTAAATATCTTCTTTTTGAAACCCCATAAAATTAATCTGTTTGCATTTTGCACCCCCAGAACAAGGCTATGACAAGTCAAAATGTTTTACATTCGTATCAAGACCATGAACACTATAATCATTGGTGTATATATAATATCTTATCTTTCGAATTCCGTAACCATGGTTTTAATAATCTCTGAGAAAAATACGTTATACAATACAAACCTTCAACTTCTAATAAGTCATGACGAAGTTTTGCAAAAAACTAGTTAATAAAAAATGTGTTTTTGCTGTTGTTATTCTATAGTTATCGCAAAGCTAACCTTGTTTAATATGTAATCTACATTGAGCCAAAGCGATATCTGATCTGGTGCCTAACTGAATGCTCAACCCTACCTATAAATTCAGCTGATGGGTAGCAAAGCACCTCAATAATTCTTGTTATTTACTAACTTGTTTCGCTAGTACCTGCACTAAATGAATGATGCTATAAGAAATGTACTTTCCTCCGTAAACAGTTAAAAATTGCTTGAAAATTCAACTTTTAGTAACTGAAAACCAAATTCAGTAACATTTTATTGAATTTATGATTCGGCATGCATTGCTAAGTAAATTCAAGTACATGTAACTGAAAAACTTACAAAATTTTCACTAGCATAAAAACAATATCAAATAGCCAATTAGATTTTATACTCTTTCTCTACCATTAATACTTTCTATTATTAATAACAAAATTAAGTAGGCTCGAATCCTCCTTATATTTATCTGTTTGAATAAATCTATCTTAAGTACCTAGAATAAGATTGGAAGTATGTGTTAATTTAATCATTTTGCAAAACTATTGCTGTATAAAAGTACTTTTATGCAAGTTTTATAATATTTAATGTTTGTGGTGCAGAATGCTATTGAAAATTCAATTCAGTTCTTGAATTTTCAATAATCATTCATGACGTTTCAATAACTCATTCTTGGATTTTCAGTAGAAATGTAACTGAACTTTTCAACTACGTGCATGGAAAAAACTTCAATTACATTTTATTGAAGTTTCAATCATATATTTTTAACAGTGTACACAATTATCAATTAGAATCGCCCAAAAGCAAGCCTTTATAACAAAAGCCTTCACTCAAATTCAAAGCACCACACCCATCTAACCTCTCTCTCTTTCTCTCTGAAAAATCGAATTCTCTCTCTCTCTCTCTCTCCCCTCTTGCTTCGCCCGCTGCATCTCCTCCTCGAACTCGTCGCCGCTATCGCTGCACTTTCTGCCCTCTCCTCCGCACACCCGTGCCGCGAACCAGCGCCGTCGAGGTCTCCGCGAGGGCGCGGCATTGCACGCGCGTATAGCTACCCTCCGCGAGTCCTCGACTGCACCGCGCACCCGTATACATACATAGCTGCGCTGCACTCGCGCGCTCGCGCTTGGGGCGTGTCCGACGAGTGCCGACCTCCGACCCCCCCATCGGCCAGGTGAGATGCGCCACCCACGCGGCTTTGCCAGTTGGAGCGCGAGCGCGCTGCACTGCGCGCCTCGCGATTCGCACGACTGGGGAAAGGGTGACGTCGCGGAGTTTAATTGGAGGGAGAGGAGGGAACTGGTGGGGAGAGAGGGTGTGATGTAGCCGAGGAAATTTATGTCGCGGGAATTGTAAGAGGTGAGATTTGAGGTTTTTCAGGGGAGGGTGGCTTTTTCTTGTTGTTGTAGTGCTGGTTCGAGAGGTTGTAATCAAGGGAAGTGTGATTCTTCGGGTAGGGAATGTTGCTTGGTAAGTCTGTTGTTTTTAGGGAAGAAATTGTGTAAGTCGCTTTTGAGAAGACGGTGATTGTTTCGAGGTAGCATGAGATGTGATTTGAAGAAAGACGATTTTGAAATAGTTTTGTAAATGTAGATACAGAACATACAGAATTCAACACCATCGTTAAAAAAATACTCCGAGGAATAACGTCATATTAGAGCTTCGTCTCTAATTACATACAGAATTCAAGTTTTCTATTGGTTATTTGTTATTTATGAGTCACTTACGCTATTTTTATTCAGAATACCAGAAGATTTTTCAATTATTGTTATTTTAGCTAATTGAATCTCGGGAGATTATCAAATTGACCAATACTCAAATTTATGATAGATTTATATTTAAAAGTAATTAATCCTATTTCGTTTTATCTTATATTATTTCCTTTTCTTCATTCACCCTTATAAACTTCTCATATTTCCTTAAGCTGCTGTCAAGTTCAGCATTATCTTTGTTATTTATACTATCATTAGGGTTCGGTACCTATTACATTATATTATTTGGTGCTAATTGCATTACATTATTGAGATCTGTAAGGATTAAACGTAAGGTTTGGCGTATATAAGGCTTGATTTATTTTCAATCCTTATATATCTCAATAATGATTAAGATCTGCTAGTATTGAAAATAAGGGTTGAGATCTTTTCACCGAGATCTTATAAGAATGCTTTTCTTCGAATATTTAGTATATTTTAGTTTTATTTTAGTATTTTTCGAAGTATATATTTTTCTGTGTTTGAGGATAACATTTTTTAATTTCAGCATATGTCGTAAGTATACACCCAAAGGCATTATCCGTTGTCGCGAATTTTCAAAATGTCCTAACATTGCGAGTTCAGTTTGTTCTTATCTATTTCTTTCAGCTTTCCTCTTTAAGGACTTCGAATACATCAAAAACATCAGCGACAATGAAAAATGCCATCCAGGTAGGAAGATTCAAGACAGATTCATCTCAACCACTACCTTACTTCTCATTCAAACTACATCGCAATCTCCTCACTCTCTCAAAAAATGTAAAAGAACTTTCAAACTAAACTCAAGATTCCCTCTCAAACGCATTTCCAACGTCCTCCTTCAAAAACCAGCGACAAGCGCGCATTTCCGCGCGCGCGTCGTTCGTTATTTAAAATCCGTCGCCGTGTATGCGTCGCGACGCGGAGTCGCCCCCGCTGTCCTCGGGGGAGAGAACAACACGCGGCAAAGGCGAGAAACGACTACCGTGGTGTACTTTCATCTATCAGGCTGCAGTAGCAGCAGCGCTTTGAGGATGACTAGCTCGAATTCTTTGGCGCGCGATGCATTCGAAAAAGCATTTTCACGACGACTCCGCGCGCGCGGGTTCCTTTCGACATTGGGATGCATGAACGCCGCCGGCTTTGAATAGTAATGCACTCTCTGCTGCTGAGGAGATGGAAGAGTAAGACAGCAAGAAAGAGTGCGTGTGTGTGTGTGTGTCTTTTGCGCTGGAGCTCGAATTTTGTGGTAGGAAAAATGTTGCTTTTGGTGAGAGAATATTTTGGAAATATTAATGGAAGTGTACTTGGGAATAGGGGTGCATCTGGTGAAATCCTGATTTGAATATACGAGTTTGAAGTTTGTTATTTTGGTTTATACATTGTATTATTATTTGGCTTAGGAATGTATACTCTACTATCAGTAGGAAAAACATTTACAACAAAAGAAATATTAATAAAGTAGGTTACAATAAATATACCAAAGCAATAAAAAATCAGTTTATAACGTGTGTTCAATATGACAAGTTTCTTTCGGTCCAGGCAACGAATTTAATACAGAAATATGTACACGTGTACATTTTAAAAACATTTTGATATATACTTTCTGAAATACTTTTGGAATCGATGATAAAAAATATTAAAATTAGTTGATCTAAAAGGTGTCCTAATATAAAGTTATTGAAGTTCAAGCTATAGCATTATTTATTACGATTTAATTATGCACGTAAATGCTGCACGATATTTGGTGAACAAATTAAAGTTAATGGGATTATTATAAATAAGCATATAGCCAAAAGTATGCAACATATTTAGTAGCATATGCCACCAAATAATGTAAGAACAATTTCTATTACTATTTATTACATTATTGAATTTTGTTCAGTTTATCTACTTTGTATTATTACCCGTTACTTTCCAATCCACTAGTTACATATCCAATTGTTATTTGACTAAAAAGAGGGAAAATCAATAAAATTTACCAAATCGATTAAATCGTTGACAAGAACTAACTTTTTAGAAAGCTTGATGCATATTGTTTTTATCTTTGCTGGAATTTAATATAGCAGCTCAAAATCGACCATTACTAGCAAATTCAGAAATAATTTCTGGTCAATATTGCGCAGTCATATTTAATATGTCTGTATTTAATAAAGTCTGTTTCATTAATTTACTATTTCATGAGTTATCAATATTGGCACCTAAATAGTCACTTAAAAATCAAAACGTTAATTAAATCAGCTACAAATGTTACATTGTTAATGAAAAATCATACTTTCCATCTAAAAATCCAAAAATTGCGAACAAAACAACAAAACCAAAGCACCGTACCCACACACACATAAAACTCGGAAGAAAAGAGGAATCACGATCGAGGCCGCGCATCATCCCTCTTCCAGAGCGATACAAAAATCAGGGAATATCACTCCTGGGAGCACTCGTCGTCCGTACAAGCCATCGTCGCTCTCCTGGTCCCCGAACGCGGACTCGCTCGCTTTCTTGCCCCCCGACGTCTATCGGTCGAACTTTAATTCTCTCTCTCGCTCCTCTCTATCTCCCTCCCTCTCTCCGTCGTCGTCCTCGTCGCGATTTCGCGAAGACGCCGAATTAATGGGATTGGCCGGGGCCAATCAAAGTCGCACGCGGAAGTGCCAAGGCGCGGCGGTTAACCTAGCGTAATGGAGGTCGGCTCCTTCGGGGCCACCGCCGCGGCCACCGCGGCTGGATGTATAGGTATATACAGGTGTAGAGAGAGAGGGAAGTTTGCGAGTGGGATAGCCGTGGTATTCCTTAGTCTTGGGAGGAAAGGCTGCGCTGCAATCTCGGGGGCAAGCGGTTGATGTTGTTGTGGTGATGGGGCAACGGGGTCAGAGAGTTGGGAGAAGCGATGCTTTGATTCGCGATGGTTGAGAGGATTTGGGGGAGATTGATTCTTTAGCGAGAGTTTGGGAGGTGGATGGAAGTGTCGTTGTTTGACTTGATTGTTTCTTATGAAGGATTGAGAAGGTGCTGTGAACTTTCGTAATTTAATAGTGTTTTGACACTTGGGTACCTGTGACGACCTCGTAGAAAATAATTTTGCTACTGTTCTGTTGACGACGCTACGGCGATGGTCACTTTAGAATATAGGGGATAGTATGACCACCAATGGCTATTGGACTTGTACCGCTAGATGGCAGTACTTTATATATGCTGGGTTAGATGCATGTTATAGTTCTATTAAATATCATCGGAGGTTCTTGTTTTTAAATCATAATTCCTAAGATTCTCACGAGAAGAACGAAAAAGCTGTTAATTTTCGTGTCAAAAGTTATTTGCCGATTTCATATGAGATATGATTTAAATTAAAATAAATTTAAACACCATACTATTTTATAACTTTTACCTGTCTTTGAATCACAATTTTTAAGTATTTAGAGCAAAAATACTCTTCTATAAACGTTAGCTGGTCATACTGGAAGATACTTTTTCAAGAACCCAAAACCCTCATTTTTCGTTATTAATTAATGCTTAAATCAGATTATTATCTTTGACCAAAATTAATTTACTACGTCAAAAAGGTTCATTCGTGCAACTAATTCCATTTTGAAATTTTCATATCCACCTTGGTACACAAACGTTACTAAAATAGCTATGAGTAGTCATACTGGGATACTCTCCCCTACATTATATTATACATTATACAACTACACTATTATCAACTAAGCCACGGCCGTGCGACGCACTGTGTTTACTTCATTTGACATCTAAGCTCTGCATACTTATAAGAGTATTGAGAAGAAGTATCGTAATAATGTTGAGAGAATAAACTACAAACAATGGAATGTAAGTATAAAAGTATAAACAATATAATCATATAATAACAATATAATACAATTTCTTATTAACAAACCGAATTGAGTGCATACTTGCACTTAATTTAGAGTTATGTGTACATTAAAAGAAAGTTTTAATTATTATTATAGTTTATTTGTGTACATTATTATTAGTAAATAAATAAAAATGGCCAGACTGTATTACAAATATTGACCTTGGATATATTATTTTTTAATAATATATATAACAAATATAACAACAGCGTGTGGATTTTATGCCTGCATGTGAATCCTCAGTGAATTTTGATACGACGAATAAGAACAAAGTTCTCCTGTACAAAATCTCAGCTAGAAAATTTTCGAACACTTAGTAATCTAGAATGACTTGTTCAATTTTTAAGCAACGTCATTATTCATTATGAAGAATATGCACGGTGGGATATTTGTTCTTAGTGCAATAGTTGTAATTGTAATTATGGATTTTGCGTATATCCATGTGATTAACTAATTGAGAACTGGTATTAAAGTTTTCGAGTTAGATCTAGATGATATGTGATATGTGTATAAAACTACGGGCATTGGGCTTTATTTTTAGGTATTAAAGACGATCTCCAAATTTGCACTCTCCTTGTTAGTAAAATAATGTAATATTACTGGTATCTAATAATTCCACACGTCCATTAGTTTGACTAATGGAGATATTTACAAACGTGATACTTTCTTTATTGCAGTGTGTCACTTTTTGTTTTAAAAATCTACGTGGCAGTTAATATTTTTCTACTAGAGATGTATTTCAAAAACTTTAGATACACAATTTAAAAGTGTTTTGTATCGCCAAATAATTAATATTTTAACCACATTAAAAGTATGTACTATACAAAATTGCGCATTTTAAATTTTACAATAATTATGGGGCTCCATACACATACACGCATAACATCTACGTATTCTTAAAAATCAGCCATATGCGTAACTAATATTTCGCAAAATGATAAAAGTAATTTGATAATTTGTGAATAATAATGAGTTTTTCAATATTTTATTTACAGCGAGATTTCAATTTTCATTACAGATTTTAATACCATGTGAATCGAAATGTTAATTTTTCAGTTATCTGGGTCAACACTCAAGGGAATCAAAAATGGCAAAACGATCAAATGTTGATAACATTTCACAGAAAATGTTTTACTATAAAATTGCCGATTAATTAATATTCTGCAATTCTAAATGTTTATATGTATGTATATAGCAGAGTTATTACATGAAAGTGTATTTATATACTTTAACATTAAAAAGGTCTAGTTATTATATATAAGTTAATAATTATTCTTATTATATATCCTACAAGAAAATAAATACTTTTTTCATGATTATTACGAGAACTCACATTTGATAGAAATATTTATAAATTACATTGGTCACAATTTTCATACCCTTAAAATCAGATTGAAAAGCTTAAGTTTATATATTATGCAAAGTTAGGGATTAAATATGAGTTCGAAGTGCATTGGTTAAACATATTTATGAAGGTACACGCGCTACATTTGGCTTATAGCGAGAGTAGTAAATTTATACGAGTAATTTCCCAATTTCATTATTCGATTTCAGCTGTTTTATCATTATTTATGCACCCGGACGTAATGCATACCGTGAACCGTAGAAAAATGACATTTTTTGACACATCACGACTGTGACTACACGTTATTCGGCTATTGTCTTTCCACTTAACGGACACATAGACACATAATCAATATTCAACATACATTAATGATACGAAGAAATATATGTAACACTGAACGCTTAACATTGTCTACTCATATTTTAGGATAGTTGTTACAAAAACCTAAAGTTTAGAAAATACTATTGTAATACTCTTTGTTACAACAGTCAAAGAAATAGTATAGCGATAATTATTGTTTATGCTTATATATTGGGGGTATCTTGGTTTTTCATAAAAATTATCACATCCCTGGTAGAAAATTATCCAGTTTTATTGAGGCCCTCGATTCTCTAGTATGGCAAAGTAGATAGATCAATACAGATCTAGATAGTCAAAGTAAACATTTCTAATCTAAACGAATATTACATTTTTCTATGATTATAAGGAATTTTCACTTTAAATGTACGGTGATTGTACCCAAAATGACCCATGTATTCTATATGATCCACTATGGCTCTCCTAGCTATTATGCGATTTAGCCTGTAAATAGCTAGTGGATTATATTTATGATATCAGTAGAAGTTTTTTGATAGAAAAACTTCCCCACAGAAGCAAAAGGGGATCGACCTACAGCGTATTTTGTCTTACAAATGTTTAAGTGGATTCGTCACTATTATTTGAAGCACATCAATATATTTATTCTGATATTAAATTAAGAGGTTGGCCTAAGTAGAGACTGTTCCCGTTGTTACTTCGTATCGTCAGCTATTTAGTAGCATATTTTGTTTTATTGTCCGGCTATATACGTTTCTGCTTTGCATTTAATAACCACCCTTATAACTTATAAGAAAAATATAAATATATTTGTTACGAAAACTACTTACACTATTTATTAAAGTATTAAAGAGATATAAATAATGCATGTATTAATAATTTATGCGTTTTATACGTTATTTATATCCACAAAAATACGTATAGATCATACTACGGCCGACGAAGATTATTGTAACAGTACAGAATACCTAAACATTATTTAATTTAATAAAACGTATTATAAATTCATTCTTTAGAATGAAAAATAACAATGGGCCATGTTGAGCATACGTAAAACCCAATATACGTATAATTTTTTATGGAAATACGAGTATGCCCCCAATGTAGACATAGAAATAGTAAATTTTGCTATACAATTTCTGTAATATAATATTTCTTAACAAATACATTGCATTATTTCTAATTTTACCAGTTTTCTTAGCTTATAAAACAACAGTTCTATTAGAGCAATGAACATAAACAAATATTTATTTCTTCCACTTAAGTCACGTACGGATCCAGCAGTCAGCCAGTCAAGCTCTATTTATCAAATGTAAGTCTAATTTTTTCGCGGCCAAAGTCGTATATCATCCGAACTGGCTTTGCGCGCAAGGCGCGTGATCTGCACGAATAGAAGCCGACTCGTACTGCTCTGGATTGGCCCGCGCGAACATATCAGACGTGGCGAGATTACTGTATTGGAGAAAATAAGAGTGCTAGAATTCACGCGGATGAAATGGAAGCAGCAATACGTTTTTCTCTCCACGCTCTCTTTTTTGCGACGGATGTTAGATGTAGCTCTGACGGTTCGAGATGGATCTTACAATCGTGATAGTTTTAGGTACGTTGAGCTTTATTATAGATTTGATGACTTTACATTTATTGGGAATTCTTTTATACCAACGTTGTTTTGCGTTGAGTAGAAATCCAAAATTTGTAATGATAGAATTTATGTGTTTTATATTAAGAGCAGGATTGGGAACGTAAAATACTTAAGGTATAATACGCAAAAATGTAATTTGACGGATAATACCTTAATTCTTCAAAGTTTGTATTTATATCTTAAAATAAATCACAGAGCCATAAAACTGAAACCCATAAAAACACACAATACACATGATCTTAAGTTAATTACGCAAAATAGATCTATTTTAAAATGTTCCTTGTGCATACGAAATCACAAAGCCATAAACCTCGAACACATAAACACAATAAATACATTCTTAATTTAAGAGGATCTCTAAAATGTAGATAATTATTATAAAATAAATAATAATACTCGTAGTTAAAAACGTAAAATAGATTTATTTTAAAATGTTCCATACGAAATTCATGAATCCATTTAAAAGTTTGTATTTACAAAGAATTGTTATGACATTATAACAATGACTTTTTAGTCTATCAAAATGCATTTAGTAATTTATGTTGATCCAAAAAAAATGTCTAATTATTTCAAATACTAATTCTAAATATTTTGTAAATAACTAAAATTTTGAATAAAATAATTAATAAAACTATAATTATTCGATCCATAAAAGAATTTAAACCGTACTAGCTCTTGTAGTGTGTTCTTTGAGGCATTCATAAAGTACATCACGTGAAAGGGGGGAGTCGAAAATACTTTCCCAAATCACTTTGCAACTATTTACGACAATTCAAAAGAAGACGTTATTGTCCATACTCAAACACATTCTAATAAATATTAGATTTTACGAGAATTCTTGTACAATTTAGTTACATTAATGATTAAATATTTTAAGATTCTCAGTTACTTTTTTACAAAAATGCAGATTATTACAATATGCACTATTTCTCAACAAATATGCTCTTCTCTTTCCATAATGTTTCAACAAAATTTCTAACCAAATTTTAGTTAGGCTCATCCAATATTTCTTATATGTAAAAAGCATCTCATCTGCAAAAGCAAGACTTCGATGAAACCATTAACCAGAGAGTATCAGTACTCTTCGAATTTACATCAAATACAATAATCATCATATTTTATGCATAAAATAATTATATTTATCAAAGAAATATAATTTAAATTCGAAAAGAATTTATATTGCTGACAATTTACAAAAATTACTAACATTTTATAGAGATATCGTAGTATACGACTTGAAGTTGTATTCTTGGTATATTTATCTTACCTTTAAAAAGTAATTATTATTACAGCATCCCGCTAGCAAAAGTGCAGGAGCCATACCTTTTTACCTCAATTTTTTCAAAGAAAACTTTAAGTACAGATGAATTACATCCGCCCAACCCTTCTATGAAAACAGCAAGCGCCAGGCGTTTACGTATTACACGCTAGCGCTCCACACTGTATACTTCTATCTCGCTCTCGCTCTCAATCTCGCGCATCAAAAGAGAGAAGAAGAAGATGCACGCTCCCGCTTCCGCCGAGAAATTATGGTTCTTGTCACGGCTGTTCATTTGTAGATGGAGTTTTTGCTCCCCGAGGAGGCTGCCCCAATCACGAGCCGCGGAAATTGCAGCGGCGTATACCTACCGCCAGACTCTCTCCTCTTGGTGCGCGAGCTTCAACCCCCACCCACACACGAGCCCCTTTCTCCCTCTCATCGACTCCTATCCCTTCTCCACTACGGTGGGAGAAGCTTCTTCTCTTTCCTCGTGCGGTCTTTCTCTCTCGCACCAGGGCGAAAACCCACCCCTTTTTCGATGAAGCGCCGACTTACTGCAATACCTCCTCTCGTACTGCGCTGCGCTGCATCGTCGTTCCTACGAGGTATTGATGCTGTTCTTGTTTTAGGAGTTCGTTTTACTTATTGCGAGGTGTCATTTTTATTTGCCAGTTTTACTAACGGGTTATTGATGAGTTTTGACTATAAAGCGCATTTTTAAGCGACTTCAAAGAGGAAGAGGTTATCCATTCGACAGGTATTTTTTTTAGAAGAAGTTTGTATATTGCTTTTGTTGTGGATACTAATCTCAAAGTTCTATTTTTGACGAAACTGCTATGAAAAAAGATTAGAATATAGATTGGCACTGACAAGGAGAACACCAACCCAGCGGAACTCGGATTTTGATGAGGTTTTGGTACAGTCGAGTCACGGGGACTAAGAACCAGGGGACTGCACTGCTCTTATACATAGGGATGTTTCCGGAAATGACACGCTCCTATATTAAATACACATTGCAGTACCCGAGAATCTTGGTTCCGAGCCTGTTCAGTCCCCGCGACTTGATTGTACCTAAAAATGAAGCCTAGCATCCTTAGTTTGTTCTAATGGGCCCTTGTATTCAAGATATAAGCTATATTACTTCGAAAATACGTTATTTTAGTGAAAAAGGGTACATCTTCTAATGATTATAAATATGCATATATCGATACTAGAATAAATGACTTGAAGGATAATAAAATTATGCAGAAAGAGCTTTACTTTGAAGCCTGTAACGCTAAAAAATATTAATCTGAGCCAAAGTTATTGATAATTGAAGATGATGATTAAAAATGTATAAAAACCAACGAATTACAACAGTTTAATTTCTACAAATATTCATACATTTTTAGTTATCATCTTCAATTGTTAATAACTTTGGCTAAAATAAATAAATAAATTTTTAGAACGATGAAAATGATGGAATGTGAAATAGTTTTCCAGGTTCTAGAATAAGAAGATTAAAAAAGTTTTTCTTCTTCTTCTATATTTTCTTATATTTCTCCTTCTCCTTCTTATTCTTTTTCTTCTTTGTCTTGTTTACTGTTCTTCTTCTTTATCTTGTTCAATAACGAAAAAGAAATAAGAAGAAGAACAATAACAAGACAAAGAAGAAGAATAAGAACAACAGCAATAAAACGAAGATGAAGATGAAGAATATAAAGGAGTAAAAGAAGAATAAATAGAGTAAGAACAAGAAGAAGAACAATTTCTTCTTCTTGTTCTTACTCTATTTATTCTTCTTTTACTCCTTTATATTCTTCATCTTCATCTTTGTTTTATTGCTGTTGTTCTTATTCTTCTCCTTTGTCTTGTTATTGTTCTTCTTCTTCTTTCTTTTTCGTCTTGTTATGGTTCTTATTCTTAATTTTCTTCTTTGTCTTGGTCTTGTTATTCTTCTTCTTCTTCGTCTTGTTATCATTCTTCTTCTTATAATTCTTCCTTCTTATTTATCTTGTTATTGTTTTCTTTCTACTTCTTCTTTTTTTCTTGGCTGTAGGTCCTTCTGTACTTATGGATACCGGATTACCACAATGAAAATGTGACTAAACTGTCTGACGACTAATAATAATACTATGTGTTAAAGTTAATATAATAGAACTATCTCTTTATAGTTTCCCTCCAAGGACATCAATGTTATTTAGGAATTATGTAAGATAATAGTCCATTAATAATAGGCTGGATAGCATCCATATTTATGATGAAGTTGTTTTCATCCTTTTATAGTTAAACGACAGACTAAAAATGAATTCAAAGAAGCAACTAATTATTTATATTCTAATTTATAATATATAATTAAATGATTATTGATTTAATTGAGATAATTACAAAGGTTTATATGTGTATGTTTGCATGTGTATGTATGTAAATATGTCCGTAAATAATATATCAGGCTAAAGTTTGTGCAGGTATCGTTCGAAAACCAAGTGTGTTGTCTCCGATTATTCAAGTTTTTTAAATCGGCGTAATTTTTAACATAGATAGTCTTAAATGCAAATAATAGTCCATATAGAATTGTGCAGAAATTAGTAAAAAATAAATGGTAACATATTTAATATTTACAGCGTTTTCACACTTGACCCAGTATGAAATTGGTTAAAGGCTCTAAAGCTCTAGCCGATTAACAATATTAAATTTGCCTTCGCGGTATCGGACTTTATGAGTAGGGTAACTTTACTTTTTATCACAAAATTTGAAAAAAATTTTCTAAGATATCTTAATCTGAAAACATATCCTCAAAATTGTATTTTAAAATTACAAACATTTTTTTAGTAATTCACATGTGTTAAAGTAATTAAAAAAAATATTATGTTGTTTTCTTTATTTGCTTTTTTTAATTGTGTAAATGTTTTAGAAATTTTTGAAAAGGTTCGCGGTGCTGAAAACTCCGATAAATTATTTTTTTCACATTTTTTCTCACTTAAAAAGGTATTACAAATCGGTTTTTTTTTTCGTATTATTTATGTTATACTCCACTTTCTTAGCTTATATCGCGATAACAATTCAGAAGAATTGCTTTCCTGACCTAAGAAGCACATATTTAAAGCTAAGTATAGCTTTGATATTGGTTAAGATATACTATAATGGTATAAGCCTAAGCTTAACTGTTTCTACTTACAATGTTTATTGAATTAAAACGCGAGAGGCGGAGGTAGCTAAAAAAATCTTAAAAATTATATTTTTTAATACAAATTGAGATAAAATACTCAAACAATCCGATACCGTGAAGGTAAATTTAACATTGTCAATCGGCTGGAGTCTCTTAGAGTATTTTTAAAATTTTCAGTTAAATAATTATTGTATTAAAATTAATAATTAAAAAAATAATTCTCATTTACTTCGAGCTGTTCTTTGAAGGGCTACAGAAGATATGCATTATTTTTAAGTACACGTGATTTGCATTAGATTTATATATTCAGCAACCAGTTTAAATCAAATTGTGAGAAATAAATACAATTTTGAAGAACGTAAAAATGTATACTCATTCTTGACACCACTTTGATAAATCATTCTGCAAAAGCAGATAGCAACGGTTTTTAACAACTATTTGAAATTATGATATTTACACTTGATTTTAAAAAAATCTTCAAAATTTCATTCACAAACAATCAGATAAAGTTCATGCCCAAAACGCTTAATATTCCGCACTAATTCTTTTCCACCTCCCCAGCCCCATATTAATCTCCAATCCCGTCGATCCTCACACCTCCTCACTCATCTCTCATTCGCTCCAGGCAGTCTCAGCTCGTTCTCGCGAGGACAATGATTTATCGGCGCTCCTGGCGCAATCATACAGCCAAGATACTCCCGTTCCCTCAATCGCAACGCGTCGCTTTCGACAAGCTTATTTCCACTGTGATGCGTGCACGAGCGGAGAATGGGAGAGGCGTGACGTCGCTGGGGCAAACACGCGCCGCTGCACACATCGGCAGATCGCAAGCTGGCAGCGGACCGCGCGCGCCTCTGTTTACTCGCGGGGCTTTTAATAAACGGGGCAATAACGACGGCCGCTGAATGCGGATCAGCTCTGAGAGGGAATTGAAAATTCGCGGAGCGGTGGATGGGTTGAACGCTGGTTACGTTTACAGCGGGGCGTTGTGGAATTAAATTTGGGGTTTAGAGTTATGTTTGTTTTTGATATTTAAGTGAGCCGGGTTGATAAGTGATTATATTATTATATTATTTGTTTGTTCAATGCTTATTTAAGTATTGATTTTAGGATTACGTAGAGTAAAATGACGTTGTAGCAAAATATAAGTATTCTTGTCAAATACTTCACTTTAAATTCTTAAATTTATTGTTCAATTCTCATAATTGATTCATAAGTTTGCGATATATAGTTATGTATTAGATACATATATATGTATATATATTATATAAACAATAATAAAACTTGCATCACTTGAGGGTCCAATCGGTGTATTTAAGGCCAATTGTGACCCTTTTAAATAAATTTTGTAATTACCATTATACATTGATAAAATTAACCGTTTTTATATATGTATGCTAAAATATAACATTGTATTGTCGTACCTTTTTGCAGAGTAAAAAAGACATTATACAACGTCAGAGTTATTTGTTTTAATGTAAACTTTGGATCTCTACTGCTTATTTCAGCCGTGACCGAGCAGTTGAGATACTAGAGTTATCACGGTTTTCGAAGTTTATGACTGATATTCATTTCGTATTTCGCATCCGTAATACAAGGAAAGTAATTTTAAAAACGATTTATCACAGTAGAATTGTTAATATTGCCCATAAAAAGCTGTGCAAACAAATTTATCTTTTTAAAGTTACAATTTTAAATATCTGCATTGGTGTCATTACTTTGATTACTTCACATATTATTTTCTTTGCTTTAAGACCCATTTTCATGTAAATGAGCTGGAGTGTGGGCATCATTTTATTTAAATACTTTCTTCGTTTTAATGTTCTTACATCTATATAATATTGTTTGTATGTACACTCGAGGGAGAAAATAACTTTCAATATGGCGGGTAGTTTTCGCTGTATGTTAACTGGAATTACGAAAGATTTATGCACATCCTAATACATAACCTTTCAATGTCCCAGTTCACGCGTAGCAAAAAGACCGAAAATTCTCCGCCATATTCAAAGTTATTTTGTCCGTCGACTGTACATTAACAGAAATATTTAATTTCACAAAATTTTACTGAATCATGTTTAAACAATATAATATATTGTAATTTATATTTTTAATAAAAAATTGTAATTTAATATACTTTTTTGTAATATTAATTCTGTATTCTATATCAGTCCATTGTACATAACAGGTAAATGAATTTTATAAATATGTACATTCTTTACTATATGCTCAGTGCTTTCTTATTAATAAAAAAGGCTTTATAATTATCTTTCTTTCTGAGGGAAAATCAAGGAAAGAGTTATATACCAAAGATGCGTTGCTTTCTTCACCAAAATAATAAGTATGACTCTAACAATATTCTATCCAATTTTGAGTCGGACTTATCATCTCTCTTTCAATTATCACCTTTCGTATATTTATGGAGAAGAGTGATTCCAAGCATACCATAATTGTCAAAATAATAACTTTGAATATTGCGGACAGCATTGTTGGAATTTCACTATATTAACTGGGATTACGAAAGATTTATATACATTCTAATGCATTACCTTTTGAAATCCTAACTCATACCTAGCGAAATTCCCCGCCATATTCAAAGTTAATTTTAACGATGGGTGTACATAATTAACATAATTTTTGATAACATCAAATAATAAACAAATCCGGTAAATGTAATTTTTAATTCCAAATAGATATGCCATCTTATACCAACGAACAAGACAATTTCTTAAAAAGGAACACTAATACAAAGGAGCGAGTATCGCAGAAGCCGCGCATATCACTCAAATCGCGAAGGACAAAAAATAACGAGTACGGCTAAAGCCCGCGCGTACCACAAAAAAAAGAGAACGCGCGCAAGACCAATTCAGGGTAATACAGTGTGTCATCATTCCGCTCTCTACTCGGCACATCTCAGACAAAGAAAATTATACCGCGAGGCAGCCGCGTCACACAAAAAAGAGCACAACGCTAACAGACGAGACTCATGCAGCAGCAACAGCAGCACGCTGGGCCTGGATCAATCACGCTCGCGAGACATAACGAAGGCATCAACTGATGACACATTTTAATATCTTAAAAACAGAGAGAAAGAGACAGCGCGCAACGCGAGAGAAAAACTGCCAGGTGCAGAGAGTAGATAAAGCAAGCACAAGAGGTGGGGAGAAGCTAAAGCTGAAACTCTCGCTGTGTTTGTCTCTTATCATTTCGAGATCTCGCGGCCGGGTGCGAAATGCCGTGCGACAAAAGACCGCGGATTTTCTCTTCTCTTCATCCCCTCCTCCCCCTTGCCGACGCTGAAAAGACTGCGACGCGCTGCGGCTGTTTAGAGGCGGAGAAAGACGAAAGGGAGGAATAATAAGGGATAGAGAAAGAGGGAAGCACGTCCCCAGGTAGCGGCTGCGGATGATTAAGCCCTCGCATTTTAATCAAAGAATCGGAGTGAAAAGTCTTGTTGAAATCGCGCTGCGCCTGCGCTTGACAAATCGAATCGACAAGAGCCGATGATAAACTCGCGCTTCCTCGCATTATATACATATTTGTGCATCGAGCTACGATGCTTCGCTCGCTTTGCGGGAGAGGACGACGTCTTGCGGGCTTTGATTTGCTTTGAATTGATGCGGAGAGCGTAATTTCGTATTCCGTTGGCGCTGGGAGTCCGTTTAAGGATCTCGCTGAGCTGATGTAACGCGCGCGAGAGGTGATTTCCGAGAGTTTTATCGAAGAATATTTGCATTATGTAATTTCAGATGCGAGGAGATCGTGGATTGATGAATAGGTGGAAAGGCGTTGAGAGGAAAATTTCATTGAAGTGACGAGGGGAGTTGAGATGTGCAAAAAGGAAGTAATTGTTAGACGTCAAGATGGATTTTATTTATCTAGCAAAGTTATATTATACCAGAAAATACCTTTTTGATTTTAGAACGTTATTAAGATTAAGCACTGATGCTCTTATTTAACACTCATTTCTATTGTAGCGTATTTGCTTATTAGGTAAGTTTTACCTGAATATAAACATAGCAATAAAGTCATAATAAGTACTACAGGGTTAAATACAAACAATTTTCAACTGTATCTTGTAAAATCCAAATAGTGATGCCGAAGCAATAAAGTAATGAGTATGGGAAAAAGCAATGCATATGGTGCTGCATATTTTTATAAATCTAAACTACAAATTTTTATTTATTATTTTAATCATAACTTGTATATGAACACTCGTACAAACTTTGTATAGTACTGCGTGACCTAAACCCGCACTTAAGTAACGCTTATCCGTCACCTAAGTAGTCTATTTTTACACCGTGCAGAAATGAATCTACTGAAGTCACAGACACATAATAACCAAGAGAAGGTACATTTGGATGTACTTTGACACTTAAAAATCAACAGAGGGCAAACGTCAAAAGAGGTAAAATACTCGAGAAAGCGACAAAAAAACCTGGCATAATAAGTAATATACTTTACATAATGTTTTTGAATATTAGGTTAATTTGAACTGACTCTGAGTTTTAACTAACCTACAAATAAAAAATAAAATTTTATATTCTTATCATATTTTATGTAGAAATTCTTCACCCTTGAATGATTTTAAAGGTACGTTTAGTAAATAATGTACATTAACAATATAGATCAAATTATAGTATGTATTAAAATTCAAATAACATCGATAAAACTTTAAATTACTTATACAAATATACATCTACATCTTTTCTACACGGTTGTTGTTTTCTGTCTGCTCGCTTTATTTTCAACGTTGTACTTATTAAATATAAAAAAATTATTAAAACCATTTATGGTTACATTGCAGTTATTAAAAATGTAATTTTGCCTAGACGCATCCTCATCAGTTAAGCCTTGAACATATACGCCAATGTTCGGATGATAAAAACAAGGTATTTTTAGTTCCTGCGGTTGGACTTTACAGATGTTATTTGTTTTAGAACTTTCACAAATAGAATCACCAGAAATACTAATATAAGTATTTTTAACAGATCATTCGCTTCTGGAATTGATTTTGGCGTAAAAGGAATAGCAATTCTAGAATTATGAACAGATCATCAGTTTGAACACTTTTTTCTCTTGTAAGCTTACAACTTACATTGCTAGAATCTTGCATGTAGTTTATTGTAACACTACAATTATAAAAAGTGAATGTTTTGAGTTTATCTTCATTCTAATCTTCAATACATAAACCCAAATCCGGATGATATGATACTGAGAAAAGATATCCTACATTTACAGGTACATTTCTTGGAGCGTGTGGCTGAGATGATTGTTGAGATACTATATTTACTGTTGAAGTTGGAGGTTTTGATGTGTGTAGCTTAGGTGATTGTTGAGGTGCTATTAAAATTGATTCTTGAGGTGTCGAAGGTCTTGGTTTGGGTTGTTGAGATTGATCTGCCCGAATAGTTGATTTGGATTGTTGAGATTAATCTGTTCGAGTAGTTGGTTTGGGTAGTATTTTTGAAGGTGCTGCATCACTTTTGGAGGTTGATGGAATGTTGAGTCCACTAGTGATTTGATTACATATCTTTTTTTTTATTGTTAATGGAATCAGCAACATATCCCATAGCAACAGTGCTTGACTTCCAGCCTCCGTGTCCTTGCAATGTGACAAGGTCAGCTCCGGCATCAACTAAAAGAGTTGCAGATGTTCTGCGGAAGCTGTGATCTGTGTAACTTTTTGCATTTGGCATATTTAAATAAATGGCAATGTCTTTTGGCATTGCAGCAAACTTATTAATGACAACAGGTTGTAAGCTACACTTTCGATTCGCATACCTCAAAAAGAATCTATTCAGTGGACAGGGTACCGGTCTAAGATCCATATACTTCTTGCATATACTGAACAATACACCGGTGATTGTGAAGGATCTAGGGACATCATTCTTCGTAACCTTAATCTTCACCAGCAGCGTTTCTTCACTTTCAAATTTGGACACATCCTGCATACATATCTTTGTAAATTCTACTCTGCGGAGTGCTCCAGTTATTCCAAAGATAAGTTCTACCTGTGAAATAAATGAAATAGATCATTAAGACTAAATTTAAAATTGAATTTACTTAAGAATAGTGAACAAATAAAAGCTTCAATGAAACTAAAAATCTAATCTAGTAAATACAAGAAATAAATGAAAAAATAACCTAAAAAATTAACTAGAAAATAACACGAATATGACAAAAACGCAAACAACAATAATACAATAATTAACACAATAATTAGCACTTTTAATGTGATATCAATTATTTGAAACTCAAAATTGGTCTTTTCTAACTGAGGGGGAACTGACGCACACTCTAGTTGTGAGAACAAATACAAGATGGCGCTAGTCTCAAAAAGCTTGCCTATCATGTACATGGTGGAAGGAAACAAGGTGTGCTCAATAGAGACCTTCCCAAGTCCACCATTTATGGATCATTGAAAATACATATGCGTATTATTGAAAGTACATCTACTGATATGCGACATTTCATGGCAAAGAAATTCAAACAATGTCTAAGTATAAACATGTGAATTATAAAGGTTGACATTGATTATTAATTAACTAATGAATTTTGGTTAAATAATAATTTGTTTATACGATTTGTAATTTCCTTAATTTATTTTTATGTTTTTTAGATTATATTTTTTTTATGCGGGGGGGGGGGGGCTCCGTCCGCGCATTTTAATTGTGTACAGTTTAATATTGATCAATATATCTATATTCGACCAATGCTAAATTGTGCACAACTATAATGTGCATGAACCAGAGCTCTATAATTTTTACTTAAGATATATCATCATTTTTTAGAGGGGGTGGAGGTTGTTGGAGGGGATGTGGAGGGGTGTGGAGGGGTATGTGGATGGGCGTGGAGGGGGTGAAGGCAAGAAAAGAATTAACATAGTTTTTTAAACAATTTAACGTTATTACGCGGAGGGGATGTGGAGGGGGTGGAGGGGTGTGGATCGTGATGGAGGGGGTGGAGCGACTTGATAACGCTTACTATTAATAATATAGGAAGATATTTATAATTACGAAGGTATAAACCATTTTTTCCTGGGTTGTTTCTTACGAGGTTACTACAGCATTCTTTTCACCAATCCTGCTAACTCACGTAGCTAAATCAGATGCAATCAGGAAGTATAACCTAAACTGTTTAAAAACAGTCATCACAGGCGGTTCAAAAGAAATTAAAGAAATTCTTGGAAAACTGCAAAGAAGCATTCAAAATGTCGCGGTCTATCAAGAGTAAAGTTATGGTAAAGTTATTTTAAATTGTACTAATTATTCAAATTGTTTGGTAAAGAATTTTAATTTTTATATCTGTAAAGGTATGACTGAAATGGAATGATTTACCCTCCATCAAATAGACAGAAGAAAAGGATCGATTCGGTGGGTTTCATCGTGATGAACACGCAAATGAAAATAGCCGATTTCACGAGCGGTAAATCTCTTGATCCAAATAAGCCTGGTGAACTATGTTTCAAGTCGTCATTCATCATGCTTGGCTACTATAAAAATCCTGAGGCTACGACACAGGCAATTAATGAAGTAGGATTAACTTAATTTAGAATTGAATTTTCTTATTTCTAACACGGTACTTTCTAATAATCTAAATATTTCTATATCTATTCAAAAGGATAATTAAGCGGGATGAGGATAGGTTCAGAGTTTTTAGAACATAGTAATGAGAAGAATATTCGGCGGTAAAATTGATTAGTTAATCAGAGAATGGAGAATCTTACAGAATAGGGAACTATTACTAGACTTATAAAATCTCGAAGACTGGGATTGGTCGGCAATCTAGCGACGATGAAAAATGATAGGATAGCACTTAGAGTACTAGTAGGAAAATCAAATTGTGCCTACGGGTAGTAGGGTAGTAAATCTTGTGACTTCTGATTTTCCTACTAGTACTCGAAGTGCTGTCTTATCATTTTCCATCGTCGCTACATCGCCGACCGATCCCAGTCTTCGCGATCTTATAACTCTAATAATGTTCACTCTTACGTATAACTCGTTTATTTACCTATTGTGTAAGATTCTCCATTCTCCGGTTAACTAATCAATTTTGCCGCCGAATATCCTTCTCATTACTCTGGTAGATCAATATGAAGGTGGGAAGATAATGTCAGGGCTGACCTCCGAAAAATAGGATAGTATAAGGGAAACTGGATGAATCTTGCAAAGAATAGAGAGAAATGGCGTGATTGTGTGAATAAGACTATGGACTACATAGTCCCATCAACCATGAATGGTAGCTACGGTGATGATGCGAACATGATCACAGCGGATGTAGAAACTTTTTGTGCGGTCTTTTAAGCATTATCACTGCTATACATTATTGGATGGCTATTGTAATAATAATAATAATAATAATAATAGTAATAATAATTTAAAAGGATTGTTCTATACAGTAATCAAGCTTATTACGATGAAAACGGTGAAGTCTTCATAGTGGACAGAAATAGCGAGATGTTAAAATACAATGATCAAAAAATTTCTCAGATTGAAATCGAGCAAGCTCTAATGGCTCATCCAGCCGTGACGGAAGTTGCAGTGATACCAGTTCCTGACGAAGTAGACGAAGAATGAGTAGCCTATGGCTTTCGTCAAGAAACTTCCGGGAATCAACATATGTTGATGCTAAATTTATTTGAAGACGTTATTAATGAAATATACGCTTGATAAAAATTAAATATAGTAATTGGTCCTTTTTTAATGTTGTATTAAATTTAAAATTAATATTTTGCAAATCTTCTTATTACGATTTGTTGAATGATGCGTACTTACGCATCCTATAACTATTTATAAAATTATAAAAATTAAACAGATTACGAGTTTACAGAAATCTAATAAATAAATTCTCAATAATCAGATAGAAAGTACCAGACTACTGGAAATCACGCAATAAAGCATCAGCGGTAATTAAAATCTTTTCACGGGCGTTCCTATAAAACGAAAATGAAATTGGTTAAAGGAAGGCGCGATAAAAACTTCCCCACTCCTTTTCTTCCCTCTACGTTCTCTACAGTTCTTCTCCTATTCTCTGTCTCTCTCTCCCTCACTCGTTCGCTCTCTCTATCTCACTCGCTCTCTCTCTCTCTCTCTCGCGCTCCCTCTCTTTCTCTCTCCCGGTTTTATATCGCGCGGGTGCGAAACACCGTAGCTATATCTCGCGCGAGCTCATACGTACACAGCCCACCCCGTGACCCATACATTATGCACGGACTAATGCTGTTTTTATTCAACGGCTCTACGAGAGAACGTACATATATACACAGGGAGAAGCGCGCGCGCGCTTTACGAGGGCGTAATTTAATTTTTCAAATTTAAGGAGCGCCGTCACCCATTCTTCTTGGCGACGCGTAGCGGTGGCGGTAGCAAGCAGCGAGGTACGCTATACTTCATTGGCGGGACAAAGATTTTTTCATGAGCTCGGGAGGACGAAAAGGCGACGACGACGTAGGCGAGAGTCGGAGGACGTGGCGGCGGAGGAGAGAAAGTTTTAGTTTGTATTTATGTAACGGCTGCCTGCAAAATTGAAAATTGTGAATGGATCGTCGAGTTTTTCTTTTCTCTTCTCTACGCTTTGTGTGCTTGAAGAATGAAAGTCTTGTTTCTGGTGAGTATGATGGAAGTTTTAGGAAGGGTGTCTGTTTAACTGTGATTTATTTAGAGTTGTACTTGTATGTTGAGGAATTATATAATTTTTTTTACGTTTATTAAATAATTAATTTGGAAAAAAAATCTACTTAGATAGTTCATAACTTTTACAAAAATTTAGACATGGACATCAATTTGTTTAATGTGGAAATAGAAGGTTCTGATAAATATAAAAAATGATGCACCACTTTATATTTATCTTCATCTTTTTTTAATCTTGAAAAACGTTTCAAATTCTTATGTACAATTTGCCAGAATTATTAAATATATATTGACTTGTGCACAAAATTTTTGCTTCCTCATAGAGGAAGCTTTGTGATAGTAAATAAAGTTATGCTAAAATCATTATAGAAACAGATTTTGAGACATAAAGAATTAAAATACACTGTTTTTTAAAAATGTGTGTATGTGTGTGTATGTCTGCGTGTGTGCATGTATGTGTGTGTGTGTGTGTGTGTGTGTGTGTGTGTGTGCGTGTGTGTATGTGTATGTGTATGTGTGTGTGTATGTGTGCGTGCGCATGTGCGTGGGCGTGTGTGTGTGTGTCTGTGCGTGTGCGAGTGCATGGTCGAGTGCGTATGCGTGTGCGTGTGAGTGTGCATGTGCGTGTGTGTGAGTGTGACTGTGTGTGTACGTGGATGTATATGAGGATCAGCATTACTCTGAATATACACGGTGAAAATTATTGTTTCAGGGATCTTTTTTTTAAAGGAAGGTGGCTTATAATATTTTTTTTTTGTTTTTTGGGGCGTTTTTGTTATTTAGCGGTTTTTTGATTCCTGAGTTCTAGTTGTCCCCTTTTTTCGGTACGTTACAAATAATATCACTGATTTAGTGAAAATACATTTGAAAGAGCAAACAATTACCTATCTTTCACATCCGAAAATTTTGATAAGTTATTTCCCTTATTTTGTTATACACGAAAACGCCATTTTCTGTTTAAACAGTGATATCTAGGAAATATAAGATAGAAAATTTTTGTATAATTTGAGAAAGAATATGGAGAACAGTATTCAGTGAAAATTTAGTCTATTGACGAAAAATAAATCATTTTTGTAAAAAAGATCGATTTTTTCTCCCACGATAACTGGAGTAAATCTGCAGTACTTGATCTAAAACTTTCCAAAAACGTAGCTTGTTGCTATCTTTTGGCCGAGTTCTTTACCCATATCATAACGACTCTTATATCCCGAGATATTGAGATTATGTGTTTTTGAAAAAAGAATTCGACTGCTTATACATGTATCGAGAACGGCGCAGTCATTTTTTATCATACAGGTACGAAGATACGAAACTATAAAGAAATTTTAAAATTCATTGATTCATTTTTGTTTTATAACGAATTTTCTATTTTACGATATTCTGAAATCGATAAGATAAATTATTTCGGTATGTTAGAAATAATATGATTGCTTCAGAGCATAAATTTACCAGTCCTCTCCGACCCACAATTTTTGATAAGCTATTCGACTTTTTTGTTTTCATAAAAACGTCATTTTTGTTTCAAAGATATACCTCAGAAATCCACGATAATAAATCTTTGAGAAAAATTGATCTAATTATTGAAAAAAGTAGCTATTTACAATCTTTTGTATATATATAATTTTTTTAATTTTGATCGCTTATGTTTAACAAGCAATAGAGTCATAAATTAAATAAATTATCTTTTTTATTAACAATGAAACTATTTTGAATAAAACCTTAAAGAATCTAACTACTAAATTTTATACTCAAATTTTCATGATCTATTAAATTTTTGTTTTGGAAGACAAACTTTGACTTACACACTTGCAACACAAAGCGATTTTCAGTCAACTTCATAAAAATTTCACCTTGAAATGCCTGAAACTCTTACCATATTCGCAATTATTCATTCTTCACCATCAACTCCACCTCGCACCCCCGACCTCATCGCCGTCGCTTCCAATTCCTCTCACCTGTCTTCAAAATCTACCTAGAACCATCCTGCTCGCAACGCTGCCCGGTGTAGCGATATACGGCAACTAAAAGCGCGCTTCCTCTCTCGCGGCCCGCGTGACGGATTTCACGAGCCCGCGGGGGCTCCTCAATCCACGTACAGTCGCGGCGCGAAACTCAGGCTTGCCTTTTCGGGCTGCGAGTGTGTTGCGGTGTACGTACTTCGTTTTGTTGGTTCAAGCTGCAGCTTCGGCAGTGGCTTCGGCGGAGATGGATCGAACCGCGCGTGTCTTTTGGAAGGCGATCTTTTAACGCGTTTTAAGCGATGCCGATAAAAGTGTTGATCCTGCGTCTATTTGTTACTTGAAAAATCGGCTTCGAGAAGTTTCAACTGTAATTGGGATGTTGCATGGTTTTTCTTGTGTGTTTCATGGAATTGAGATGAAATGACTTTTATATTTTTTAATCGTAAAGGATATAAAGTAAGGAAATATATGCATCAACTTAAGAGCTAACTATGGTACAGTGGGAATCTTTTTATTTTAACGGAATACCGCTGGTGTACAATAAAAGTGCCTTATATATGTTTTTCTGTTATAATTTCTGAAAATATTTTTTTTATTACCTTCTGGTCTTACTCTATACATTAACCTTTCATCCTCCTTCTCTTAACATTCTTCATTTGCATGTATATATACTATCTACGCATAATGTTAGCGGATCTTCTATCCATGCATCCGTACGTACAGTTATGGTTAGTGTATAATATTAATTTATAAAATTCAGCCTTCTGTAAGTTATGTTAGAGGCAACATAACTTTTAAAATGATAATTTGGTACATGACAAAATAACAACGTTAACTAATCTAAAAATCATTGTGCAATAACATAGGAAATTTCAAGCTCTTCTAAATGTAGTTAGAGTAAACTGATTATATATCGCTTTTTTTATTCAATAGGAAAGTAAAACAAGTTTTGAAAATTAAAAAATCACTGTAAACCGAAAACGAATTAAATTAACCTTACTAGATCAAAATTAGTGTAGTGTTTCCTTAGCTGTAATTGTGTATTTAATATGCATACGCTACATTCGCTTTACACATACACACATGTATACACACGCACACACATGTACATGAACACATATACATGCACGTTTATACATACACACACATACATGCATACAAATACGCAAGCTAATACACATACACATACACACAAAACAAATTCATACAACAATATTTTTAAATCGTGCGTTTCTATTTTGAATTCCTCGAAGCATATTTTTAACATGATTTCTCGAAAACTATTCTAACAATCACAAGGCTTTCTTCTGAGAAATCCAAAATCAATGTGGTTCTTTTACAAAAACTATTGAGGGTTATGACTTGTAATACTTGTTTTTTCAAAATTGTAATTAAAGGAATGCTTTGTAAATTATTCCTATATCATATAAATATATCAGTTTACGAAAGCGCTCAACACCTTTATACCCATCTGAAATGGGTCGATAGAGGTTGTATAAAACGCGCGCGACTGCAGCGTAGGGCGTAGGAAATTTAAAGGACGACATAAAACCTTCGCGGGTGACAAATCCATCGGTCGTATACCTTGCGGAATTTTCAATTATCGCGTAAATAAAATACGACCGACCGCAGATGGGTTTCAGAATGAGAAAAGTTAGACGGTAAAAAGGCGAAAGTGAGAGAAGCATATAGAGCTACGGCGCTACTATATAGCGTTCGAATCGCGTTACGATCCGAGTCTATGTGAAATTTTAATTACATGCAAATTATTGTTTAGTATTTGAATACTTGTGTCTTTATAAGTTTAATTGAGTTGAAACTTTTTTAATTTCTATACTGGGGGAGAGTCGTACAGTATGACAACCCATAACTATTTTGGGTACAACTTTTAATTGACTCGGTGAAAATTAAAATCCCAGAAAATAATTTGTTCCTTGAATAGACTTTTATCATGAAAAGAACTTGGCTGAAAATGCAAGCATAAAAATTAATTATCAATATAAATGTAAAAGTTACGATTGCGGGAGTTCTAAAAAGTGTCGTACAGTATGACAAATTATTATTTTTATTCAATTTTGAGGTCTAAATGATTTATATGGGTACTCACAACATTTTTATAAGTAATAATATAGTATATTTATTAAAAATATAGATTTATAGACATTTATAAATTGCTTTATAAACTACAATACTGTATATTTTATAAAGTATAGTATTTTAGTTAGAAATAACAAAAAATAATAACCCAGTTTAAGAAAATGTTTTCAAAAATAAAATCAAAATACCAGTAAAATGATAAATCAATTGAAAATATCATCGCCTGCTCGAAGTCATTTTCAGATAAGTTGCATTTTATTACGACCTAATTTCTCCAATAATTTTAAGTCGCAAGTGTAATATCAAATTTTTGAATAACCTAAACTAGTAACGTAATATTATTTATTGATCAATTACTTTGTATTTTCTATTTGATTCTTTTTCAGATCAGGTGAACAATTTTTGGAAACTCGCCTTTATATTAGGAGATATAAAAAAACGACCTACTACGATTGTTGTTACTCGTTCTTCGTTGTTCGAAAAATAATACAAGAATCAACAAACCACTTGGCTTAACCTGAACAGCTACCAACGTCGGGGACGACGTCTCAACGTTTTCGAGTGCCTTGATGCCGCCTATGTCGCAGGTTCTATACTTTATCATATCCGCATTGAAGTATTTGATAAAACAAAATATTTTTAAATTTACCTTTATTTTTTCATATACAGATTTTATACAAACTTTATACGACCAATTTTTTATAAATACTTTATACAAAATATTTTATAAAGTTTTTATACAAACTGTACACATTTTTTTCACATGGGAAATAACACTTATTAAATATTTTTAGATTATGTTCAACACATATGACAAATCTTAGTAGACATTTTTCGTCAGAAAAAAGATAAAAGTAAATTATTGTAATATTTTACCATTCAATTTACATATGTCATACTGTATGACACGTATATTATAGCGTTTTAGGTTATAATGCGTGGATAATGATAATTAGAAGTCTATCGACATCTCAATCGACTAATGAAGGACTAAACTTGATACCAAAATTGTTAGAGAGACATAAAAACACTTACCTAGAAAAACAAGAGGTCAGCCTCATAAAATAACTTTTATAGCACTGTGTAACCTAAATCCGCACTTAAGTCACGCCTAGCCGTGACTTAAGTAATCCATTATTGCACCGTCCTTAATGCCCTCGCTACGCTCGGGCGCTAACCTCACGATACAATACTGGACTGCTTAAGACACGGCTAGGAATGACAGAGGATTTAGGCAATCAGTGCTATAAAATATTATACGATACTCGTGTCAAAAGTCGTCCTTCATAACACGGCGTTTAGCGCCCTCACTACGCTCGGGCGCTAATACACGCCGTGCTGTAAAGGACTACTTAGGTCACACGTATCGTAATGTACTATTGTCACTTGCAAAATTGAATAAATCGTTGATTATAACAGAAGTTTTGAAGCAATAAACTTTATCTACCGGCCGCGAAGTATGTTTAATATAACATCAAAATGCATCAAATTTCCGTGCTAAGGTGGCGCCAACTGTTGGAGGAAGCCAGCAATGCATAATTTGTCATACTGAAAGCTTTGTCATACTGTACGACTCACCCCTATACATTTACAAATAATTAAAATAAAACATCAAATATAATATCATTTGTACTAATTAAGAGTTTAATATATATATATATATATATATATATATATATATATATATATTTATATATTTTTATTTCAGACTCTGTTGCTAACCTATGCCACTTAGATTAACCATAATAACCATCATCATGTAAGTATTATTGTGTAAGTATAATTATTGGATATTTTATTCGTTAGATCATTAAAAAGTTTCCTTTAAAATTTAAGTTACTCGTACCTCAACAGTATCAGTACAGCATTTTTAGTTAGCAATTTGATCCCTGGTAAACTTAGATTGATCTGTTAAACTAATCTGCAGGCTACGTAAAAACAGAAAATGTTCGTAATTAAATATTTCAAATTGTATGAGAGTTTGCGATCTCGCCATGGGCGAGTTCTTTAAACATTCGGTTAATACTTTTATATAGCACATGATTTCAATACTCTAATTATTCATCTTTCCTTTTTGAACACGTAGAAATGCAAAAATAAACAACGTTCTACGTCTATACATTGTATATCTATTGCCAAACAGACGCATAGATTAATTAACCCAACCGATTGCACAAAGCGACAACCCTACCGAAAATACAAATATAAATTTCAATTTCCTCCTTTATCAATACTCACCTTCCACTCCCCCCGTCCAGTATCAGAAGACACTCTTGACCTGCAAAAAAGAACCCCAAAACAAAAAGCATAAAAAAACCGATCCCCAGGATCCCTTCGGTGCGCCATCGTTCTTTGACTCGCGCCCATAATTAAACTCCAACTGTCTCTCCTCTCTCTCTCTCACTCTCTACAAAAGCCACGAGTCCCCACACGTATACACACATCTCGTACCGCAGCAGCGGCTTCCGAGAAAAGCGTCGCGCCGAAGTTTTTAATATTCCTCATAAACAGACTCCTGGCCGCTCGCTGCCCTCACCACATGGGAACCGAAGCCCGGAGTTTGAATTAGCGGAGACATATTCATACGAGAGAGAGCCCAGCTCCGAGTTTGCCATCGAGAGGGTCGCTCCTCGGAGGGCACTCCGTCATCTCGGGAGCCGTGTGTGTGTTTGTGTGTGCTCGCTTCTCCTCCGTCGCCCTCGGGGAGGAAAGACGGAAAGAGGCGACAGCGGCTCTTCTGAGGCCCGGCGCAGCTCATTAATTAAGTCTTTTTGCCGGGACGCGACGCGGAGCAGAGCAGAGCGCTGACCCTCACAAGTGCCGCGAGGTGGAGGCTCTAGGCTTAAAAAGACGAGTGCGGGGGAGGATACTTGATAATGGAGAATGGGACTTTTGCGGCGAGAGGAGGATTCTTCTCGGGTCTGGCTTGTTTTTTTAGAGGGGGAGGTGTTGGAGTTTTGTTTTTTCTTTCGGGGGTGGAGAGAGGGTTATTAAGTTGTGGTGGATGCAATAGAGAGAATTGAATTATGAAGGATTTTTAATCTTCTGGTGGGTAAAAGGTCTGACAGGATTAAAGTACTGAAGGTTTTATACGTAAAAGCTTTTTAGTTACAAAATACAATAAGGCTCGGAAGTATGCATGAAGAAGCTTATCGGTGGGACTGCAAAGCTAATTCGATAGAGTATTTTGGGTAGATAAACTAATGCTTTTATAAATTTTGTAGTTTGTAACCCGTTATATTTCTAAACAGCCAGACACGAATGTGCGTGCTATTTTCTTTTAAACAAATGAATCAGATAGGTCTATAAAATGTTAATTCATTAAATTAACACGTCTTAATTTAAATTCTGTACAAAAAGTTTTTTCACTCCGGACATTTGGTCTATTGGCACGTCCTTGTCGAGTTACTGTTACTAGATACATAAAAATCACTAAATTCGCGAATGCTCTACGAATAACAGAACGTGTGATTTTCATAACTCAATAGTAAGTACATGAAACTTGCACCTATGCAGAAAAATTTACATATTAAGTCTACTAGTTAGACGAGCAATTAAAAATCAAAATCGTAGTACCACAGCGGTCAGTTCTGTAATAAGCTATGAAAAAAGTTTTCATCATTTTAATAAAAATCTAATTACACCACATGATACTATAAATAATATAATTTAAGCCTTGTAAAGTCAGGTACATCAATGCAGACTGGTGAAAATCGACGATTTGCACTCATACACGTGGCTTACACATGGTTTAAAGAGGGTAAACTACGTCGAAATCACCCACTACGATATACAATATTTTATTTTATTACATCACTATTCTTTATGGGCTACATATATATAAATATAACAAATCCTTTTTGTGCCCCGTTTTACGCAGTCTCTCAATCGTATCCCGATGTCGCCAGCATAGCGCGCACTCATTGATTCCCCCTCTCCAAGCTTCCCCAACGTCAATCTTAATCCCAAGAATCACTCGATCCCGCCACCGCCCGGTAAGTCGCTACCTTCCCCTGCTCACCAGCCCATCGACGCATTGTCTTATTTACATAGGACGTCGTTATACGCGGCATCAACGCGTACAAGTACGTACATGCAGTCCGTGCAATTCCGGCGCGCGGCAGCTGCAGTGTGGGTGAGGGTGTCATGTTCGTCGTCGCGCAATTCCCTTATCCCTTAACAATTTGCAGGTAGCATGTCGAAGAGAGAGAGAGAGAGAGAGTCGCCCAAGCGGGACCGTCTATTTCGGGGCACCCGAGCAGCCAGCTCGGCTGCTGCAGTGTCGGCATCTTATTTGCCTGCTAATGCGCTGCCGTGTAGCTGGCTTCGCTGGTCGCGTTTTCTCGGGGGGTGGACGCTCGTGTTGGCATTCTTGATCTTGCTGTTGTGCTGTTTGGGTAACTTTAGGATGGGGGAGGCGTGATTATTTTAAGGCGCGAATGAGGAAAGGTAGTGGTTGTTGGCGCGACTGAATGAGTAATGAGGAAGTCTTTTGGTAGATGCTTCTTGATTTCGAAGAGCTTTCGGTGAAGAATTTGATTATGAATAGAAAATTATTCATTGTAATTGTGGCCATCGTTACATGGTTGTTTAGTGAATTTTAAAGTTTGAAGTTACATTTATTCTTTTTTAACTAGACACATTAGAATTCGAGTCGCGTGGAATATTTTGATAATATAAAATTTGATATCGTAAAGGATACGATTGCGGTTTTACTATCACAATTACTTGTATGCAAATGTGAATTCAAATAGTGTATATACTATAACTTGCTTACTTTTCAAATTTAATTATAATTATTTAAAAACATTTAATAAAAAATCTACTTTTTGATCGATAATAGACTTCCACCTTTATTCAGGAAACGGAATAGCCATTATAAATGTCATTTGCAATAGCAGATTCAAAAATATAAATTAATAGATTATAAAATATGGCTACTAATGATGGCTTACCATGTTCGCCTTATTCTACTTACCATACAATCCATACAACATATATTTCCTGTATTCTCTACGAGCTAGCTTGCGTAAAATTTACTAATTTTATTTGATTCCATTCGGAAACAATCGTCCTTACAAAGTAATCTAAATCCGCTACATTATACATACAATACAGCGTAATAAATCGACTCTCTCACCGCTCGAAATATCAAAACATCACATTCTACCCCCCCTCAAAATTCGATTCAAATAGCAAACTCATCTCCGCCGTTAAATTACGCGAAAAGCACCCCTCTCTCGAACCTAACTAAAAAAAAACAAAAAATACGCGCACACAAACCGCTCCGGTAGAGAAAGGTCAGCGAAATTTGAAAGCCGCGAGCTCGGCCCTTTTTCGCTCTCTCTCTCGGGCTCCACGCTCTCCGCACGTCGGCATCCAGCACCTCGCGCTCGCGCAAACGAAACAAACAATATGTTAGCGACCCTCGACGATATTTCGAATTTGAATTTAAATAACTTGGCAGGATCGGCTCGGGGACTCTGGGACCAGCGCCACACCACGCACGAACGTTACCAACTCGTTCGTTCGTTCGTTCTCTCTCTGCCTCGCTCTCTCTCTCTCTCTCTTTTTTTTTCGCCACTTCACCCCACGTGAGCAAGCTGCTGCTCTCTTTCTCTTTCTCCATCAAATTCCTGCAAGTTCCATTCTTTGCCTATTCACTCTCTCTCTCTCTCTCTCTCTTTTCTCTCTCGTTTTATTTTTCGCGCTCGATTTTTCTCGTTCGCTTTCCTTCTACTCTCTGCAGCATCGGAGTGTACGTATGTGCGGATATCTCTTCTTCCTTCCACTCTACGAGGACGTGCTGATACTTGTTTCGCTTCTTTCTTTCTTTGTCTTTTTTTAGCGGGGCTCTGTCCGCAGAATATAAGAGGACAAATACGGGAAGGATATACTGATACGCGTCTTTCTTCGCGAAGGAGAGAGGTGCACTATGTGATTATAAAGCTAGTTTCCAGTGGAATGTAGAATTTTAAATTTATTTAGAGGTGGAGTGGGACAGGACAAGTTTTGTATAATTAAAAAGCTAGCATATAGCAAGTACGTATATACACATGTGATCACGTATATTCAATATTTGTAATTACAATGCGTTTTAATATGTTATACAAATGTTATTCGTCTTTATCAAAATTTGGACAGGCTTTTCTTGTACATGCAGCTTCTCTTCCATTTTTAGCACAATGGCAATCGTTGCATTTCCAATAGAAACTTTTTCTAGCTGGACATGAGTTACCGGTTTTCCAATTCACTAAAGATGTATTTATGTATTAGAAATTAATTGGTTTAAGTTAAATAATGTGAGCTAGTTATTGTAAAAAAGTGAAATTAAAGAAAATCATACGAATTTAAATTATATTATTGATAACATCAATAGACTCTGTAAAGTTTCAGGATTATTGACTAAATATGCAAGATAAGTAATATTAAGTAATAGTAAGTTGAATAATAAATATAGTAATACCCAAGAAAATTTCAGAAAGAATCTAAGCGATCATAAAAAAGTCAAGTTTATTTAAAAACTTGAAAATCTTTGAAGGTTTGAAATTATTTAATCTTAAAACCAAAAATTTTCGAGAATACGAAATAATAGTCTTAAAAGCTTTTAAGTTGTGCGTGCAAAAATAATCGTAAATTATATCCTAATTGACGTGTATACATCAAGTAATACTATTTTTTTAAATAGGCACGGTTATCACTTGACACAATTTTTTTAATTTACCTATCTGTGGAGGTGACGGACAGGCCATACGCGTGCAAACTGGTCGTCTAGTGCCACTTGGACAACTACATCTATTGCAATCCAAATAGAAATTTTCAGCTGGACACCCATCTTTTAAGCTAACTGATAATGTTAAAAAGAGATCTAAGTTAGAATATTGCTGTATATTATTTAAAAATGAAGACACCCAAGGATAAAAAGATATCGAGTATCAGCGTTTATAAAAATTGTTTTTGTAATTATTACTATATCATAACAAAATAATTTTGTTTATATTTTTCCTAAATTTTAATAAATTAGATTTTTCTAGAAATCAGATAAATACTTACAAACACGTGGAAGATCATCATATTTCAAACCACTTTTATACCATTCGTCTCCGCCTAAAAAATATGTTTTATAATATGCGGTTTTTAATTTGGGGGAAGCCGGGAATAACTGAGTCATTATTCTTTCTTAATCTTTAGTTATATTAATTATTGATTTATGTTCTGTAAAACTTCCATTATTTATTGTGTAAATAAGATGATGATAAATGAAAATTTATTAAAGTACCCCGTTTATCCCAGTTCCTCCTACATATTAAAGAATTAAAATTGAAAAACTTATTGCAATATTTGTTAATCTTATCTTACTCGGTAATAGTGCTGCCACATCTCGTACAACGGCAAAGGGTAAAATTAGAGCTGCTAAAATTAAAGATAAGAATTATAACAAAATAAATGATATTGATCATTGAACTAACTGTTAAAGTACATTAAATTTCTATAAAACTCACTAAATGGTATAATCAAAGACATAGCAACAGCAAAATTAGCAATTGTGCTAACCTAAATACTTCAAAGAAACAAAAGACTTTCCAAATAAATAAATTAAGATCTATTCAGCACTATCACACCTTATAGTTTGCACTCACAAACTGAACCTCTTAAATTTTCGCGCTAAATAGACATAGTCTCGACGCCATATTTAGTAATTCGCAGACATAGGTTGTCTTGCTCTCAACCAGGAAAGCTTGATAAAAATACAGGTATAAGATAAACTTTACACACGCTGATTAAATATTTTAATGTTTTTGTCCCACTTTTGTTGCTGCATATATCGAAACGCGTACATCTCATTTCAAAAGTTGTTAAAATATTATTCTATTTATTATGTGATTAATCCAAAATAATATATAAAGTATTTTAAATATGTCCAACAACTTTTATAAGAAAAAATAATTTTTAATATACATTATATAGCACGTAGGTGAAGTTTGGAACGTTCGTGGAACTATTTTCAATTTTTGTGTGAATCGATTTGTTAAGGTCTAAAACAAAGTATCGGACATGCATAAAATAGGGCTGATCCTTAATAAGGTTAAAAATAGCCTAAAAGTAAGGGATGATTTTTGTAGCTTTATCTAGACGTTTTATCTCGCTAATTTTTGTGGAAGTGAATGAGCAGCCTCAGAAACTAATTTAAAAATTTTTGTTTAAAATATCTATTGAACTCCTGAGAATATTGGAAACATGCAGTAGAAAAAAAAATATAGAAGAATCAACATTTATGTTAAAAGACTACCATAAATATATATTTTTGTATTCAATTAAAATACGTTCATAATTTATTCTCATTTGATAATTTCATTTATCCACTTAATACTTTTCGTTGCAAGTCAAATAAATATTATGTAAATAATTCGAATCATAAACAATCCCAGAGCAAAGAGAGAAAAATCAATCACATCCTAACTAACAGCAGCCAAATCAAGCAGCATCAATTTTAAATTTTGAAAGAATTTTATAGTTATTATATATTTATATACCTATATTAAATTATATTATATAGCTATTTATACAATAAAATATACAATTTATATATTGACATTATAATTAATATAACTAAACTAATTTTCCGCTATGTAATTAAATATAAATTAACAATAAGAAAAATAATGTATAAAGATAATGCCGGTTTGTTATTCTTGCAGGCAGAAAATTCATGCAGAAGATTTTATGAAATTTTTGATCTACAAAAATCATTCAAATTATTGCTTAAATATTTTTTACTTGTATAATGACATCTAAAGTTAAGCTTTTTCAATCTAAATATGGGTACTAAAAAGTTAATACATTTGTAATAATAAATATACTTATATGACTATGACATATTACCGTCATATTTTTATTATAAACCGGATAATATATTGTATTGTTCATTGAACCCTTAGCAAGCAAGGATTTCATTTCGTAAATTCTTTCTTATTTCTACTTATTTCTGAATTTATTATGCTAATAAAGATTGTTTGTATCTACATGTAATTTTCAGTCCAGGTCACCTGGATTTGAAAAAGATGTTTAATTTAAAAACTCAGCCTTTTAATGTATTTAATATGCAGAAAAAGTATTTTTGTCATAAATGCATGATTTTTGCGGGTTTTCATGCCTCAAAAGCGGGCACAAAGCGGCTGTTTTCCGACCGTCGAGTGAAAAAGAAACTTTTTGCCTGCTCTTGGCAAAAACATTTCACCTAGATGACGACGAGAGCATTCTTTTCGTCAGCTACTAAAAAAATCAATATATATCGATGTGCGTGCGTGTATGCATGCGTGCGTAAGTCCGTGAGATCATCCGTGCGTAAGTGTGTGAGGTCATGTGTAAAAGTGTGTGTGAATGCTTCATATATGTTCACGCCGATCCGAAAAACAGCTATAATTACTCCCGCTTTAGAGTCATAAAAAGCGAAAAAACAAAACATATATGACAAAAAGTACGGTGTGTACCTTGAGTGAAAAGTCTTTTTTGCCGTCATATGTGATTGCAGTACTCGTCTTCGGCTCGCAATACGGAATCGCCTTCGGCTCCTGCTTGCTCGCCTCGACTCGTCCTGCATACCACATGCGGGCAATAAAAGCTACTTTTCACACTTGATACACAATATACTATTTTCACCGCCAAAATAAAAAATTCATGCAATTTTGGAGAACTTTGGTAGAATATTAATCGATTAAATTAATCCTGAGCTTTCAAAGTTTATGTGCGAACAATTAGAAAATAGAGTTACCAAAGAACCCAAAATAGAAAAGCATCTTACAGATTAGAGTCAAATCAATGTCTATATTGAATTTTTACATTGATATTTCACGTATATATAGACTTTTATATTGATATGAATATTCATAATCATAAAATGTTTAATTTTTCAATAGGAGATATTGTAATAAATTTATATATACTATATGCTATATAATAAATATATACTAAGATAATAAAATTTGTCTATTATGCAGTTTGAATCTCTCTAATTGAACTTCTGTCTCTGACGTTAGCAAAAATACTACTGTTACGATCTCCAACCGCGAGGACGAAATGGTTGCCATTTATCTGGGGCTGCATTTTTCTACCCGACGATTTGAATGATAAGTAGAGCTGTCGGCTACATTGCGATTCGATTATATTAAAAATAATCCTTGAATATATTGCCGATCATCGACAGTAATTAAAATTAGAACAGAATTAGATTTTTAAAAAGTTATTTTTTATACCCAGTAAAAAAAATTAACGCTAAGTATTTGTTTAAACAGGTAAGCAGAATTTTTTTCAATAAATTTGATGGAGAAAATGTAAGTAAATGGAGTATTTTATGGCTAATATATGAGAAATTCCACAGAAAAACTGGACGTATTGCGGCTCATGCACGTAAGATTTGTCCACATTCTAAGGGAGTACTATCAGTACTCCGTAAGTCAAATGCGTGTTTGTTCGTTTTTTATTTGCGTGGTAGGCTAAATCGTGTGCATAAATGGTTGAGTGAGCGTGAAAAAGTTTATTGGTTTGCTTATATTAGCTCTCAAAATTGGTGAATCAACATTTAGATTTCCGCATTATATTTATGGGATAATAAAGATATATTTCTCAAAGTTTCGATGAAATCAGAACAGCAGTTTTACTGTATTTCATGATTGCAACTGTTGGAAACGTGAGTTCCCATAAGGCTACGCGTTAATAATGTAAGAAACGTAAATATAAAATTCTTAATCTATTTTTTCTGGGATGGTGTAGCTTTCTGAAAATTTATACGAGTAAGTTTGAAGTGAAACGTACTAGTATACAAAATTTCAGATTTTTCTGAACACTAATTCGAAACCGATAGTACTTCTAAGTTTGGTTTTGTAATCAATAATAAATCAGCACACTTTTTTTGAGATTCTAATTAAAAAAATATATAACAATTTAAAATAAATTTATTAGAATAAAAATGTTTGTATTAGAATAATTAATTTGTTTGAGGAAGCTAAGTGCCAATGAATTAGGCGTTTTGTTATCAGTCGAGTTGTTTAAGATCTTTTGTGAAATAACTCTCATACCCTAAATCTGCTTTTCATTTTACGCCGATATCCAGAGTAAACTGTATATATGAATTAATTAAGTTACTAGAATCAAAAAGCATAAATAACTTAACTATTTACGTAGAAAATATTACACTAACAATGAAGTACCTAAAAATGAAGCCTAGTACCCCTAGTCGGTTCTTTTAAGCCGTTGTTTTTGAGATATCTGACAACAAATATTAGAATTTTATATGACTTTCTTACAGTATCCGTTGGGCTAAAAATGTGGCAGTTATTTTGTACATTTTATAAATACTAGATTGGTATTGAACTAACTTATAGGATTTTCATTTGAATAGTTTGCATTTGAATAAATATTTTAAATCTAAACTTCTGTGATTTATTTCTGATACTAGCGAGAATAATAAATATGTTTTCACTGCACGTATTTGATTGTAACTATCGCGTACATACAATAAAGTTATGATAACATATGTTTGTTTGATGTTTCATCTTCGTTGCTCCACATACTCGTACATACTGTATTTGATGTAAAGTATATATGGCAGTATTATAAACTTATTACCCAATGGGTCCCAGAACCGAAAATATAGTTAAAAACATTAGTATGGCTCATATGCGTAATCTTAAAAATAAGATATATAGATATGCTATCAAAGATAATAAAATTAATGATGTATCTATTGTACAAAGATCCACGGATAATACTACATCTATTGGTCTTCATTTCGATTTGAAACACGATAGTCACGAGAAATACGCATGCGTCGCATATACTATTTTTTCAAACAAGCTGCGCAAAATTGGATTACAAAAAATTGAATGTACAATTAAAATAAAGCGAATAGACTGAGGATACACAAATAGGAAACGAATAAATGGTTTATGAAGAGGTTAGCAGAAACTGTAGCGGGTGCAACGGATCTAGGGGCACAGGAGGTGAAGCCCCCCGGAATAGAAATTACATAAATCATAAAACAGAATAAATTTTAAAAAATATATAAAAATTCAAGTTAAAAATAAATAGTATATTGTGCGACTAGGAGGGAAAATTGGATTGAGCACGAGTGGATCGTACACGAGTGCTGAAATCATCATCCGAGTCTGAAAAATTCTTTCGCCCACTGTTACATACCGTATTTTTTGTAATTAGTGCATGAATTGGAACTTTTTTATGCATGTAAGGCGGATGTGGAATTGGGAAATTTGAGTCGTTCTCGTCTACCATACCAATGAAGATAAAGAAAATAGATTTACGTAATTACAAAATATTCAAAAATTATAATAATTTACAAAAATTTTAATTTTTTTCTTTTCCTCTCAATGCAGCGGGAGGGAAAGGGCTCGTTTCCTCCCACTACTCGAAGACGCTCGAAATTCTCAATATTCTATTCGCTTTACAGGCATGGAAAAGGGCTTATTTCATGCACGTGTTGTAAAAAATGATTTATTTTATTCAATTTTCTGAAAATTCTCCACTTTTCTGAGAATTATCCAATTTTCTGAGAATTATCCAAATTTCTGAAAATGATCCAACTTTCTTAAAATTATCCAATTCTTCGAAAATGATCGCACTTTCTTAAAATTATCAAAATTTCTGAAAATGATCCAATTTTCTGAAAGTGATCCAATTTTTTGAAAGTGATCCAATTTTCTGGAAGTAATCCAATTTTCTGAGAATGATCCAGTTATTCTCAAAGTTATCAAATTGTCTCAAATTTTTTAAAATTTTATTTTGTTCAAAATTTTTTTTTTTGCTAAAAATTTTCCTAATTGTTCAAAATTTTTCTTTTTCTTAAAAATTTTTATATTCTTTTATAGTTTTCATTTTTTCAAATATTCCTTTTTTCAAACTTTTTTCAAAATTTTACAATTTTTTCATATATATTATATATTTTATATAATTATTATATAATTATATATTATAAATAACCTGAATATTATATATAATACATTTTTATACAAATAATAATAATAATTTTAAATTCAATTTTTACACTCTGTGCGCAAAATAGCTATTTTGCACAAGCCGACGAAGAGTGCGAGAATGGGCTATTGGACTAATATACAACACTCGTTTCACATACTATTTTTTATCATAAGTGCGTGGAAAATGCTGGAGCGTGCGTTATTTTCATAAATTAATGCTTTAGCGTGCGTTATTATAATTTGGACAGGGTCTGTTTGTGCAGATAGCTTGTCTTCCATTTTGAGCACAGAAACAACCGTTACACTTCCAATAAAAATGTTTTCCAGCTGGACAAGACTCTCCGTTCTCCCAATTCACTAAAAATTTATTTTAATATACAAAATAATTTAATATGGTTATCAGTATATTTTAAGTGACAATTTTGTACGCAATTAATGCCTAAAATAATTTACTTTTCTAAATTCGGTGTATCAGTCTATTACACTATTTATTCTTAATTTACCTATCTGTGGAGGCGACGGACAGATATTAAGCGTGCAGGATGGTCGATCGATGGCGCTACATGAACAATAACATCTATTGCAATCCAAATAGAAAATAAGATCAGGACATCCATTATTCATGTCAACTAAATAGAAATTTGAAAAGGTTAAAGTTATGAAATTTACTCTGTATACGAAAAATTAATACGTTACCAACATTATCTCAAAAAAGCTATTACAATAACTTAAGCAATATTGTTATGAAAAATATATTTTTCAAAATTAATAATATAATTTTGTTTTGATTTTCTTAAGCATTTGACATCTTATATATTTATAATAATGAGTTAATACTTACATACACGTGGAAGATCATCGTAAGTCAAATTACTTTTATGCCAGTCATCGTTACCTAAAATACATAATTTAATAAATGCGTGGGGTTTTCAATTTAAGTTTTAGGTATTTAAGATAATTAAAATTGTAAGAAATTCTATTACATTCTCTAATATTATCTTACCTGCTACGTCTAGTGTTGTCCCTTGTACAGCAGGAAAAGGAGAAGCGAAAGCTGTTACAATTATCAGTCAGAATAACAAAATAAACTTAATTAAGTACTTAAGTACTTTTTCTTTTTCTAAACAAAAATTATACAAAACTTACCAAGTACTGTAACCAAAGGCACAGTAACAACAAAATTAGACATTGCGTTAAGTCTTTCGAATTAAATAAAAGAAGATCTATTAAACATTAAACAGTATCAGAAACAATTTATATTATTTAATTTACCAATAGACAATATCGGTTTTGACTCTAAAAGATACACTGTAACCGCATAATCGTCATATCTGGCAACAACTGAATATATAGGAAGCAATACTGTCTACCAGGAAAAATTGACAAAAATATAAGGATAAAAATATAATTACCCAGATAATCTTGATAAATATTTTAATGTTTTTGTCATCCTTTTCGTGGCTGTGTACATCGAAACACATATTATTCTCACTGCAATAATGGTACAAATATTCCTTTACTTATTTATATGAAAAGGCAATCATATAATGTTTTAAAATGAGGATATTTTTGGAAAGAAACATGAGTGGTTTTGAAGTCATTTATAATTTGGTCATAAATTTATTTTGGGTATACATTATATTCTTATTAAAAATGCTAATGTGAAGGTACCAATTTCTACTCGCTTTGAATATTTACAGTTATTATACATTTACTATAGAAATTATTTGTATACTGCCATACGAAAAACCCTATATTGTCCACTATAGTGTGCCCTATAGTGTACATTATAGTGTGTACTGTAGTGCGTACTATAATATTTTCTCGAAATACTATAGTGCCCTATAGTGCATACTATAGATTTTGGAGGTGTCATAAAAATAAATGAGAAAACCGCATTATCAGTAGGTCGGTCCTCCCCATTAGATGACATCCAGATGGTAGGTACGTCCCAAATGGGCGATCTGACCTACTCTGAATTAGGTTTTTCCATGTTTTTTGAATCTTTTGTTTATTACACATCGAAACACTATAGTGTGGGCTGTAGTGCACTGTAGTATTTCTCAAAAATATTATAGCATGCACTATAGTACACACAATAGTACGCACTATAGGTTTTTTTCGTACGGGCTCATTGAAATATGAATAAAACCAACTATTAAATATAAAATTGTAACGATTAAATCAATTTGTAGTGAAAACATGCCCCTAATTCTACTCACGACAAATATCGCTGTAGTAGTATATTTTTAATATAGACAGAAAATACCGCTCATATAATCTATTGCTTCTTATATTATTAATATATTATATCCATTATACGACAATAAATCTCTAAAACACAATTTTTTATAGATAAATACGTAGAAATAGGTACATAGCCATTTTTGGGTGAGTTAAAATAGGTGGATGTAATGTTCTCTCTTTTAATAGCTGTCATAATTATTGAATCGTCTGAAAATTTTCTTTGTAATTGTTTAAAGACAATTTAAGACAGTTTTGAATAGGTGAATCATTTATTTTAATATATACCTAAATTAGTCTGTTCAAACGAGTTACTGCCCTTAAATGGGTAGAAATATTGATTGCGATTGATAAAGATGCACCGCTAAAGGAATTCATACAGAAAAATAACATATCGTCGGGTTAGACATAAACTGTACTATCTGGAGTTTTCGTTTAAAACGATACTATCTGAGAGCCCGCTTGGAAACTATACTATCTCAAGTTTTCGTTCAAAACTGTACTATCTGAGATTTCATTTGGAAAAGGTATTATATTCGGATGGCCCTACTCATATCATATTGACCTTAAAATTGCTCAGGCCCCCCTAAATGTGCTTAAGCAATTTTAAGGTCAATATAATACGCGTAGGGCCATCTGAATGTAATACCTTTTCGAAACGAAATCTCAAATAGAACAGTTTTGAACGAAAACTTGAGATAGTATAGTTTCCAAGCGAGCTCTCAGATAGTATCGTTTTGAATGAAAACTCCAGATAGTACAGTTTACGTTTAACCCGACGATATGTCCTCCATAGGTTGACGCTGAACTTGCACATCTGTACAAGAAACGAGACGCTGTACGAAAACGTTACACATGGACGAAGGACAGTAAACTATGGCAGAAGTACCAAACTCTCGCGACTGTTGCCGAACAAAGCACAAAAAATGCGCGGGAGATTTTTATACAAAACCGTATTTTTAAAGTTCTAGACACTAAGAAAGACATCTGGAAAAAAATCAACGACTTGGAACTCTTGCCAAAACAAAAGATGAGCTTCATGGTTTCTCACCGGATGATCTCAATGCCTACTTGGTCGGGGTGTCGGTCTCTCAAAACGAAAGTAGTTCTGGTTGTAGCCCATTTCTCGTCACAAGCTAGAGGTGAGGACGGCATTCCTCAAAGTGTAGTGGCTAAGGCTCTTCCGTTAGTGGGCCACCATATCGCGAAGATTTTTAACTCCTCCTTATCCAATGGCATTTCCCCAGGAACTTTGAATGGGGCTCAACTTGTGTCTTTGTAGAAGAAGCCTATTCCATCTTCGGTTTTAGATTGTCACCCAATTTCGCTGTTGAGCTTTCTTTCCAAGGTCATGGAGAAAATTGTGCACAATTAAATTACTGACCTTTTGAGGACTAAGAACATTCTTGACCAAATTCAAACGGGTTTTCGACAACATTACAGCACTCAGACACTACTACTGAAACTCACCGAGGACATTAGATGAGAAAGTTCGTAAAGTTAGCGAATTTGTTGATCATTCAGTAAAATTAAATAGCGAATTATAAAGTGATTCAACAAGTGTTCTCATGTCTCTGCTCCCACAATTCTTAACAATAAATATAAAAACATTTAAATAAATTGTGTGCTAAATAAATTTATATTTTATAAATGTTTACATAATCCTATTCCAATATATTTTTAATTAAATAAATTTGTAATTATCATTTGATTTTAAAAATTATACATCAATTTAATGATTTATTTATTATTTAATTTAACAATTGATTTTTACATTTTCTTATTTAATAATTTAACCTCAAAATCTGAGAACAATATATTTATTATAACCTACTTTTATAAAGTAAAGTTCTTTTCTGTATATGATTTTGCAACTTTGTATCAATGAAACAATGTTTTATGAACTATTTTAATTATAATATTGTGACAAATTTCCTTTATTGTGATTTTTAAAATTAAGTCTGAGTTGGCCAACAACAATAGTTTTTCCGTGACGAAATAAGCGGGATTTTTGACCTACCGATGGCTAACCCATTGGACAAATCATTGCGATTTGTTATACACTTGGCAAACGATTGGTTGCCGTTTCTACCAGGGTTAGTATTATTATTATTATACTAATATTTTTATTATATTATTTGTCTTATTCATACTGTTATTATAGAAAAAATAGTTTAACGTTGTAGTGAATTTTTCGCTCAATATCCTATAAGCAAAAACCTATTTTTATTTTGGTTATATTGATTAAATTTATTAAAAAAATATAGTAGATTGAAAAAATACTTTCTAATTACGTTATTTATAGCAAACAGTACATCATTAAACGTTCAAGAGTTACTTAATTAAATTCTCGAAAGTGTTGCCAACTTTAAGTTGTAGAAAAAACAATCATCGATGAAATGGCATGGTCTTCACCGCTCGGCCGAGATGGTCTGGTCTTCGCCGCTCGTCTGAGATGGCATGGTTTTCATCTCAACTGACGAGATATCGTCGACTAAAGAAAGATTCGACAAAATACCGAAGGCATTTTTATTTTATATCCAATTTTAATGCTGAAGATTTCATTTTATTGATTGAAAGATTTCAGGAAGACATACTGATCAAAGCATTCAAAAAAATTGAAAAACCTGAAAAGTTACAGCCAATAGTTTATACTTATACACTTATAAACTTATAAATCCGTGAGTATGAACTTATAAACAATTGACTGTATACATTTTTATATGTCAGATGCATAAAGACACATAAGCCACCTTAAGAGTAATAGAAAAACGAAAAATTTAATGAATACATGACACTTAGCATGAAAAGCAGGAACAAGATGAAGATACGTATGTCATACAAAGAACTAAAGAGTCAAGGATAAAAGTAGAATAGCAAGATATTTCATAAAAAGATGAATTAACAAAAATATACTATTCTGAGTGGCACTCGTGGATTGTGCATAGAGAATTCTGTTTACGGAATCGATTTCACCAGCCTTGATATTTAAAACCCTACAGGTAATGTACCTAGACAGAAGATAAACAATATCTCGGAAGAATCACATAATGTTCTAGCAGTAGGTTATTTTGGAATACAAAAAACCTTAGAGAAGATTATAATAATATTTTATTGGGTTACTTGCAATAGGAGTGTGGAGAACTGGTGTAAATCATGTAAGATTGAAATTTTTAAGAAAGGCTCTTCGAATAAAGGATATACCGAAATACAAATTTACAACTCTGGATAGCCATTTGAGAGACTCGAGATGAACATATTAGGATCGTTTTACCATTAAGTAATAACTGAACCGTTCGTCCAAAGAACAGCTTAAGTCGACTTAAGACTTTGAACAAAAAATGAATTGTAATATTTAACAATGATTATTAGTTATAATATTTTATCAGTATAATAATAAGTGTATTCTACTTTTAATAAAAATATATATATATATATATATATATATATATATATATATATATATATATATATATATAGTTAGTAGAATACACTTATTATTATACTTTTAATAACTGATAATCATTGTTAAATATGTTTCCATAAAATAGAAATAAATTATCAACACTTTCAATTATTTTTTTAGATAACATTTCAATGATATACATGACAGTTCAATTGTTTACCGAAGTTAAACAATTTTAATAAAAAAAATGCAATATCGTGCGTAAAAAGAACACGTCATTTAGTTGATGCAAAAAATTTGATGCAGCATATGAAAATGCACCTTGACAGCCACAGTAGCGGCGAGGCGCAAGCGATCAATTGAATTTTTATCTTGGCTCTAAATCTGGCGGAAAGAGAGGATACTATGAGTTGATCATGAGTAAATGGCTCGAAATACAATTAAGCCACTTATATTTATAAATAAAACTAACAAATATTTTCAAATTTTATATAAATTTACATTATTTATTATTCATTTTCTTTATACGCATAAAAAGATTATTGCCAAAACAGAAAAACTTTTTGCTTTACTTTAAGCTGGTATAGCTAATATTTTAGCTAAAGAAACAACAAAATTTGCAAGATTACAATCTAACAATCTCTTTCGAGGTTTTCAGAAAAATTATTTGCTGTTACAGCAAATTATTTCCTATGTACGTACAACTTATCTTGATATAGATAGTATCCTATTTATGAGGATCACAATCACAGCGGTTATATTTCCATTTAGATAATTTCCAGCCGGACACTAATTTTTAACATGATATTCTTCTGATGTCTATTAGAAAATTTATTTTACTGGTAAGGCTTAAGGTATTGGACAGGCTTTGCTTGTACAAATAGCTTGTCTGCCATTTTGAGCACAGAAACAATCATTGCACTTCCAATAAAAATGTTTTCCAGCTGGACAAGACTCTCCATTTTCCCAATTTACTAAAAATGTTTTTCAATGTGAGAACACATAATCTAATTTCATTATTAATAGTATAGTTTAAGTTACATTTTTTAACTAATTTTACCTATCTGGGGAGGTGACGGACATACATTATTCGTGCAGGATGGCCGATCGATTGACTCACACTGGCAAAAACATTTATTGCAATCCAAATAGAAAAGAAGATCTGGGCATCCATTATTCATATCAACTGTTAAAAAAAGATCAAAGTTATAAAATTTTAGTCTGCATCTAATAAATTGAGATGCGCAACTAGCGTTCTCTCGGAGCCTAAACATTTTATTTGAGACACAAATTTCATTTAGTTTTTTAAAAATATTTAAAATCATATCTATTTATAGAAATGGGTCGAAACTTACAAACACGTGGAAGGTCGTCATAAGTTAAATTACTTGTATACCAGTCGTCTCTGCCTAGATTAGATATTTTAAATAATTTAAATTGAAAAAATTTCCAATACATTCACTAACCATATCTTACCTGGTACTAATACTGCCGTATCTTGCCCAACAGCAAACGATGAAGCAAAGGCTACTAAATTTTTCATGCCAGAATAACAACATTAATGAAATTCAATATTTAAATACTTTTTTGACTTACAAGTGGAGTTCATAACCTTATGAAAACGGATTTTCATAAAATTTTGAGAGGTATCCTTTAATACCCAAAGATGAAGCCTATAATTCGTAGTTTGTGACAATGCATTGACCCATGGGCCCTTATCATAGATACGCCATTGTATCCCATCAAGTACAAAATAAAGATAAATTTTCTCGAATATTCATGCAATTTCAGTCACCATTTTCAATTGTAAATAACTTTCGACTGGATTAAAAATGTTATACGTAACAAAGCTTAGAATAAAGTTCTTTTCGTCTACCTTCATTTACTTTTTTAACATTATTTCCAATAACAAAACTTACATAGTAGTAATATGAAATAGAGGTACCATTTTTCATTAAAATAACGAATGTTCGTAGTAAAATAGCTTGTATATCAAGAAGCAGGGCCCATTTGGAACAAACTACGGCTGCAGGGCTTCATTTTTGGATACTACAAAGAATCTCCCAAAGCCTAATCAAAAATCGTTTTCCATATGTGAGACACTCTCCTTGTAAACTAAAATGAAAATGAAAATGAATATAGATGGAAAGAACTTTTATTTGACACTTCTTTCGTGATAAAATGTTAATTGATTATAAACGCTTCGTGTGTAATGAATTTTTTTTCTTTCAATAACTCTATTACAATGAAAAACTCCAATCTTATTTTGTCGTACGAGCGATTATTGTGTCGTTTTTTTAGCAGACATTTCGACCGTTTTATTAACGGTCCATTTCAAGGCTCTAGTACAAAAATGATGAATAAATAACTAACCAGAAACATTTATCAAGAATTAAAATTAGTTTAAAACTAGTACTTAGTTAAAGTGTAGATTACATATGAAATAATTTATAAAAATTGTAGTCAAAGGTCTTTAAGACCATAAAAATCTAAAAAGAAATCAAAATAAGACTTTTATGGTTAATCATTAATAGGATAAAAATTATTTTAAAGTAGATCCGTTTTATTAATTTAGCGTTTAGTCACATAGCAGCACATTTTGACTCTAAAAACTTGAACTTTTCACTGTTATTCAAGATTTATTCAAGAGACTGATAGAGCAGTGATAAGTGAATTTGAAGAGTTATAGAAAGAACTATCCAAGATAATATGTGCGTGCGTAATGACAAAAGCGATGAAGAGCGGCATCCAAATCTTACTCGCTAGAAAAGCGCGCACATAGGCATAAATGAGTACCTGTGTACTACCTTCCAGCAGAAAGTACGACAAGGTGCGTAAACCCACACATTTGTCAAAAACGCTCGACGCGCATATTGTTATAGCGTAGATACCTGCCAAGATCTATTACCTCCCTAATATTCTTTTCCGTAATACAAGGTTCGGTGGTGGGAATGTTTTATGACTTTTTAGAAAAATGTCTAAGTATTTTTTGTAGCTGTCTATGTAAATGGTTCAGATTTAGATTTTTAATTTCTTAATTGCGTTAATTACTTTCTTGTAAATATTTTTTAGAAATATAGTGTTCTGTATTCTGTTTATAGTGCTTGAGTGGTTCGATATATATCGCATTGCTTCCTCCTGGAGGAAGCTTTTTAATAGTAAAAAAAGGTTTCTTAAAACCATTTTAGAAACATTGCTATTTTTAGAAAATGTTTATGTGTATGTGTGTGCGTGAGAGAGAGAGAGAGAGTGTGTGTTTATGTGTATGTGTGTGCGTGTGTGCGTGCGTGCATGAGTGCGTGCGTGCATGCGTGCATGCGTGCGTGTGTGTGTGCGTGTATTGACGTGGATCAGCATTACTCTGCATATACACGGTGAAACGTAATGTTTCAGCGCTCATCTTATTTGATTTTCTTAAAGTAAGGCAGCACAATATTTTTTTTGTTTTCTGGTGGTCTTTCGATTTTTCGGTTTTAGTTTTTCGGGTCTTTTAATACATTAGAAATAATATCATCGATCCAGTAAAATGCATTTGAAAGAGCATAAAATTACCTAACTTTTCCGACCTAAAAGTTTGGATAAGGTCATTCTTTTGTTGTACACAAACATGTCATTTTTTGTTTAAACGGTTATATCTCGGGACCATATGTCGGTAAAATGTTTTAAAAATATTCAGTTGATTAGGAACATGGAGACGAATATATAGTAACATTTTTGAGTCTGGACCTTTTTCTTTTGACGAGAAAAAAATAATTTTGTAAATAAAAATCGATTTTCTTTCTCCCACGATAACTGAATTAAATCGGCAGAATTTATCTGAAACTTTTCAAAAAGGTAGTTTTTTACTGTTTATGACCTGTATACTTTTCAGATCATGCGATATTTTATTTTATGCAACATTGAGGTTATGAGTGTTAAATTTTTTTTTTAATGTCAACAGTAAACAGAGCTCATTTCTTTCGTTTTTAAATGAAGATTCAAAATTCAAAAGAAATGTCAAGATTCATTGACTTGTTTTGATTTATAAAGATTTTAAAATTCTTCGATTTTTTAGTTTTACATTTTCGTTTTTTTTTGGCATGTATAAATATTATGATTAATTTAGTGTAAATAAATTATAAAAAGCATAAAATTACCTATCTTTTCCTTCTTTTATTATACACCGAAACGTGCTTTTAGTTTAAACGATTATATTTCGGAAACATATAGCAATTTTAAATTAATTTATAAGAATAAAGAATTTAATATTGGAGCAATTAATTTAGTTTGAGAAAGCTAAGTGCCAATGAATTGGCAGCAGTATTTTGTATTCTGTGTATTTTGTTGTTATCGTTTTCTCGGTTTTTATAATTGAAAAAATTCCGGGTCATAAAAGACCCCTATTTCACTCGATGGGTTAAGTTATGCTAGAAGATGTTAACAGAAAGTGTATGAAAAAAATTAATTTAAAGGAATTGAAAATCATATAATTTACGTGCAGATTCTATCGTTATCTTGGATAGTTAATAACTTTATATATTAATGTTCTTATACAAAACAAAGCTCAAATTAAGGATCTTTCTATCTACTTTTATTCTTTTTGATCAAATTTTAAGAGTAAGTAGTATAATATAACAAAATCAAAACTAGATGCACTATTCTTCACTGAACACTTTGCATGCCTTACCATACATATTAATTATTTTGTATGCATAATATTTTGTATGCATCTATGGATATAGTATTTTAATTTTCGATACCAGAAAAAATCTCCGAAAGTTTCGTACAAATGCGTTTCCCAAATAATGCGCAAGCTCTCTCTATGAAAAACTTACGTAAAACTCACCATGTAATATAACTAACGACAGAGTAACAACAAAATTAGCCATTGCGCTACCTGAAATTTTTAGATATACGAAAGACTATTTATGTTTAAAAAACAATGTCTATTCAACACTTATTGTTCCTTTCAATTTACAATTAACTCAAATTTCACGAGAATGCACGTTTTCGGTTCCTTCGTTGAATACACACACTGAACAATCTGATCATCATATCTGGTAATTCGCAGATATATAGTATGTTTTTCTGTCTACAAGGAAAAATTGATAAAAATACAATCATAAAATATTTTCAACACTCGCTAATTAAATATTTGAATTTTATGTCCTATTGTTCATTGCTGTTACATCAAAATATGTATATCTCACTCCATTACCAAATTCAGGCGCGTCCCATTTATTTATTTTATTTTTAAATTTATTAGTATTAGAAGCGAATAATCTACAAAAAATTCATACTTCAAATAGGTCATAATTATTTTGGTAACGCGTTCACATTAAAAATGTAAAGAAGAATAAGCAAAGATCTTCGAATTAGTGAGGCAGAAAAATAATGCAACTAATATAGAATCTGGTAATCAATATATCACAAAATGAATGCGTCTTGCAAATATATCTCGCAATTCATGCACTTGACAGTTTCTGTGTCAACAATATTTAGCGTCGCAGAAGCGTCATGCAAACGCTATTTCAATGTAAATATAAAAATTTTATGACCTTGGAAGGCCAAATTTACTTCTCCTTAAAAATGTCCATACCCATGCGTGTATGGCGTGTAGTAATTATTTCATTACCATTGAACTAGTTTTATTCGGTGCAAATTTTCTAAAAATTTGTTAACTCTTTGTGATAGCATTGTGTTAATGTAGTTAGTAAAAATGTGAACGATTTCAAGTTTGCAATAATATTGGCTATTTATTTGTCGCTTGTCATTTCATTAGAAATTAGAATAATAATATTTGCTTTTATAATTCTGTAACTCTTTGCTAGAATATAATAAACATTTCAAAGTTTAATTCACAATATGTAGATAGATATATAGAGAGAGTACATTTGAATAAAAAATATTTACACTTTTTATTTTAAAATAATATTTTGGATCATATAACGTATTAGTCATTTTGCAAGATTGCAGGAAATAAATTATGAGAACAAGAATAAAGCAGCTTAAAAGCATTACAAAAATATTGAAATATTTCAGTGATGGCACAGTTGAGTCAGTGGAAACGTTTTGACAAAAAATATCGAACTTACGCGGTAAGGTTTGAGATACTTGGACTCTGTAGCTATATTTCTTCGAACATCTCTTCCACGATATACCAAAAGAAATAAATTTCCGCCCACACTTATGTACACACAACCAGCGCCGACAAAAAGGGGTGTCGCACAGTATCGCGAATATTAAAGTATATAAGTAACACAGAGCGACGAGTGTATACATACAGCATACGCACCCGCAGAGAGAGAGAGAGAGAGAGAGAGAGAGAGAGAGAGAGAGAGAGAGAGAGTGCGAGAGAGAGAGAGAGAGAGAGAGAGAGAGAGAGTGCGAGAGAGAGAGAGAGAGAGAGAGAGAGAGAGAGAGAGAGATTATTTTTATTTATCACTTAGGACAAAAATTTACAGCTGTATGTACATTTGGTTAAAATTTGTTATCACATTATAGTCAGTACAGTTAAAAAGTTTGGATCGCTATTACAGGTCGTCAATTTATTGTCTAACATATCGTAATGTAGTTAGTACTATCACATATTGTTTCGTCAATTTAATAATATACAAATAAATAGATAATAGTAATATATACACATACACATTTATAATTCATATATATCTATCGCGTCGGAGAATGATACTGTCAAGATCTTCGTCACTATCACTATGGGAGACCAACACCCCAGCAAAGTGGGCATTAAGCTCATCCGGTGAAAAACCATGAAGCTCCTCTCTTGTTTTTGGTAGGAGTCCCAAGCTCTTGAGTTCCTTCCATATGTCTTTCTTTGTATCAAGAGCTTCAAAAATACGGTTTAGTATTAAAATCTCCCGCGCGCTTTTTGTGCGTTGTTCAGCATTAGACGCGAGAGATTGACACTCCTGCCATAGTTTGTTGTCTTTGGTCCGTGCGTAACGTCTTCGGACTCCGTCTCGTTTCTTGTACAGATACGCGAGAGAGAGAGAGAGAGAGAGAGAGAGAGAGAAAGAGAGAGAGAGAGAGAGAGAGAGAGAGAAAAAGAGAGAGAGAGAGAGAGAAAGAGAGAGAGAGAGAGAGAGAGAGAGAGAGAAAAAGAGAGAGAGAGAGAGAGAGAGAGAGAAAGAGAGAGAGAGAGAGAGAGAGAGAGAGAGAGAGAGAGAGAGAGAGAGAGAGAGAGAAAGCCGTGGAAGGTCTTTTGCGCTGAGCGTATAGCTCATTTAATTACAAATTCCATTAAAATGAATGCCAGTTCAGAAACAAACTCCACATATCTGCATTAAAGCGCTGCCGCGAGCTCTCTTCTCCTCCCGGCAACATGTCTTAATCAGGTTGATATAAATATGAAATATGCAGAGAGAGAGCGCGTTTGTTCGTTTGTTTGTCGCGTCTATCCGCGCACGAGGTTAAAGGGTTTCCTCTGCTCTCTTTCTTTCGCATGCATGTACACGTATACGTACGTTGGCGTGGGCGAGGGACTCTTATTCAGTGATACTGCTGGTCGGTGGTGGTTGTGGAAAGAGGGGTGGAAGTGGGTAACACACTCGCCGCCTTACGACTCCTGGGGGCGCGCCTTCGTATTAACCCCTTGCATATTAACCGGCGAGATAACTGGGTTCTCTAATATTAATTTTCCGGTTCGCGACTGTCGCTGTCCCCTGTACGCTGCACTGCGCACGCGCGCGTCTCGATTCGTTAACTGTGTTTTCGATTCTTGCTGCTCGGGTAAAAAATTACTTTGTTGGAGGGCTTGGCGTAACTTTTGCTGGGCAGAAGATGAGCCCAAACTTTAGCAGCGAGATAATTTTAAACTTTGGACGAATATCAGGAAGTACTTCATGAAAAGTTTTAGAAAAGGCTTTGTCAATCTTGTTTGAAACGATTAAATTGTCAAGAACAATGAACAATAATATTTGAGCTCCAACATTTAAATTAACAGACTCCTGATTTCTAGGCTTGATTCTCACTAACCATGTCATTATTCATTTAATTTTGTAATCAACGAATACATTATTTAGGCTAAAACATTTGGGTCTAGTTATATAGTGGTCATAAGCTACATTTAATTTTTTGCGAAAAACAAAACGATAGCTTAGTTAAATAGCAAGTCAAGAAATTAAAACTTTGCCGACTTTGATTCTCACTTCATTCTTCGTGCATTGAATAATTCATTTTGTTATTCATTCATTTGTTCATTCTTTTACTCACTCACTCATTTATTCACTCACTCACTCACTCACTCACTCAACTAAACTCAACCCAACTCACTTACTTAAGAAATATCCATCTATGACTCTACTCACTCAACCACTTATTGGTAAGACATATAACTACCCACAAAAAAAATTTTCCAATCTAGATACTTTGATTCGAAGTTTGGCTTCATTAGTTCAGGTACACCCACACTACGCAGAATAAAAAATAATTATTGAATACAATTATTAAGAAAAACTATTATTCCATTTTCAAAATTTTACTTTTTACTCAAGAACATACAATAGAACAACTCGAACAATCGCAAAATAAATTATTCCTTTCATAAGTTATCAATAATTCTTCGCAATCAATTTTCTCTCATCTCCAATATTTTCAACGATCGAGGGCAAAACGTCCAAGCAAACCACCTCGAAGCAATCTGCACCTAAAAGCATCTCCGTTCCCCTACACTCAGAGAAACAACAACAGTAACAACGATCACGGGCCACATGCAAGCGAGCGCAGAGAGCTCACTCGTGCGTCAGGATAAACAAAAAGGGAAGGAAGAAAAATAGTCGAGTACGAAGGACGCAACGGAAGGGAAACGTTTAGTCGGCGAGCGCTGGATATTTTTCAATAACCGACCGGTCGGTCGATCACCTGGGGAAATCTCGGGCGAAGCTCTTGGCTCTTGCTTTTTCGCTCGGGCTGGCCGCGATTTTATAAATATTAGATCAATTAAGAATTAACAAGACGCCTCGAGAGCGCAGATGGCGAAGGTATGTATTTTGATATTGGCTTCGATAGCTTGCTCGGTTCGTGTTTTGTGTGCGCAGACGTGGACGAGGGCGCAGTAATAACATTGTGTGTATATATGAGGCTTTATGAGAAAGTGAAATTACGTCCTGAAAGCAGCAAAGGGTTTTCATATTGCGTGCGTTATGTGGAAATTGAGATTTTAGGTGAGTGAAGGTTCTTCAGATTTTAGGCTTAGAATTGTTACGAGTAGTGGAACGATGGTGTTTGATTAAAATCTTGCAAGTGCGGCGAGCTAAATATCATTCGTGCAGTATAGAGTTTATATAAAGTAACACTCAAAATATAATGGGATTCCGGTTGAAAATAAGTGTAGGTATATCGAAAGTAAGTCTTAAGTAAATGTCTTAAAAGTACTGTACTCTGTATTGTACTCGTTTTACACAAGAGCTGTCGTTTTGATGTATGTGGGTCCTGTAGAATCCACCAGGACTCGAGGATAAATTTCTACATTATTTGTTGAAATCGAAAAGTCAGAGCCATTGCATTAAAGATATATATCTTTGTATACCATTAAAGTAATGATATTCAAATTGTATATAATAGATTATTTTATACTATTTTTAGTTAATTAACAAACATTGTTGCTGTACAATGCCAACCACGATTACCCCACCGAATCCGCTTACATATATATGATATTATCGACACAGACGATTCAGGTGATAAAAAAGAAGAATATACTCCATATTAATGAGTCGTAAATATCATGATAGTGACATGATCTACACAATGAAATTACCAGTCAGAAATATTTTACCCCCAAGGCCTCGTGAGTCCTCCAGGACCTACACTCGAAATCTATTTGTCTTTATAAAATTTTTATATCAATATCAGTTCATATTTAAATCAAAAGCATAAAAGAAAGAATTCAAGCTATTAAACAAAATTGTTGTTCTGATAAATTAATTTTAAATTGCTGTATATTTCCGAAATATAACGGTTTAAACTAAAAATTACGTTTTCGTATGTAACAAAAGAAGAAAAAGAGCCTATCAAAAATTTGTGGTTGAAGAATATAGGTAATTTTATGCTCTTTTTAATGCATTTACACCAAATTAATCATAATATTTTTAACATGCCAGAAAACTCAAAATATAAAACTCAAAAATCGAATAATCGAAATATCTTTGTAAAACAAAAACAAGTCGATGAATCTTGAATTTTCTTTTCAATTTTGAATCTTCATTTGAAAACGAAAAAAATTAGCCTTGTTCAGTAAAAGATCTCATAATCTGAAAAATCACCCAGGTCATGAGATAGTAAAAAACTACCTTTTTATAAAGTTTCAGATAAAATGCTGCCGATTTACTTCAGTTATCATCAGAGAAAAAAAATCAATTTTTCTTACAAATTTTTTTTTTCCTTAAAAGAAAAAGTTAAGATTAAAAAATTTTACTGAACAATCTTCTCGATATTCCTAATTCTCTCAAATTTTATCAAAAATTTTCTGTCATACGTCCGAGACGTAACTGTTTAAACAAAACATGAACTTTCGATGGATCGATGATATTATTTCCAATGTACTAAAAAACCCAAAAAACTAAAACCCAAATATCGAAAAACCGTTTTTAAAAACTAAAAGACATCGAATAACAAAAAGAAATATTTTTATGCCGCCTTCATTTAAGAAAAGCAAAAAAAATGAGATGTCCATACACACATACACACATACTCACACACACACACATGCAAAAACACACACGCACGCTCACACACACATACGTACATGCACAAACACACACACAGACACACACAGAGACACACACCACACATAAGCTTATACACACATATACGTATATACACGCACGCATACACACACAAGCACATACACACGCACCCACACAGGCACACGCACACAACCCCATATACACGCGCACACACGCACACACAGACACACATCCACGTACACACACGTGTACACATGCACACACGCACACGCACACGCACGCACACAGATACATGCAAACATTTTCTAAAAACAGTGTAGTTTGATTCCTTAAGCCTACAAACATATTTCTAACATGTTTTTAGAAAATCTTCTTTGTTTTACTATCATAAAGCTTCCTCATGGAGGAAGCAATTTTAACCACTTTTAAATACCCTGGGACTTGAAGCAGATATAAAAAACTTAATAGAAAAATAGTTGCATAATTATGACCAGAGCTAAAGCTTTATATATTTTTACAGATACAGTATCATTTTTTGATGCTGTTTCTACACCTAGTAATAAAGCGAGAGACTGTTAAATCGAGCTATAATGTAGGTGGTCAAGATTCACTATAATTTGGTATGAATCGGCCACTATTATAAAAGGCAATTTATTATTAAATATTATTCGTAAAATAAATTGTGCAAAAACATAGATTATTTTGCATTATAGTCAAAGATATTTAAATATTCTGCAATTAAAAATAATACGCGTCATATTAATCCGTTAATTATAGTCCATAAATACATAAACAGTTGATTAAATTTTAAGATTAAGAAAAATTAACAACTGTGTAGTGTAGATGAACGCGCTTCATCTTTCTAAAACATTAAAGCTCGCTTGATGAGTCTCTAGTTCCATTACTAGATGTAGAAACGGCATGAGCTAGACTCGTTATCCAAAGGTTGATGACTCCTCTATTTCATAAAAAGATCTTCTTCGTATATTTCGTTTAACGCAAATGGTCGCCTTTTTATTTATATATATACATATACAGTGTACACATTTATAAGAAAAAAGGAAAAATAACCATCAACCCAAAATCTCCCCATCCTTATCACACACTAGCAGACCCCACAATACAACCTGCAAATCTGGCACCAGATCCCTCGAAACTCCAGTTCCACGCGGAAAATAAACTTTCAATGACGCGGCCCCACGGGAGCCAAGGACCCGCGCCGCCCAGGTATCTCACATCCAGCCGCGCGCATGCAGACGAGATAGCGAAGATCCTGCGCCGTTATGCCACTAAACGAGGCGTGATTATCGTTTCCCGCGGCTGCTCTCTCCGTATCAAACTTTCCCGATTAATCAACGAGCGCGCGACCATTCTCGCGTCCATCGTCGTTTCCCTTTCGAGGTGGCGGCCGGTGACGATGCCCTTCCCCGCCCGTAATGTAAACTAATTAAACCGAAGCTCGCCGGCGGTCTAATGCGTCCATTATGCTCGGCCCTCGCGGTGTATACGTGGGTGTCTTTCAGTTGGAGCTGAGATGCTGCAGGACGGTGTCCATTTCTGGGGGTGAGTTGACGCATGGTGGGGGTCTGTGTCTGTGTAAATGTGTGGAATTGATTACGGTTAACTGTTTGAGGCTCAACATTTTGGGTTGTGGGATACTTTTATTTATATTGTCTGAGGATGCACATTATGTCATCAATGAGATATCAATCTGAAAATCATTGTATTGATATAAAATTATTTGTTATGACATTTCTGCAATTAGAAAAAAAGTTTTTTTAAGAGTAGGCGAGATGGGACCGAGAGGAGACGAGATTCTCGATTGACAGTAAAATCTCGGTCAAGGTGAGATTCTCGGTCAAAGCGAGATTCTTCTTTAGGAAACAGATTCTCGGTCCAAGCGAGATTCTTCTTTAGGAGACAGATTTTCGGTCCAAGCGAGATTCTCCGCTGAGGCAAGATTCTTGGTCAGCAGCGAAATTCTTGTTTGGAAACGAGTTTCTTGCTTGATTTCGAGACCTGATTATTGAATTAGTGTGAAACTTTATTATTGAATTAGATTATCAGATCACCATTGTGCTTTAATAATTATTTTCCTTACACCTAATATATTTTACAGAATTTGTAAATGCATCATTGTGGTATATAAAAAAAAGTCAAATCTACTCGGGAATCACGTTTTTGAACGAGTATTTTGCCTCTACGGAGAATCTCACTTTAACCGATAACATTACTCCCGACTAAAAATATTTTTTCGTCCGAGAATCTCAAAACTGACTGAGAATCTCGGCTGAATCAATAATCTCGCTCGAGACGGAATTTTCTATTTCGAGACGAGACAAAGAAAATCTCGGTTTTAGGTATGCAGAGTTTCATTCACATACTCGTACATAAATTTCCATTTAATAAGTATACAAATGCACTTTAAATAATATGTGTATCATATTGAACTAATCATTTTTACGTTAGTTTAAGATTTTTTCTATCAAATATATTAATATCTACGACTAATAATTTGGATTATTTCGTTCCTCCCACTGGTCACATGGAGCATTTACAATCTTATTTAAAAAAGGAAATCATGCTTTCCGCATCCAGAATTTTCCATATAATTCAAATATTTAAAATACAATAACTTTTACCAACTAGAGTATATACGTTTTATAAAAGCACATAAAAATCGTGTAAAAATTGACTGAACGTTATTCACCGCCAAACCAGCTACCTTCTGAAAACTCAAAACACTGCAAAAGAAACACATCCTCACATACGTAGAAAAAAACAACAAATTCAATCAGAACGCGATCGAGCGCAAAAAGCATCTCGCTCCTGGCCTCTGAATATTTCATACCGTACGCAGAGGCAGTGCATAGAGGTCCGAGAATGATCCGCTCTCGCGAGCACAAATCAATTGACGACCGGAGCACGGCGCACTTCGCCCGTACCGCGTTTTTCCTGCTCCTTCTTCATCCCCCGAAAAAAAGCAGCAGCCAGAAGCAAGGTGGTAAACACACAGAATAGAGAGAGGGAGAGAGAGAGCGCACCCTTGTAGAGAAGTGCGGCCCCCAGATCTTGGTCCGAAGGCCAGAGAGAAGAGAGACAGAGAGAGTAGTATCAACTAGGGGCGCGACTATCAATTATTAACACTTCCATCTGTTGGTATATCTAGCCAGGACTCTCTCTCTCTCTCTTTCTCTCGCACTTTCTCTATCTAGCTAGCGCTCTTGCTATTCAATACAATAAGTTAGTACGTCATATTACGTGTACGTAGCAGGGAAGCCTTATGGCGAGGTATATGCGTTCTAACATTCGGACTGCGATGTACAGGAGGAGCTTCGGGCGAAATCAGCTATTCGTACAGTTCGATTTTTCATTTGAAGAATGATCGTAACGAATGAACGAGGTCGAGGACCGACTGTCTGTCGAGAGATATTCGAAAGTCGGAGGGAAAAAAACTCCGTGCGTTTAAGTATTCAGGGTGATTTTATGTTTTATTATGGAGCAGCACTTCGTTGGTTTTCATTTTTCTTAAAAAATATATTATTGGTGATAGAATTGATGACTTAAACTATTGTCAAATAAATGTGAACAGGGCAACGTCAACGTTCATATTTTTTATGAAAAAATGGTTGATGAATAATGTATACCTTACAACATTGCCGAATATATGTAAATTATGATAAAAAATGTCGGTTAGTTGTGTTAACTACAATTAACGTTCAATTAGAACAAATAATAAATAAAAATACGAAAATCTTTATACTTCTTTGATCGAAGTTTCAACATTCCAAGCACCAGTGTAATCCACCTATTTGCGAACTGCGTCTGCTTGGATAATAGAAACGATTGCAGCGCTTGAGTTGGCAGAAAATGGAAATAAAGGAGGAACTGTAAAGTAATACTATGCATAATATATATATATATAATCCGACATATATATAATATAATATATGTCGGATTTAGGCTCATATTTCTTGGGTGATCATAAAACCGTAAAGCTTATATCAAATACTTCTGTGATGTCTTAAATAATTAGCATATGTTGTCTGCTACAATTTTGATTACTTAACTGCATGTTTCACTTTCATTTTATATTACAGTCATTCAAAACAGCATGGAATGGAAGACAGAAGACAATTTAACAGAAGACAAATTTTATTGCAAAATATAACAAAAACTTAAATTTGATTTAGAAGTTCATTGCCAGCAGAGGTGATATATCTACATGAACAATCTACATTATAATAAATTATTTTATTTTGCAATTTAATTCATTATTCATATTCCTTTATTTAGTTATAGAAGCGTGAACACAAGTAAGATAGCAAATATGTGACATTTAGAATAGTTTTCTTTTGACAATTCACATTAAATTAGAATATTTGTTGTATATTCCCTTTATTTAAATCATAGAACTTTCAGAAAACGATAACACTTTATGAATTCGCGGATCATAATTTACAGTTTATTGTTTTGACAGTATATAAAATTCGACGTTATGATACCTAACAGTTTCGTAAATAAAAGATCCTTATAAGATGACGAATACAGTCAACGTATTACTATCATTAATATCAAATTTATTTTATAGAAATTTATCATTTCGATTTCTACAGATATATCGCTTATAATTTTCCATCTTCGCGTCAGAAACAAGTCTTATCTGACGAGACTACCGGATAAATAGACAAGAGCGAAACGTATTCTTAAGATTTTGCAATTATTTTTGAACCTTATATCATTGTAACTATTATTTTTATGATTATTGCCTCTATGGCTTGATCTCTCGATTCATCCCGGAAGGTATTAAGTCCTCCGTCACCAAAACGGATCACCTTCTATACGGAAATGAATAAGAATTATATTATAGTGAATATATAATTATAAAATAAAATAGCTAAACAAGCAAGCATTATATCATTACCTACTATCGCTGCACGTACCCAACGCATTAAATTAATCCGCCCTTCTAGCGCGTAAAAATGATTTTTACGCCACCTATATCTTCCAACCCACACGAATTCATAACACAGCCCACAGTCATATCACCGTAAGAGCTGCCCTCAACTGCTCTTCGTTAAGGTACAAACACACGCATACACACACGAGATTTCTCGCATATACAAACTACTGCAGATATATCCCACTTAAGGGCGTTTCATATCCACTCGCATCGACGTGGCGTTTTAATCAAGTGCCGTAGCATATTGCGTACACTCGAGCTAAATGCGCGCTCTCTCTCTCTACATACAGTTAACTCAGTATGGGGTCCGCTTACAAATTGGCACCCGCTCGTCCCCTTCCTGCCCGCGTCGATGATACGTATACGTGGGTCCTTTCCTACTTTGAGTTTGTCACTGGTGGATATGGCGGAGCTGGAACGGTGTAACACGAAGAGGGCATAAATTAGCAGCTGACAATAAGTGCGCTGCAGGCGTGATGGCGATGTTCATATGCGCGCGAGCGAGATGGGCTTTTTTGAAATTTTCGTATTTATAGGGGAGGCGTTGGGTGATGGAACTGGCGAGGAGAGAAGTAGGAAATTTATGGGCATCTAGAAAAAGTATCGTTATAGATGAGATGCATATTGATTTTCATATGTGTAATTTTATTCATAATCCAATTTCAAAAGGAATTTAAGTTCGTTTAAGTTTTTTAGTCTAATAAAAAATCATCTTTATAGCATTAGGTAACATTTATTAATATTAAAACTATCTAAAGGTAGTTATCCCCTAAAATCCAAAGTCTCGAAAAACTTCTGATATTTTTAGCAAAATTAATTTTTATTTCAAAGAATATCGTTGAATAATTTTAGATAGCTGTACTATATAGGTTTTGAGTAATACTTATCCAAAGTTCACGTATTACGGGACTTATTTCAATAGAATATAGCGATTTCAACGAAAAATCCATAAATATGAGTTTATTTCAGCTCTAACGACTCAGCGAGTATCGAGAAATGTCTGAAAATCTAGAAAAAATTAGATGAAACCCTGATAAAAGCATATATTTTCATTTTCAGAAGCTGGTCTATACAGTAATGAAATAATATTAATCTAAAGATCATAAATCTCACTTTTGTTCATAGCTACGTGAGTCAAAAGTTGATGTTTCCTTTGTAATTTATATATTTTTGTTTTAATTGCATTAACACAACATGCAAATAATTCTTTTGTTCTATTCTTATTTTACATATAAAGAAATTCATGCATATTATTCAGATTTTTATTTCTCAGCTTTGTTTTGACTCACATAGTTGGGGAATAACTACCTTAAACGTACATTAACTTTAACGCAACTATTGATTAATTAATTTTAATCTATCAACGTAAACGTTTAATAACATTCATTAACGTTTTATTAACGAAATCGAAACGTAAAAAACACACTTTGATAAGTTCAGGAGCTCTAAAAATATTTCAAGACGTTCTAAAAAAAGGTCTAACCATGACTCTATGGTATCATTTAGAAACGTACTAGTATATAAATATGTTAGCTAAACGTTTCTGCAACATATAATCTCTCACAATCCGATCATTTCTTTCAAATTGTTGCAACGCTGTTAGTTCATTGTTGCTATGCTAAGAGCTACGTTGCTAGTTTATTTGCGCAAATTCAAAAGCAAATTTTCTTAGTAACTAAAGTGTAACTTTTCATGTTGCAACTACGTTGCTAGAATATTGCTGTTTCAATATATACAGATTTATTTGAATTAAAAGCTCGTAAGAGGTCTAAATCTTCTATTGAAAAATATCATTTGAATGATGCAACTAATATATTTGATTTTATCTAAATGTTTGTACATTGCTGTAGCAATGTTCTGAAAACATAAATATTAGACTTTAGCAAGTTCAGATGTTCCCGACATGTTATAAGCACATCTCTAACGTAAAGTGCTTCACGAGACGCAGCCAAAGGTTTTCTAACATTGCTAGCATGTTACCCAACCAGTGGTATCTTACAGAAGCCCAACTCATTATACACGCAACTAAATTTGCAGAATTAGCGAAGGCTTACAGCGACGACGTACCTGCCAATATTTTTCACGCACTCTCATCCTCGCCCACTTCGACACCTAAATTGCTAAAGACCCCCTAAAATAATCCACCCACTATCAATTCCATTACCATCGTTACAAAATAGAAACAAACGACGCGCAGTCCCCAAAATCGAGTTATCCCTGCTACGCATTCAGAGCTCACCGGCATCTCTCTTCTATTATACACCGTCGAATAAAGCGCGCGCAGCGGCAAAATGGTCATTATACTTTTACGCGCCAACTGTCGCGCTCGACACTGCAGTGGCAGCAGGTTGCGCGCTTATAGGCGTAAAACAATTTTCAGCATAGAAAATCACGCGTCATAGTTTCGCATTATACTCGGACAGGAGAAGGGGATGCCGCGCATTCGTTACGGGGTATTCATAAACCATCGTAACTTTGTGTGCTCGCGCGAGTTTGCGCGTGTGTGTGTGTGTATCTCGCCAGTCGTATCTTTCGGCGCGAGGAGAGCCATTACCGTTTAACGGGAACGTGACCCATAGCGCCGCAGACGAGTTTAGGGATGCGCGGGTGTAGGTACGGTGTGTATGAAAGGAACTTGCGGCTGTTTATTCGAGTTTGGCGGAATATTATTTCGTTATACGGCCGATATAAATCGGCGATATTCGGTCGTGAAAGTTTTGATTCTTATTTGGTTGTCCTTTTATTGGGTTCAATTTATCAGTTTGATTGTAAATGAAGTGGTTAGGTATATATTTTTATAAAATGAATACGTGCAAAAATTGACAAAAAAATCGACTATTTACGGGTCTAAATTGTATTGAATTATTGTAATAATCAAACAATTATTATAATGCATTCGAGTTTCGACTATCATTTTGTAACCCTCGGATAAGAATATAATAACTTAAAAATCTGGGTTTATGTATTATTATTATTATTATTGTTATTATTATTATTATTATTACAGTAATAGACCGCAGTTCCCACATCCGCTGTGATCATGGTCGCATCATAATCGTAGCTACCATTCCTGGTTGATAGGACTATATAGTAGTATATAACCTTATTCACACAATCACGCCATGTCTCTCTATTTTTTGCATCCAGTTGCCCTTATAGTATCCTATTTCTCGCAGGTCAGCCCTGACATTATCCTCCCACCTTCGTCTTGGTTTACCTGCAGGTCTTGTGCCTTATATATCGGATTTATGTATAACTAACTTAATTTTATGATCCCATTACCGGTCTTTAACCTATATTTTTATTACTTATTTTCAAGCTACAGAATGATATTTATTTTCTCATAAGTTATTTTCTGCATCAAACTGGGATGCAAATATTTTTTTTTATGTTATAATAAACACAGGAAAAGGACTATAAAGTTGCTTTAGTTCTTTCTAATAATTGTGAATCATAATCATTTTAACTTGGAAGCATAAATACGTCACAGGTTACTGCCGTAAGATTTTCTAACTCATATTTAACAATAAGATTCATAATATTCAATAGTAATGTGAATTTATTTTAATATTCTTCCGTTATATTCCAGATTAGTACAACAACTTTAATTACTGCTCTTTGGCTGATGATTTAAATATAATTACGTGATTTTATAATTATTAAAAAAAATCGTTTGTAATGTACTTTATTATATTCTATAATTAAATAGCGTACTTTATTATCTTTAGTTTAAACAAGTGTTACTTATAAGGAGTTACCAGATATGTGTCTGTAAAATTTGATAAGTAGCTTATCTATGTCTTGTAGATACTTACATGTAAGTACCTATTCTAAGTCAACTTACTATAGGAGAGTGTCTCGTCTACGGGTCACTGATTTAGATGAGAATTCGGTAAAACTTTTTAGATACTTATAAATGAATCTCGGTACCCGTAGTTTGATTACATGAGCCCTTGTTCAGCAGATATAAAATACTTCATTAACATTTCGAGAAAATATCAACTGTTCATACAAAGTCTAACGCATTTAAGTTTTCCGAAAATAGGATACTTCATTTTACGTTTAAAAGGAAAAATAATATGTTTGAAAATTTCAAAACTGTATCAATTTATTCACTTTATCGATATGTTTCGAATGCATACTTTCTGTTATTTATATCAGTTTTTCAGGGTATGAAAACTAAACGATTTATAATAAATCTGAAATGGGTTAATCTTTGTATGAGGTGTCGATATATACACGATATTTTTAATATTATATAATACATTATGTGAATAATACTAATGTCTCTAGTTGTATTTCTGGTTCTGGGGGTGAGATGTGGTTAATGAGATAAAATTATAGGAACTGAACCTCATTTTCAAACACCAGAAGACGTTTCTCGGAGCCTCCTCATAATCCGTAACCTGGATGCAATACACTCTCTTTGTTAGCGCTGGTCAATCGCAACTTTGTAAGGTGTACTAAAATTCCATCCCAAGAGATAAATTACTGCTTCTAATTTTAATAACATCATCTAAGAACCATATTTAAATTTTATGATTAAATGATTTTATATAAACTTACAAATAATTTCCGGAAAATACATACCTATCAAATCACGCATAACACTGAAACCCCTACATCCATCTTATATTTTTACACAACTCGATTATTAATGTGCCCGGCGAGCTATACACGCAACATTCCTCGAGATAAAAGGTCCAGGCGTCGGAAAGCGATCGGAAAGCGAGAGCATTTCCATAGATATATATACACGTCCCGTCAACGCGAGTCTCTATAAAGACACTCCGCCATCTCTCGTTCGCGAAGACCGTAAAGGGCTTTAAAGGTCGCCCTGATGTTCCCCCAAGTCGTAATATGCTAACGTGCCTCTTTCCCTCCTCCTGGTGTTTACCCCGAGGGCCTTAATCAAGTGCGAGCCCGGGATATGATGTGTCCAGGCGCCCGCGCGTACACGGCTTTCCATTTTCTCCTACGGGTCGTTACCGCCGAGGCTTAATACATTCGAATTTGCCGCAGCCCAAGTGCGCGCGGGACTCATATAAGATTTACGGGTTTGCTGTGCCGCGGCCCGGAGAATCTCTCTCGCCCGCGTGTCGCGAGGTGCTGAAAAATTTAGGACCTCGCACTATATCGCTGACTGTTCCATTTCATTATGGTCGAGGGCTTTGGACTTTCTACGGGCGGTTTGTTGAATATTTTTTCTATTGACGCGATTTGACTATCATTAAACTAATTTTGGGATATTAATGGTTGATTTATTATTATTATTATATTATTATTATTATTATTATAGAGGCCAAATAGTGATGAAAAGCAGTAACAGTACCTACAGGGCACAGCTATTACATAGTCTTTATATCGACTGTAGACGTGCTTGCGTCATCACAATAGCTATGTAGTCCATAGCCTTGTTCACACAGTCACGCCATCTTTCTCTATTCTTTTCGAGTTGCATCCAAGCCTCCTCATAACATCCTATTTCTCATAGATTAATGTTAATATTGTCTTCCATACAAGCACTCCAAGTGCTGCTCTTTCATTTCTCATCCTAGCTATACATACTCAGCCCACCCTAATATTCGAGATTTAATTACTCTGGTAATGTTTGGCTTCCCGTATAGCTCGTGTATTTCTTGGTTATTTAAAATTCTCCATTCTCTAGTAATCTCATCTATTTTGACCCAAAATATCTCTCTAAGCACTCTATTCTCAAGCACTCTAAATCTGTTTTCTTCCCGTTTGGTTAACGCCTGCATTTCGCATCCGTATAAAAGTACTGGCATTATGATTTTTCTATATATTTCTAATTTAGTTTTTCCCAATGATAATCGTGATTTTAGTAAGCTATTTACCGAATAGAGGCATGCATTTTCCGAATGCAGTCTCTTTTTGATTTCCTTATCAGTTTCATTTTTGTGGTCTATTATCGTGCCAAGGTATTTAAACTCATCTACTTTCTTGAAAGTTTTTTCCGAGACTTTCAAATCGGTATCAGCAATCTCAATCCCTGCTCTGCTAGTGACCATGTAGTGGGTTTTCTCTTCACTTATTTCTAGGCCTATTTCTTTAGCTGTTTTTATTAGTATTTCTACGTCTATTATTACAGTTTCTCTGTTTTTTCCTATAATGTCATCTGCGTATGCTAATAATTGTGTTAGGGAGCCATTTACTACAATTCCATCATTGTTTTCTTGTACCGCCTTGACCACGTACTCTAAAACTAAATTAAATAAGAGGGTTGATAGTGCATCTCCCGGTTATAGTCCGTTGTGAATGTCAAATGGCTCCTACCTTACCGGACTATGCCCTGACTGTTATCTATAAGCACATTCTGATTAAATTATAAACCAACATTTTTTCAATTTGAGAAAGATATTTTTCTCTTCAATCTAGAACTACAATGCGATATGGTTTGCTGTTTCACATTTCTAATGAAAGAATTAACAAGCAAATTGAAGTTAAGAAAACGAAAGTAGTGCAGAAAATTTTAAAGTGAAATAATTACAGTCGTACCAAGTGAATGCCTGAGAGCTATCTTGATTGTAATTGTCGCGCCGCATATAGATTAATTTTTCACACTTGTGACCGTTATTCGTTGCAGGCATGACACTAACTCCCCATGTATTTTGCCTGTTTTGATGACAAATGTAAGAACTAGTCGATTTCTAAAATGTATTAACTGAATGGGAGAGTAAAAAAAAATATTTTTCTTAAAATAACTAGATATTTAAAACGTTGGCAAAATGTTGTATTGTATAAGATAAACTTACAGAATATCTAACAAAAAAGACCTTTGAAATTATATTAATTTTTAAAAAACGTATTTGGTATAGCTTTCAACATATGATTATTACTATTTTTTATATTAAATAGGTTATCAATAATACATATTAATACATTAGAACAAATAATTTCATATAGAAATAATTAAATTAGTTTGAGGGAGCCAAGTGCCAATAAATTGGCAGTGGTTTATTTGCTTATTCTAATAACTTATTTTTAAATTCAAATTAAATTAAAGTCAACCATTTTTTATGAGCTGCAAACTGAAAGAAAAAAAACCTAGAGAGCTTCTCGAAAGAAACTTATAAGGGGAGACCATGGAGTCCGGGTCTTGGATTTCAACGAAACTTTGAGGATCGACTGTTGAAACCTAAAAATAATGCACAGTACCCGTAGTTTTATCCAATAATTAACGTTAATTAAATACGTCGTATCTACCGTACAAAGGCCCATTGGATAAAACTACGAGTATTGGGCTTCATTTTTATAGGTATCAGAAAACGATCCCTCAATTTTCATCACGATCGGTGACCCGAACTCTGTAGTCCCTCCTTGTTAGTATGGAGTGCCAGACATACTGACGTGGGTAATATACAGATGATTTCACGGCACCTGATAAGCATATAATGATGAGGATATTTACATATCAGGACCGGATCAGGCTGCCGGATTTGACAAGAAAATCATGATCGTCACTTATGGTAACGGTTTTAAATCAAATGGTATTATTGCCTATTGTTTAAAATTGCCTAAATTCTCTACTTGCTTCGAAGTTCCACATTCTTCTTCATCATCACTCTATATTACACATATCGCCATGGATTCAATAGCTGCTATTATACGTCCTTGTTGACATTCAAGAATTTCTTGTTTGATTTTAACAAGTTTACCTTTTTTTCATAGGTTATACAATAGATATGGAACTTTGATACACAGCATCGTCTGAATCCGATGTATTTCCATTTTGAAGTTTTCTCATGTATAGCGGCTTCTTGACTCATCGATGTGTGATGTATCGCAGTGGAAAAAAAATCCATTGCGTATTACTTCCTCTTTCTTGTTCACATTTTCTCCATCATGCTTTTACCTACTTTCCTATGAAAAAAATGTTGAAGTATAATATTTATTAATTATTTCTGTTATTTACTTGATTAAATTTGTTAAAATTAGAGTCATATATATGTTTTACTAATTGTTTCAAAATTTTTTGCATTTTATGTTACTGTAAAAATAAAAAAGAAATGATCTGAAAAATTAACAAAACATCAAGTTTAAATAAAATTTTCGAAAGTTTAACTTCATATCTTAAAGGATTGCGAAAATTGACTTATACATAATCACATAAAATCTTTCTTATTAATAAATGAATAAATAAACAAAGGAAGAAGAAAGTATTGAGCAAAATTCATGGATATAAAACGTAATTGTAAATGGCTGCTCAACTGCAGTTGAAACGTCTTTCGCAATAGAATTGTAACATAAGTTTTTATAAAACTCTACATCATACTTTAGAGCTTTCTTATTGTATATACACTCCTTTTCTTTAATTTCGAGAATAATAATGAGATCAATAATTATCGAATCGTATTGTAGATTCATCCTGATTATTTGTACCTAATAGCTTTTCAAAATTATGTTTTTACTCTTGAGAGAAATTCGATGGTTTCACAGCAGAAGTTTTATTTCTTTCTCGGTTCAACCTTTTCTACTAAGCTACAGGCTAAGTAATGACCTTTAATTTCTTCTTTCTCTTCCCATGGCTGGGAAGCAGTTGTCGTTTGCTTAGTCATACCATCACCAGGTGCCAACACTTCGTTTCGTTTGCCAACATTTGTTTTGCTTACAATATAAACTTACATATAAACACGAAAATACCAATTTACCACCGATCTGTCGGATGCCAACACATGTCACTTATACACAATAATACCTTGTCTACATCTTGTGATTAATAGAGTCTCTATTTAAGTTTTGTCAACGTATAACATGTATTATTCCAAAAGATTTAATAAAGTTACTCACCCCAACAAATGAAATTTCAAATCTAATTCCCACTAATAACATTTTCTTAAAAACTTCGAAACAAATTAACAACACACATTTGTCAGTACAATCAGTCCCGACACTCCTCTATTCAGTGCAAATCCTCAGCATTCGCAACTCTAAACTTTGAATTAATAAATCCACGAATCCATATTTAAACACCACCACCACCACCGCAACCTCCGAAAGTTCTACTGACGTTTCTGCCTTGTCCCCTCTCCCACCTCTGTCGGCCACTTTCGCACTAACGCCCGCAGCAGTACAGCGGCAGCTCCAGCTCCGACGAGGATGCGCGCAACTTTATTAATATCCTTATCAAAAACAGCAAAGCGCCGCGCAAAGCGTATACACCTTGAGAGTGAGAGAGAGAGAGAGAGGGAGTTTTCGCGCGGGGCGTATATCTCGAGGGCACAGTGACCAGTCTAGCGTGAGAGTTTGCGAGTCCTGCAGGACTCGTCGTCGCTATCACTCGAGCCAAGTAATTCGCAGCTCGGGCGCTGCTGACCGCTCGCAGCTTAGCCTAAATGTACGAGGGACAGGGGAATGTTTGGTGGTGGCGGGAGTTCACCTAGTTTTTTTTTCTCTTCCTGAATTGGCGGGGACGAGCGTGTAGGGTTAAATTGCGTAGAGTGTTGAATTTTTATTTTTATTGATATTTTTTGTCTCTTCATTTCGTATTGTGACAATAGAAGTTTGGTAACCTTTATCTTTATATATTTAACATTATTACAGAAGGCTACATAGACAAATTCACAGAACTTATAACTGTTATATGTGTTAACTATCTTTTTTATATTCTTATATGATTATATATAACGTAATTCTATATACAATTGTATATAAGTTACTTATATATGATTATATATGATTATATATAACAAATTTTTACTCGGGAAGCTACATTATGCATTCGACTCATATATTTTAAAGTAATATTGCCAAAGTTATATCCCGCTCATTTTTATACAATATTTTACATTATAGATCTAAATGTATTCTTGATTTTTTTAAGCAACAATCACAGAGAACTTTTATTTATTTGGCTTAATACAGTTTAAGCAGAGGTTAGAATGCGCAGATTTTAGTATTTAAGCAATTTCTTAAACTGCGCAATACGTAGGAACTGTGAATATCTGAAATAAATTTGTTCCTCATAATAAAACGTATAGATAGGGCAACAATAATCATTTCTTACTTTAAGGCTGTTTTTAACTTTATTAAGGATCAGCCCGATTTTATGATAGTCGGATACTTTGTTTTTGACCTTAACAAAACGTTTCACGCAAAAATCTAAAATAGTTCCACGAACTTTCCAAACTTCACCTACATAGTTATTTTGTGATATTAACAAATAGTTTTTCAGAATACCAATATACTATTAAACATTAAATTATTTTATAACGATACTATTTAATAGATTAATAATGCATTTTTCAATTATGGTCAAGCTTTCTCTTATAGTGCAGCTCACTTTATAACAAAAAATTTCAATAGTATATTGATACTTTGAAAAACAATTTATTAATATCACAAAATTCCTTGCTTAAAAGTGGACAAACTAGTTTATAAGTAATACTTGTAAAGTACTTTGTCGGTTTATTCACATTATGGTAAATCATAAATTTACAAAAATGAGTGTCACATTGTTGCCAACTGATGTCTGGATCATAATTTTTCATTCCCGAGATGGTACGTTTTTTATTGCGCATCTGAGATAGTACGTTTTTCATCGCACAACCGAGATGGTATGTTCTTTATTGCTTGGCTGAGATGGTACGTTTTTTACCGCCAACTTCAGATGGTATTTTCTTCATCGCTCGGTCAAGATGGTATTGTTTTCCCCCCAACACGACATACAAAAATCACACATATTAAGGGCAAAAAGAACCAATTGGAATAATGTCGTCACATATCTAGACACCGCATATTCATAATTATTTTCAAAGGAATACGATCTCTTACCTCCAAGTAAAACATACGATTGTTTTATAAATATTGTCTCAGAAGTTGTCAAAAATAGCACACCTAAATAAAAGATTGTGAATGAATGTACACAGGAATCTGGTAGCCTAGTGGAATAATGACTGTCACTGGTACCAATCAAATTGACCTGAAGATTTTATATAATATAAAAGATTACGTTCAGAAGCTAAAAATATTTTCAAAACCAAAAAGCTAGACAATTTTAAAAAATTTGTTAAATCAATAAACATAAGAACTAATTGTCAGTACGTATGGGAAACTTGTAAGAATTTTAAAAATTAATGGGTTAAAATTACTCCTAAACATGTCTCAGAAAATTTACAAGCAGTAAACAAAGAGGAAGCTCAGAACAAAATCTGCCCCCATGGGTGCCTACTGATACAGCCAAACAAACAAACGAATTCCTCGAATCTAATTTCAGTTTCGCTGAATTCAATACAGCCCTTGATTCCGAAAATCCAAACTTCTCACCAGGACTAGACGGCATAGATTAGACTCTGAAAAAACTTCCCTTAAAATTCAGTAATTTAAAGCTTTGACTAAACAAACGAAAAAACCATAGCTAAATTAACTATATTCTTAAGTATATTTTACTCACGACTTTGTCCATCTACATCATTATAATCTAAATACAATTTATACATAATCTTCATATTATTCATACTATAATTTAACATTCGACCAGGATCTTCGCACGGCAATCCCCTTAAATTATCCCGCAACACGAAGCAAGACAAAAAGAAAAGAAACCCTTTGCGATCGTCGTAAAGGTGGTCGAATCTCGGCCGGCAGCGTATGCGTCTTCGGCGCTTTTCAGCGAAGTCGGCAGCCTGTGACCGCGGGACGGAGTCGGCCACCCCCCGTAGTAGTCGTAGGTATATAGTTGCCCCCACAGGGGCAGTGCAGCTCCGCGCCGACTGCGTATACCTATATCCGAGGCCGAGGGCGTGGAATTTGTAGAGCTCCGATCTTCGGACACGTAGAAAACGTATCGTGGCTGTGTGAACGGTTTTCCGCCTTTTTTCGAGGATCGCATTGGCATGCGAAATTACGGGAGGATTGGGTAATCGTGCCTTATGGATGTTATTTAGGTATTAGGGTTGCCGAGGGAGGTTGTCGAATGGTTAAGAATCAACTTATACTTAATTTTCAAGTAATATTAAATTGCAACTTTTGTAACATTTTCAATTAAACGTGCCTGCGGCAGTGGTAAGTACGTACATATCACCTGTCTTTACTTTTATTTTAAGATAATGCTAAACACTCGTATTATCAACAAATGTGGGGAACAGGTTTATAAATTTAATCTCAATTTTTAAAAATTTATCTCTCTGGAAAGTTGTTGTTTTTTATTGGAACAACAACATTCCTGAGAGATATTTACTCAAAATTGATTTTTCCTAAATATTAATACGTACTTTACCCATCTGCCTTCGCTTCCATAATACAATTGTTTATTTTCTAAGATTTATAAAATATTTATAATCAAATAATGATATAGAAGCGATTAAATTTGTTATTATTAACATTTGTAATTTAATTTTAAAAGTTGAAGATGGTGAATCCAATATAACTGACATGTAAAGGAATAATATTACATACCATTATGTGACACTCAATCCATCATTTTGTATAAAATATCATTATATATTATAAAAATGCAAAGTATAACAAAAATTTGCTGAGTAGAAAAAATACCATACTGCATATCATTGATATCTATAGATTTACGTACCAAGTATGTAAGTATAAACAGCATCATCCGCAATAAATATCAGTAACAAAAATTATCAGGAAGCAAATAAAAATAGAACACCATCAAATAAACATAATACAGTAATCCAAACTTCGACAACCGCCAACCCGCAGCCGACTCTCAAAACTCTCTCCGTCCTCCTCTTATCTCTCCTCGCGATATCCTCGCGCGCGCGATTAATGCGAGTACGACAATATGGTGGATGCGTCCCAGCAGTCCCCTAACTCCGCGCCGTCGTCCCCGTTTCGCGCGAAAACGCAAACTTTCCTTTTATCGCGCGCGTGCGTTTCCGACGACGACAACGAAACACGACGAGAGAGAGAGAGAGAGAGAGAGATACCTTACCTCAGGGGGATGCGAGCGCGCAGTCGAATTCATTTGAATTTCTTCTTATTTGTTTGTAGCGGGAGCGAACGAGAATTTTAATTGTCGGATTATGCAGACGAGGCAGGTCGCCGACGATCGTCGTGAGATCAATTTAAGAAAACAAAGTGTGTTGTGAGCGCGCTCCGCTGCGTGCCATGTGTCAAAGAGACGCTGCGTTGACTGGACCGAGCTGGAATTAGATTAGTTTAGTTTAGTTTCGCTGTGCGTTGCAGCAAGTACGTATGAGGAATTCCATTAAAAATCGACCGATGTGTGGTTATGCAGAGGCACGCTTCTGCAACTTGACTTTTCTTCTTGTGTAGGTCTTACAAAGAACGAGAAAAATTTCCAACATATGTATATCTATTTCTTTTATAAAAGGGTCATCAACGATATAACAATCACTTGGCTCCTAAGAGTGTAAATAACTTTTGTATACAAAAGAGTATAAAGTAGAAGATAAGAGCTTTAATTTGAGACGTGCTACTTTAAAAAAGATTCATTTTATAAAAAGTTATGAACAATTATATTATTAATATATTTTATGATATTTTATTATATTTAATAAAATAGTCTCGAAATAATAGTCATAAATGAGAAATCATGAAATTTAGTGATTTTATCGTGTTTATACACTTATATATTTGATCGTTCATAACTTTTGATATTGTTAAAATTTTTGAATGCAGCACGTCTCAAATTAAAGCTTAAAATCTGATATTTATAAATTAAAATGTATACTGAACTTGTATATCATAAGATTGAAATGAATAGTTTTCTTTTATTTTTGGACCTTATATTAGAACAATCATACAATATTTTTTAGTAAAATTCATATTAATCAATCCCTACTAATTCTAAGTTTCTCATTAGTTTTTCTGCTTATTCGTGTCTTGAAATTCCATAGATATTACATTATTTTACGAAAGAAAACTTTCAGCAACACCTAGATTTTCTATTTTTACAGAATCCACGCAACACTCAAATATTTTCCCCAATCTCCAAGCGTGAAATACCCCTAAAGTCACCGCTAATTGTTCGAACCCCCCTCATAATCCACTTCCTCACCGCAGTAATGATGAGTCCTAAAGCCAAGAGATTATACCTTGAAAATACCTCTCGCAAATACCACGTACACCTCCTCCAAGCCAATGTCGGCCCGGCAAGTACGAGAGTGACTGCGTGAAAAATCACCAACCGGCCCACTGAACAGGCGCCTAATCTCCTGCTCCGCCTCGGACTCTCTTACATCTCCCCCCACGGTGAAAATCCACAATCCGCCAATTTCACTGCGAGGAGGAGTGCACCACCTCTCTCGAGAAAGTCGTAAAGGCATTAGGGTGCCATGATGAGAGGGCATTGTCGGTACAACGCGCGACATTACTCGATTGTGTCTGCGCTGCGAAGGTGACATGCTGAGCCTGTGGTTATGGTTGTATACGAAGAGGGCTTTAATTGATTTATGGATTTGTCTTCTTATGGCCTGCGCTTTTCGGGTATTTGAGCGAAGAGTTTAGCGGATGAAAAGGAGGCTGCGGTTTCGCTCTGCGAAGCTCGAGTGCCGTGTTTTCCCTGGCTGAGCATTGTTGGTTAAATTGTACTAAGGAGCCTCGTTATAGGTGTATTCTTCCGAGTTACAAAGCTTGGGATGGACTTGAGGTAGAGCGAGAATTTTGCTAGAGGTGTATGAATCTTTGAAAAGTTTATTTCTTTGAATGGACATTCTAAGCATATTTTCATTAAAAAGCACAATTTCTGAAAGTTATGAGATTTATGGTATAATTGATAATTAAATAAAAGTAATCCGTTTTTATTTTTTTTTAAATAACGCGCGAAATTCTTAAATTTTGACAGATTAGTTTTTATAACATAACCAGTATATTTCATTTGTTTACAGTGTTAAACGTAATAGTATGAATTTGTTTAGGCATGTTGGGATGTTGAGTAACTAAAAACATTAGTAAGATAATTATTAGAAACAGTTCATTATCTTCGCTCTATCAAAAGTGAACCGCAAGGATAAATAAAATTTTTGTAAATTCAACTCAATTTTGAAATGTTCAAATTTGGATAATGAATTCAGAATAAGCGATCCTCGAAACCCTTGTATACCATTGTTTTATTAGAAATATACGGGCATTACTACCATTACCAAGTTAGCGGATTGCAGACCCTCCGCCATCAAAAAATCCGGAGTAACTTTAATGGAAAATTTCAATTATTATTGAATTTACAGAGATTTATATTATCATTGAGGTCCCCTTCCGTAAAGCAAGGAATAAAGTTTAACAAAATTCTAAATAATTAACTAAATATTTAAGTTATATATTTAAATTTTTTCTATAATAAATTCGTATTCTTATATCTTGCACAGAAATTAATCTTGTTGTAAAATTTCAAAAGAATTTAATAATAATTACTTTAAGGGGGTTAAGACTAACAATGAATTAAATCCTGAAAATGAATATAAATTATGTTTAAGGCCTCACTGGAATATTTCTTCTCAACCTCGGCACTGAAAAAATTTTTTAGGCCAAATATGATAATTTGTGTACATGTCAGATTCTAATTAGGGGTGTTATCTCTTAAATAAAACTCACAATAATTTTAATTAGAAAAGTCAAAGTTTGAACGTTTTTTTGGAGCCAACTTTTAATGAATCGATTTAAAACTTTAAAAAACTTTCATTATATATGCATGACCTACGTGGAACTGTGAGATATAGCTACATTTTCATATGGTTAGACAATATATTTTATTAAAAAGAGAGCGTTTTCTAATAAATTATTTCTTTTACAATTTTTTATAGGTAAAATCCAAATTTTAGAAAACAATTTGGGAATGAAAGGACTAATCGTAGAATATTTAGGCTCAAAGTTAATATCTTAAAATATTCAAAAATAAAATGATCAGTCTAAGATCATAAATATCATTAACTTTTTAAAAGTTAACTACAAAATAGCGTGGTGAGTTATCGTCGATGATAAAAATTTGATTTTTCTAATTCAGAATAAAAATGTTAAGAACAATCGGTGTATCCTAACTTTAATTTACTAATCTTTTATTTGTCAACTATATGATTCTATAATTGGCGTAAATTGTAGGATGCAAATGCTTCGATTAAAGGAAAAAATCTATAAAGCATAATTTTATTCTTCAAAACCTGTATATTAAAACAATCTAACATAAATTATGAGTCATTCATTTGTAAATGTTTACTTACGAATTGATTAGGAACTATGAATTTAATCTTATAAACAATCTGAAACTCTCGCCACATTCCTAGAATAAACCATGTTTTTAGATTTAAAAGTCTCTTACGAAAAAGAATATACAGAATGCGCATTCTTTCATAACGCTAGCTGTAAACACCATAACAATAAAAACAATTCATTAAAGTATACGTTTTCTGCTAATCCTCAAAATTTGTCAATGGGTAGAGGGCCGCAGGATGCATAAAGACAGACAGACAGCGCAAAGCGTAAGCAAGCGTGGGCGTTTACCTTTGGCCTCAAGAGAGAGAGAGAGAGGGGGAGAGAGAGAGAGAGACAGGCAGACAGAGCGTAGGGCGTTCCTACGAAGCGAGCGACGTTCAGCGAAGGATAATCCTAGGAATAGAGGATCATCCAATTACGGCGCAGGTGACCCAAGCATCATTTGTATTCATTTCGCCCGCGTCTTAGACCTCCTCTTCCCCCTCCTACACCTCTCTCTCTCTCTCTCTGTCTCTTTCTCCATTATAGCTGCCGAAGATTTTTCCCTGACTGTGTGGCTCACCTGTACGATTTGCTGCGTGCAAAGTATCATGATTTCTTTCACCCTTCTTCTCTTGATTTTTTGTTGGGGCTGTAGAAATGTGTTGTTGTATAATGTTGCTTTTATTTGACTGATGCGACTTTTTGTAAGGATATGAGAAACCTTGCGTTCAATTATTGAAATGTCGATCTTTTTACATTTTATAGCGTTTATAATTAGATAACATTTGAAAATGAATTTTAAATTTTGTAAGAATGACTTATTCTAATAAAAATAACTGTCCTATGGATTTTTTAATTTATTATATATACTAGTAGAGAATCTTAGGATGAAGATTAAAGTAGTTTAGCCTTGAATAGTAAACAAAGGTTGAAATAACTTTTTTTTTTTTTTTTTAATTAACGTCGCCATGTTTGTACTCCCATGCGGTGCTAATCGACGACGGGGGTCTGCGGTGTGTTTTTAAACAAAGCACATATAATTTTTACAGAGGTGCTTGTATCAATCGGCAGAGACTAGGATTCGAACCCGGGTCACCGGCGTGGGAATCCGACACTCTACCGACTGAGCCGCCGCAGGCCCATTGAAATAACTTATGAACATATGCAAACTTTTCACAATACTCTTATTCGACTATATTTTTGCCCCTATAGCTTCTGTATACAAAAGGTTTGTTGTAATAAAAAAAAATATGCTACAGTAATGTGTGCGTATACATGTAGGTCGTAGAACGCGTGGCAAGCTAGTTATAAAATATATTATCAATATTTTTTTACTTAAACCTTGGTATACAATTTTTTTCTATCACATTTTGTTGGTTCAAACTATTTTATAAAACTTTTTCTGCATAGTTGAAACACATATCTAGACCCGGTCCTAGAATAATCACAGTGCGAAAATGTTCCGCAATTATAACACAAGAAGATTCACAGTTTTTGAAAATGGCTAATGCAATTCTTTTTTATCAGCGCTCTATATTCCGTTCTTTTATACGCGATATGGGGGCTAAATCTCGATTGTTTCGTGTGCTTTTGTTTTATTTTTAATTCTAGTAATAAGCAGGTGATATCACCGATTCAATAGAAATGTACTCACGAGCTTTTTTATTACCCATATTCTTTTCAACAATGTTCAGGCAGATAACAAAAATCCACTCGTTCGCACTTCCTCGTCAGATTTCCAACGGCTTTTCTCTCCCCCGACCCGCAACTTCTCGTCCACCTCTATCCGCATTCCGGTCTTCTTTCGACCGTCCGTTCGGGATATATCTCCCTGGCGAGAGATTATCCCGCGCGAGTCTTAAACAAAGACTTATCCGAGACTTAGACGCTGGGATTTCACCGGAGATTAAGACGGCCTATCGTCGCTCTCCAATGTACTCTACGCTCTCGGCAATTAATTTGAAACCCGTTTGCTGTGACCGAGAGATCCGCATTACACGCCCTCAGGTTCTTTGGCAGTCAACTGTCAACTGTCGTCAAATGCGATAATTTTCAAGGTGAGCAGATTGATTCTGACTAATTGCTGGCTGTTTTCTCTCTTGGGATGTCAGGTCAATACGAGACGAATATATGAAGAGATTCTCCTTTTTGGTGAAAGGGGCTTGTGTACTCGCCCTTACAAACTTTCTAGGTATATCAAACATTTCTACATTAATTTTCTGTACTTTGAAAAATTATCTGTCAATCCAATTCTTTTGGTAAAAAATTATTTTAATAGTTTTTTACTTTGTGTAAAATTATATTCTAGCTTAAATACTTAGAATTTTACGAACCTTTAGAGCATCCTCCATGACCCATAGATTTTTTTGTTTTTCTTAAATTATTATGCAATAAAAATGATTTCCATTTCGAAAATTAAAAAGAAACAAATAATGAATTACATATATCGAAAGTACAAGGTCTGACAGTTATCCCTGAAATTTTTTAAAATTATTTTACTAGTAACTAGGTCATATTATTAACTTTCTCCCATTCCTTCCCCATAATCAAATATTTTCAGTACAATTGCTTTTCATGAAGTTATATTCTATAAATAATTATGAATTAGTTTATATTATTATTTTAATTTTTTATTACATTTTTTGGGTTTGAATATTTCTCTAAAACGTTTTTAAATAAATTATGCTTTTGTATAAGTTTTCTTATCATTTTTTTTGCCGGTCCTAGACAAATCACAGTGTCGAGATGTTTCGGAGTTACAGTGTAGGAAAGTTCACAGTGTTGTGAGACACAGTACCGAGAGGTTCTACCCATTTTTAACATTTGAATTATTATTTAATTCGTTTTTATTTAATTCTTTAAAAAGGGAATTCGGTCGATATAATAGAAAAAACAAATATTTTTCTGTTATAACATATAGGATGTGCAAAGTAACTACATGGCATTGATTAAATAAAACCTTTTTATTTATGAACAATATTTAACAATCCGCACGTTTACAACCCAACAAACTTTAGTTTTTGTAATTATGATGTTTTTCTAGATTCTTTTTGTAATTATTGATCAGTAAAGTACAGTGTGCATAATACTTTTGATTATAATTCTCATTTTCGTGCATAACATTTTGTAAGCAAATATACATTGGTTTTTACTGATGAGGTATTTCTTCAAATTTGAAACGCTGAAGGTCTTGCCACATGCGTAAAAATTTTAATAAGCATCTAAAACAAGCATAATTTTGAAAATAACAGTTTTTGAATTGTAAACACATGTCAAATTTTTATATACTCCAGTTAGAAGCTTACACACAATACTTTATGACAATGAAATAATTTTTTTGTATTTCTCTATCTCCAACCGAACTTCTACCTTAAATAAAGTAGTTAAATACATCAACTTATATGTTTACTTTATTAAGTTATTCATGAAATACAATTGTAAATTTAAATATTTACTAATCTAAAGCTACTTTCTCCTCTAAACTTTATTTTCTATCTCAACAAAATGTTTCTTTTTTCGTCACACACTCTATATGAACCTAACAATACGACTATCCATCGAAAAACGAACATACGTGTACGTCTTCCTCGGGGCCATCATCAGATTTCACTTCGCCCCTTCTAAAAACTGGCACGTTACAAGAAAATTCTATTAGACCATACACTCACACTGCACACTGTAACCCACCATCACCTATAAAGCCAAAAAAAAGGGCAGCCAGCATCCTGCAAAGTCAGTCGCCCGACCTTACACTCTCCCCTTCCTTCCCCCCCCCCCCCCCCTATATAATTCTCTCTCCACACACACACGTACACCCAATCCGACAATGATACGAGTAATAGGAGATAGCGGGCGCGCATATGACGCGTCTCTTCACGGCTCGTTGGCCGTGGCGAAGTGCGGCTGCAGGGGCGACGCGATCGGATATGCAGTAGGTGGATAAACGGAGAGTGCCAGAGATCTAAGCAGGGCTGCACTTGCCACAATGCGCGATGGACCTGCTGCTGCTACTTGTGTTGCTGATGCGGTTGCGAAGCGGATGGTGGCTTCTGCTTTTGCGGAGCGAGGCTGCGCATTGTTTGTTGGGTGCTCTTTTGAGATTTGCGAGAAAAGGGGGGACATAGATGAATTTTCGCTTCAATGGATTTTTCAGTTTGTTTACTTTTGTAATTTACTATTTACGTTTAAGAAATTATTATGTATATATTCTATGCTAAATTAAATTAGGAGTTTTTTATATATCAAAGTAATAATAGTAAAATATTGTATATCATTGGTATCTAAACTTGTTATATTTTTGAGTTTTATTATCATATCAGGATTCTAATAGTCTTTTAATAATATTCAAGAGATAACAACTAATAAACTTTCTTGAAACGTACTTCTGAATTTGTTTTCTCTAAAATTTACTTTCAAGCCTACTAAATTTATTCATCTTGATATAAGTGGTAAGTAAATTTTGATGAATAACAATTAAATATACCTATATCTTTCGCCTCATGATACATTCGCCGATGCTATGTGTGAGCACAAATGAGTTGAACAGACCTTATATATTAGCACATTTAAAAATTACATGGATGCAGCATATTATTACAAAATTCATGGTTTCTCAATTTTCATAAATTACATGGACCAACCCTTATTAGGTAAAACAGTTTCGCAATCCCCACTTAACATAAGTTGTTAAGGTGACACAATTTCACGTTTCTATCTTCCAAGCCTTAACAATATCTCACCCCGCTAACCAAATAAACATTCGACAAAACAAACACACCATCCTCATTCAAACCAGTCCACCAGTTCACCGTTGAACAGAGAAGAACGAAGACAGAGGATGAAAAATCGGTCGAAACTGACGCATGAATAGAACGCGCGTGAGCGATAGTCCTTCGAGCAATTCCAGGGAGGGGGGGTGAGTCTTTCTGCACCAGCCGCACCAGTACATACCTTACACAGCCTGCGGGGGGGAGGCTGTTTCAAAGTTCGACTCGCGATACGGGTGTACATTGCCACATCTGTTTGCAATTGAAACGAGTGGCTCCGGATTCGCCGGGCCGCGTTTTATGAGCTTAGCGGTTAACGCGCCGCGAGGCCGAATGCCTCGTGCGGGGATGCTCGTCGTTTTGTGTGTACTGTATACGATGGGCACTCGAGAACGCGATTAAGAGGTTAGGTGGCCATTTGCCTTGCGAGTGTAATCGCGTTTTCCGATCGCGTACGCGCGCTGCTGGATTTCATTTTCGGAGTCACTTGAAGGGAGAAGGGATGCAAGTATGGATGATTTGATAGCACGTGTTCGAGGAAGAGGACAGTTGTATGGGAAAGCTGGTCCTGGGTTTGATTTTGTTCGAGAAACACTCGTAATAAATGGTTATCGTTGTGTCCCGTTTTGGAGAATCAAAACATGTGGACTGATGAGTGATTGACAAATACCATTTGTGGTTGATTATCGCCATGTAGTACAGTGCAATCAGTGATGTTCTGATGTACAAGATAAATGTTGAAAGTTATACATTTTTTTTGATCGGTAAAAAATTATACAAGTCATAGGTAGCTTAATAAATGTTCTTTGAAAAACGACACATCATTTTTTTCTATTTCTTTTAATTACATATACGGGAATTACTGCCCTTAACCAGGTAGCGGATTGAAGGTTCGATCTCCGCCACTGAAAAATCCGGAAAAACATTTTTTTGAAATGTCTCCGAAAAATTCAGACTGACAGGGATTTAAACCCGCGCTCCTTGAGCTGTCCTTGTCTTAAGAGGTAAGCGTTTACAAATTGAGCCATCGATCGCCCCGTAATTTTCGACACTTTGTAAAGCAAAACATTCTTCTATCTATATATGAATTAACTATTAAAGAATCGACATATAGCCTCAAAGTCCTAATTTCATCAAACAACTTGAACGAATCTTTCCACAATTATGAGACTAGCACCGCAGCCTATCCTCGTACTCGCCATTATCAGAAAACAAAAATCTACGTCGACGACACCGTTCCGAGCCCATTGTGTTCCACGCCAACCGACGAAACAATGGGCGTGCAACCGCGCCGAAAGCGAAGCGAAGAGGCGATTCGTGTTATGGATAATCGCGAGCTGTAAGCAAAGATGATGTTTCAATGAAAGAGTCGGCGGCAGTTTGCCGCGGCACTGAGGTGCGCTTTGGCGCCCGCGGCGTTGTTGTCCCTTCCTCCAAACGACGCGCGCGTAGCGTATATTAAGCGCGTATCGGAGACCGCGCGTCTTTTGCCGAGGGTGTAGACGCGGTATAATGTCTTGAAGCGCCAGATCATCGAACAAACTACTTTTGCTTATCGCGTATTGTGCGCGCGGGGCGCGGCTTTTTTATTAGTTTTATCGGATGGCTTTTTGAAAGTTTGATGGGTTATGGGTTTGTAGATGCGATCGATAAGGTGTAATGCGTATATGTTGGATAGTATTGATCGTTAGAAGAACGTGTATAATGGTCGTTGGTGTATTTGCAAGATAAGAATGTTATGTATAATAATGTGATTGGTTTTGTAGCTATTTGAATATGAGACGAAAATGCGTTAATAGAAGCGATTATATTGAACGTTCTAGTAAACTTTAAGTAAAATTCGAGTAAAATGCTTTAAATTTTATTACACACTTCAACCGTGCGCAAAGAGAAACGTTAAAAAAATTAAATTAAACTTATTTTCTATTTAATAATATATAAACAATCAGATTGTAACAGTATTTTAATAGCATGCCATTGTCTACGATTTACACAATAGCTTTGTGAGAATTGTGCCTTATGGCTATAATGCCAAAGCCAATTGCTTCGGTGACAGTTTTTACTTATACAATGAGAACAAATAATACTTCATTTAAATTTTATTTAAGCCTTTATGAACGATTGCACTTTTTAGTTTACAACTCATAGACTACCTGATGTGGGTTACACTTACATGTTTTTAATTTATGTTCTGAAGAGTACCTATAGTACCTTTTGTCGTAAAGCAAAATGCGTAAGTATTTTGTGAGCATCCACTTAACTACACATGAACTTGTACAATGTCAACTTCATTGACGATCTCATAATAGCCACTAAATCTCTGCAGCAATTTAGTATAAAGTGCGTAAATCTGGTCTAATACTAAGGCGCCTTGTCATGGTTTGTTCCAAGAGATCATTGTTTCAGAATTGTTTAATTGTTATTTTAGTATGATAATATTGAAACAAAGTGTTCTAACAATGTATTCAATTCATTTATTACATCAACTAAGTAAACATAATAAATTTTGAACAAATAATTAAAAAGTTTTAGAATGGTGAATATTTTACATTTTTATTAAAAAATATAATAGATTCAGAAAATTAAAAATTAGATGACATATGTCAATAATTTAAAAATAGAGCATCATCTTAACAAATGTGAGATTTGTTATTTGCATAATATTTTCCACCTACTAGAGCTGATATACATACAAATTTAAAAGCTTTTCTATGTATATAATTAATTAATATATTTATAAAAATACAAAGGTTAAAAGAAATTGATACACGTAGAATCGGTAATATATTACTCAACATAATTGTTGAGTCCCATCCTCGATTAGCACCACATGGGAGCACAATCACGGCGACGTTAATTAAAAAGAAAGAAAAAAGAAATGAATACCGACTTTAGGAACTTTTTGAATCTCTGCGATGGAACTGAAGAAGATATAAAGAAATATTAAAAAATTATGTGGCATCACACAATGTGCCAAACAGGCCTTCAATAAGCTATACTTTTTGTAAATTTAGTTTTCGTCTTAAAACACAAGAATATATACATTACAAATTTAGGTTCGCGTAAGTGCCGACCAAAAAATAAATTTTACGTCCCTTCCTACTAATTTTCACAATCAGCAAACGCGCGTTTCATCTGAACATCGCTGTAACCACGCATAAAGAAAATTCAGAAAATCCAAGACAGTAACCCCAGATCACAAAGTATGCACGCGATGCACCTCTCACTGTCAGACACACTCACACAGACACGAGGAACAGTATAACACGCAGACCACCTCTGCTCCTTTGTGCGCGCAGTCCAAAAGTCGGGGGCGAAGCTTTGGCTCTCTGTGATGCTGAGCCCCTGAGCCTGTGACGCCTCGTTGGCCACCAAAGGACGAACGCCTCTCTATCTCTCTCTCTTTCAATCTGTCATATAGGTATAGCAATAGCGACCGCAAGCCAGCGCTTCTCCTATTCACTGTACCTTCGCATCCTTCGGCCGCCTCTCGCCTGCACCTTATATCTTCATTTCACCGCTCGCCAGTTTTCTCTCCCTCTCGCCCTTCTCTCTGTTTATGGACTCGTGGAGTCGCTCGCTCGTCCCGCGTGCAGCGGGAGCCCGTAATCCAAACAGAGGGTGCGCCCCGCGAGTGTGCACTGGCCGTAACCATTCGCCATGTGTTGTTGCGTTTGTGCGCGTGCGGCGGTGCGGCTGTATCGTGCGTATGATGCTGGATACCTTGGATTCGGTACAACGCGGCATCTTGTAAAAAAAAGCAGGGATAAATTGTGCATTTTTTATATTGTATCTTTTGGGCGTGATGAATTTATAGTATTTTTTGTGTGATGGAAATTATTTTGGATGTGGATGATGGTAGAGTGATATTAACTAGTTTATTAATGCTCTGTTATTGGGAGTTTAAAATAAGATTCGTGGGCACAAAAATGGCGGCAGACAATTTAAGGCACATTTTGCATTGTTTACATGTGGAATTGTTCCGTTTGGATTAAAAATAAATGTGTTTAGGTGTTTGAGAGCTAAATAAATTAAGGTCTTTGAGTTTGAAAGCCTTACATTTTCAAACAAAAACGGAATTTTCTTCACAGCACAGAAGACCATCAAAAAGAATCATAGTATAATATTATCATGCCAGAATTAGTGCATATTATAAAATACACTTGCACAAACATGTAATTGCACCAAAAATATATTATTTAACCATTAGGCTTTATATTTATACATTTTTTCACCACACTTAATAGAAATTCTGTTACGCGTGCCTTGTCAATCGTCATATTTGTGGCCGCGAACCTTATTTTAAACTCCCAATAATATTAAATTTTATTTTTATAACTACCATATTATTAAACTAAAGTTTTAAGGTGCTTCAAGGAACTATACCATGGCTTAATGAACAAATTCATAATGACAATTAGAGGAATCCCAATAACCCTATATATCACACCGTGCACAGAAAAATCAATTAAATTAGATTGAAATCCTCAAAATTGGAAAAAAATCCCATTCAAATTCTGTATGGGTTACTTTAATCCGGTCATGAAATATATTTTGCAGATATAATTCAGAGTTCACTTTTAATCATGAAAATTTAAATTGAGCCCAAGGTAATTTAGCATATAATATTTCACGAGAAAATTACTTCTACTTTCTCATATAAAGGAATGGTTTCTATACGTATGCCTAGTTACAAAAACATTATTTTAATGTTCACTTGTTTAAAATTTACCGCAAAAATATGCATTATTGGACATAAATACTTAAAGCAGTAATTAGATAAAAAGTGTCTGCTAATGCACAAATTATTTGAAAAACTCTTGTAATGTATATTTCTGTTTTTAGCGGAAACAGAAATATAGTTTGAGTTACATGCTTCGTGATTGCCTGATTCATATCACTAGCGATATCAGTGTCAAGAGCATAATAACTACGCATTAACGAGGTCAGTTACATTTGAAACAATGATTTGATAATATCTTAATTGAGAAAATATTGCTTTAAATACTTTCAATTATTATTATACATCATTTTACTTCACTTGCTTACAAATATAATTTTCATTTCTGGAAAAACGCTGGTTTTATTAAGATAATATCCACAACCAACACATTCAGTACTATACCTTATATATAAAATAGATATGAGTCTGAGAAATTGCAAAACGCTAAATATTATATGAGTACCCATCGCCCATCCTCCCCGCTAATTCCTCTCATTAATATTAATAGTCGCCCGCGCAGTATCAACAAAAGTAATCCCTCCGCCACGAGCAGTCATTTATCGCGATCATCGAGACCCGTACATGCTCTCTCTCTCTCTCTACCCACGTAATCCGCCAAAAACCTCGAAAATTAAGCCGTAATTCCGCAATCCGGATGATTAGCGGCCTCGCTCGCCGCTCCACAATACTTATATACGCAAACCCACGGAAGCCCAAAGCATCCCCGACAGCCGCAGATGGCGTCGGGCACGAAATCCCTCGTAAATTCGACGTCGCCTCAAGTTACTCGCAGGGGTCGAAAGACTAAGTAACTGACTGACTGACTACTCGTCGGTGTATTATAATACCGGCAGAGAGGAGGGGATGGATGATGTTTCAGTACGTATACCTATTATAGGTTATCGTATGGATGTATCGATGAACGATGCGGCGGTGGACGCAAGCACATAAATCTCGAATTTTGTGCAGCTTCGGAGATAGAGAGTGAGAGAGATAGAGAGAGGCTAAGTGCCATTTGGCTCTGGGTCGATGCGCTGCTTCTGTGTGTACGCGTGTGTATGCCTATATATGACATCTGCAGCGATTACGCAAGAGAGAAAGAGGGAGGGAGTTGGTTCTCTCTTTATATCCTCTATTTCATTCCTGTCTCGGTGCCATTTGTCTCCTCGGACGCGCGACTGCAGCAGTAGAGCGCAACCCCTTTTTCGCTGTACGTGTATGCCCTCTCCTCGCACATTCACACCCTTGCTGCTGTCGACTGCTTTCTATTTTTTTCGCGTTTTCTCGTCTTCGATGTCTATCTCGTTATTCTGTTTTTCTCTTTGTGTATGATTGAGTCGACGAGGGACAAACTGGTTTTGATAGGACGAAAAATACTTTTTTTAAGTGATACGTCATTAAATTAATGAAGTCGTAATAATTTATCTAATTAAATTAAAGTTACAATGTTGTAATATTTATTTTATAAATATAGTATACATTTTATTACATGGCTTCCATGAAGAATTTATCGTTTATAATCAATTTATGGATGCATTGTAATTTCATGTATAATAATCTCGAATCTTTTAAAGAAGTTGATGCTGTGAATACAGATTTTTCATGGTAACGTCGCTAGTTGAAAAACATAAAGGTGGATTTACAACTGGATTTCCAGGTTGATTAACCCATTTCTTCCCAAGCGGCCATTTTATAGTCGATTGGTTTTTTGCCTAAAAAATTGTCGAAAAAAAATAATAATAACCAATAGCACTTTTCTGAAGTAAAATTGTCCGCCCTTTCTGATTCTGAAGTCAGAATTTTGAAATTTCCGTTGGAAAATTTCAAAATGGCGGTTTTAGGCAAAAAACCAATCGACTATAAAATGGCCGCTTGGGAAGAAATGGGTTAAGTGAACCGAACTGAAAATCCATCTGCACATTTATCCAGATATTCAACTAGGTTTTTATTAAGAAGGTTGAGTGCTTACTTTCATTGTTAAAATGCAATTCAATAAAGCTCAGAATAATGAAAAAACTTCTGAAGAATCTAACGTTCTCTCTTCTAAGTCGCTGTAAATATTAATACCGCTGAATTATCAACGAAACTGACCCTTAGCCATAATCCGGATGATGTGAAAGTGATTATGCATTTAATGTGAATATCACACAAATCACCCCTGGGCTTTAATTTAATTCCACTTCACCTCGTTGTACCCATCTTTGGGTACATTAAGACCATAAATTTACGCAATCGACTTTCATCATAAACTATCAGTAATAATATTGATTTAGATACGGAACAGTTAGTGAAAATTTAATTTTTCCCTGCACACTGCACATTCAAACAACTTACCTTAAATCGATGTTTTATTCAGTACGATTAATACTAATTTTGTAAATCAAAAAGCATACATATACACAATATTACCCACAAGATGAGCAATAATTATTTACCAACAGTCTGTAATTATATATTTCAATTGAAACAGTAAACTTCAAAAAAATCTTCAAACAAATCCAATAACTACGAAATTAACAGTCAACCAAACCGAAGCTAAAAATTATAAAATCCCCTCATACAAACCAACTCACGACACATCCACTCGAAAATACATCCCCCAAACCTATACCTCACCCGCTCAAAATTTTTGCTGCCACGGCCTTCTGTCTTGCCATCCCGTACTACAGAACCCATAAACCCTTCCTGTCTTTCTGTCCCCTTCCACCTTCTCTCTCTCTCTCTCTCGCTCGATCAGGACGCTAATTCACGTTCGGTGACATCTCGCTGCCTCCGTAACAAGTACCATTGTCCGTGGGCATCGATCCTGCATTGTGCGCGTGTCTCTCTCCGTGCGGACACCTGGCGAAAAAGCGCGCGCGCAATTGCCATCGATCTACGGCTCGCTCGGCCGTTCAACGGCGTCGGTCTGCGCCGTATAATGTACTGCGATTGTTTGTTTGGAAACACGCCTCTTGCGCGCGATTGAGTCTGGAGTGCAAGAGAGAGAGAGAGAGATGGTGGCGAGCGCGCGGCTGACTGCGCATGCTTCTGTTGCAACATGGATGCGGAGTCAAAGGGTTGTGGCGTCGCGGGGTGTCAGAGGGATTAATTTCTTTTTTCGAGATTGCGCGTCTTGCGTTTTTGTTTTGGTTGGGATTGATTAGTGGTTTGTATGGGGGGTTGTGGGGTTTAATTTTAGCGGTCGATTGTGAATGGAGATTATTGCTGCTTGTGTGATTTCAATTATATAATCAAAAGAACTATAGAGTTAGTGATTAAGAAAAGGCCACTTGCGATAGATTACTACTGTATACTGAGTTTTCGAAAACTAAAACGATTGCTTTTATTTTTAGAGATGGAATTTCAAACTGCTTTCATATCCGCATTTCTTTGAAATTTGGAATGTCATTTTATATATACCTATGTACAAAACACGAAAAATTATATTTATGAATCAAAAAGCTTGTTCTTGTTCTCATGACATACGCAAAAAATGAATCGTATTCAAGTATCGGCTCAGTGCTTCATTAGTTTTATGTTCGCATACAAAAATGCGCATGAATGCATTCATACAGAATTCCAGATTGGCAATTTATAAAAACTATATACATATATACCTTATTTTTGAACACGTACCGCATGCACCTGTGTATTTTACTTTTATATTGACGTGCTAGATATGACCAACGTAAAAATAAATATAAATCTGACGAACTTCTTTAATTTGATAGTGATATGGATTTAATATAATAATAACGATTAAATGTAACAATGAGAATGTTATGTACGTACTCGCCAGGTTTATACGACGTCGGAAACACTGGTTTGAATTTCAGATAGATTTAGCTGAATTTTTAACTGGATATCTACAAGGATACACATGAATATTAATCAATTTATGTTTTTGATACATATTAAATTGAATTATTATTTAAATTGGCAATATATTTATATATTATATGTAATAGATATAATAGGTAGTATTTAGGTACAGGTGAATATTTAACTGGATATCTCTCTAAATATATATATATATATATATATATAAATTTTTTTTTCTCAATAACTAACTTTTTCTATATATATATACGTACGAAAGTAAAATACACAGGTGTATGCGGTAGGTGTTCGAAAACAGTATATTGGTATATTAGTATATAGTATGTGTATATATATATATATATATATATATATATATATATATATATATATATATATATATATATATATATATATATATATATATATATATATATATATATATATATATATATATATATATATATATTCTGTCGTAACTATCCCAGTTTAGCTTTGAAATTATTCAAAAATTTAATATATATATATATATACACATAATATATACTAATATACCAATATACTGTTTTCGAACACCTACCGCATACACCTGTGTATTTTACTTTCGTACGTATATATATATATATATATATATATATATATATATATATATATATATAGAAAAAGTTAGTTATGGAGAAAAAAAAATTTTTGGTCTTTTAAATTTTTGAATAATTTCAAAGCTAAACTGGGATAGTTACGACAGAATATATACATATATATATATTCTGTCGTAACAGTTTAGCTTTAAAATTATTCAAAAATTTAAAAGAATGCATTAAATTTTAACTAGTTTTAACTAGTTTTAACTATGATTTTAATCATTTTTAGCATGAATTGATGATTATCTTAATTTTTAGACTAAGATACAGGCTCCCCTCTATTCTGGGACCTATACTGGAACTTTTGCACTATAAAAAGGTATCTCCATGAATTTTTTGGTGGTCGAGGCTTTAATCGAACTCTCAGAATCAGCATTTTAAGGTTTAATTGGCATATAAGATAGTTATAACATATATATATATATATGACTTTGCAAGTATTTTTAATGCAAACTACAGAAAATTTTACAAAAAAAAGTATGTATACGTTTTTTGTGAAAAATGCTTCCCTGAGGAGTTATAAATTAATTTGTATGGCCAAAAAATGCAAAAAATGCTTAGATGGCCAAGTTTGACCCTCTGTAACTCTGAAAATAATGATGGAAAAAATCTGAAAAAATTCAGAGATACTCATGCATACTATAGGATCATAAAAAAAAATATTTTTGGAAAATCCATTTTTTTTCGCGCACGATTTGTCAGAGAACCACCCATATATAATTCTTATATTCACCAAATACTATGAGAAAATGAATTTTGTTGATCAATGAACATAATTTAAATAGAATTTATAGCGCATTTGCAATTTAAATAGCGATTTACAGGTGGAAAGGAACTGATTGTACGTTACAAAATTGAAAAATCTTATTGTGCGCGTTTGCAATTTTTCAAACCTTTGACATTTCTGACACGTTTTGCAAAGCGATTAATGCTATTATGAGCATTTTGGTGTAAATCGCTTGACAAAAAGTATGTATCCGGTTTTAACAGTAGTTAGTAGAATTTTGCTTTAAAACTAATGAAAAGATACATAATGAACCTACAATTTACAACGTATATGTGGAAATTTGATATATTCGCTTTTTTTACGCGGTATAAGGTTTTATATTGAAAATCATGTTTTGGACGCAGCACGGAACTGACATTTTGACTCTATTTTATTAACTTATTCTAAAAGACAATCAACCAATCTGGGACAGTTATGGCAGAATCACCTATATATATTTGTAAATGAATTCACGTAAATATTTATCTATCTAGGTGTTTTTCGGTGGATGGTTTCTGAGCAGTCTGTAAAAACTTGTTTGTTTGCAGTCAATATAATAATTTTCTATTTCTTCTTCAGTCCATAGACATTGGTAAAATTAAATTAATATATATTAGATTAAAATGAAAAGTAGTCAAATATTAGGGAGAATATGTCTTAATTTTTTTAAGCTTTTTAAATACTTATCTATATATAAATATATATATATATATATATATATATATATATATATATATATATATATATATATATATATATATATATATATTAAAATGAAAAGTAGTAAAATATTCGGGAGAATATGTCTTAATTTGCTTAAGCTTTTTAAATTAACAAAATAAAGACATGTTCTCCCCAATATCTTACTACTTTTCATTTTAATCTAATAGATATTAACATCATTTTACCAATGTTTATGAACTGAAGAAAAAAATCGAAAGTTATCATATTGACTGCAAACAAACAACTTTTTACAGACTGCTCAATAACCATCCCCCGAAAAACCCCCCAGATCGAGCGCCCCCCAGCAAACACAGCCCACCGTCCACACCGTATAATTCGCTAATTGTTATTAATCGCGCGGCTCGAATCAAAATGATTCGAATCAACACTCGCAGCCGCTGCGCATCACAATCCAGCGCGCCGCGCGCCCGATACAACAATAAACAGACATAATTAGCGCGGGGCATCGCCTCGACAGTCACGGGCAAACACACGCGAATTACGCTCAGGTACGTATCGTATATTTGTCGCTTGTTAATGCCGGAAACTCTCTGCCTTCTGTCTCCCGGACGCGGCGAGGCAAATGTATCATGTACCGGCCCCCAGGGCTGCATTATACGAGAGCTTGCCCCGCACTCTCTTCCCCCCCTCGATCATTCGCGAGGCGTGCGCATATTAATACGAGCGCGGGGTAAAAATACGGCGCGACGCGTTGTGTATGCGCGCACATATTTTGCTCGTTGCAGGATCGGTTAATTTCATTTAGAGCCCTTGCAAAGAGTTGGCGGGGCCGGGTTTTGTGCTCGCGCATGGTTAGTTGGCACGCTGAGCGTTGGGCGATGCAGTTTTGCTGCGTATTTTGGTCGTTTGCGGTGGAGCGCGTGAATGCGCGGCAGGCGCGAATGAAAACTTTGTTTATGCGACGTGCAATTCTGTCGTTTTGACTGGTGATCCAGGTGGGTTGGTGTATTAATTAGCACTGAAAGTTTTGTCTACGTAATATGATAGCTATGTGATTGCTATATTTGTATTTTTCGTTGATTAAATTCAATAACTGAATATGTTTGCAATGAGTGAATAAATGTACTAGTTGACGAAAATCAATAAATATATCTGTAAACTAACATTTTTAAATATTCACTTGAGCAGCTCAGTTAAGGGAAAATCTCATTATTTTTTTAAAATAAATATACAGCAGAACTACTTTTTGCGTTTAAAAGTCAGAGGGGAAGAAAATCTGGTTGAATGAATAGGGAATGAATGATATATGAAACAAGTATTTTTTGAAACGTCATGTAAAAAACTCGATTTTTCATACTTGGATAGTATGCAAGCAGTCCCGATTTATGTACTTTTACCGAGCATTGCGAGGAACACTTTTCTTCTGACGCAGTCTACACTAAGAAAACATTCCTTCTTTTATTTTGTTGATTTTTGCATTATCTTCTATTTTTATTTATTTGGTATTTTGTCCCCGTGTCCTCCTCCTCCCTGGACCTGACTTAGATACCAATTTCTGATTACACAACTTTATCTTCATCTTGTGTTACATAACAATATTTGAGCTTATACTTCACTTGCATTCACCTGCATCTCGTGATTAAACTTCTAACATCTCATTTCAAACAATAGTATGTGCAACGAGTGCGCTCAATTGATTTTCGATTTGTGTAATAGAGAACAAACATGTATTTTTTTATATTTTTACATTAAAATATACACTAAATAATATATAAAAGTGCAAATAAAACATTTTTCAGGTGCGTATTTGTGCTTTCTAAGAAATATTGAAAATATGATTTTTTGAAAGCAAATTCAGACGGACCGCAAACGGACAGCAAAATCGACGGTCGACATAAAAATTGAAAATGAGATTTTAATTGGTCCAAAATTATTTCTAAATGCAGATGCGTATAAATGGGAAAATAATAATTGATAATAAAGTCTTATAAGTTTATGTACTAGTAAATAAAATTTGGAGTGATCGACGACATCAGGTTTGTTCTGGCTCTATTATCGCCCTCGCTAAAAATCATTCGTTTTGTACACTAGTTGTGCAATGTACTATTCATCTCTATATCACTTAAGACGCAACTTATATCTGACCGTTTTCATTAAAAATAATTTATTAGAAAAATCCAGAAAGTTTTATTTTAAGTAGTAACAACTCTCAAAGTATTTCACTTTATTTTCATTGGAATTGTTAAAAGTTTTTTGTGGGTATTCGGTATATATTAATTATCTGCCCTACTAAAATTGAAACCTTTTAATAACTTTTGCATTTTGTTTTATTAATTTATAAAAGTCAAAATTATAAATTGTTAAAGCATATTGTTAGGTAATGACAGTCAGCGCGTAATTGGGTTTTTGCACTATTTTACCTAAATGGTGTAATGAAAAGTTTAGATACTATAATACAAATAAAAATAGTTCTACTTGAATATAAAACTTAGAAACATTTATTTTTCAATTTAAAGTTGAAAATTTTTTTAAAAGTTATCAGAGACCGCGTAAAAACATGACATCGAAATAAAAGATTTTACATAGATATTTTAGTGTATCGATGAATATAGTATCAAAAGAATAGTACATTGCAATATGTGTGACCTAAGTACTCCTTTACAGCACGATGTGTATTAGCTAAACGCCGTGCTATAAAAGAGGACTTATGACACGAGTGTCGTATACTATTTTGTAGCACTGCCAGCCCTAAGTCCACTGTCACGCCTATCCGTGCCCTAAGCAGTCCATTGTCGCACCATGCGGTAGCGCCCGAGCGTAGCGTGGGTGAAAAGCACGGTGCATTAATGGACTACTTATGTCACGGATAGGCGTGACATAAGTGCAGACTTATGTCACACAGTGCTATAAAAGTCTTTATAAGTTCAAATTTAAAAAGCCAAGGAAACTTTGTGGATCCGTTGTGGATGTGAAAAGTGAGGTAACGGCCGCCGAAGAGCCTCGTGCTCCTACTTTTCATGGAGGCATTTTGGTCACGTATTTTAATCTTAAAAGTAAATGCTTTGGTAAGTTCACGTATGATTGTTAATATGTAATACTGTTTTATTATTTAGAAAAAAATGTAATAAATTATTTTTATGTTAATAAAGCATCTTTTATTCAAGGCTGCCATTACCTCAATGCTGACTGACATTACCCCGATGGCGGGGAAATTCCGGTCATTAAAGTTTTTTACTTTGATTTGTATCTTTATTAATTTTAAATTTTATCTATAGATTGTTGCATATTTAGGCACGACCGTGACCCGGAAGTGCCTTATATCTTCGTTAGCGAAAAATGTGTGAGATAGAATATCTCACGCAATTTTTTACCAATCGGGCTGAAATTTTAGGAGAGATCTCCTCCAGCACAATATGAAATTTTATTTTGTTTATCCTGATCCTATACGTAGTTTTTAAATTGCGAGCACTTTTTGCTTATTTTTACGTGTTTTTTTTTAAATTCATGTTACACGATTATCTCCACAAAATCTTAGCGGATACGGCTCAAATTTTTTTTGGGAACTCTCCTAAGTACGAGTACAACAACCTGATGGTCCTATTTTGGGATTGATCCTGCAAATATACACTAAATGCGGCGACTATAAAAAATCGCTAAAAACGGTTTTTGGACTATAACTTGAAAACTGAACTAAGTATTCTACGAAAAAAAGTTAAATAGAAAAGTTGTAGATCTTTGAAAAATACAACTTATTTTTCTTGCCACCAAGACGCGAAAATGCTCTTAAATCAAGTTAATAGCCCAAAAACGATTTTTGACATCGAAAAATGCAGTTTTTTACTATAAAACTTTGCAGGTATGCATTTTGCATACAAAAATTTAATGAAAAAGTTGTAGATCTCAAAATAACACAACTTTTTATGGTAGAAAATATTTAAAAAAAATGCTTTTACACAAGAAACAGCCTAAAAAACGATTTTTCATACACATCATTTAATAACAATTGCGGTGCAGCACGCCCAATGGATCTTAAAATCTTTTAAAGATGTCCCCTTTTAAAAAAAAAACAATATTCTTTTACCGATTTCTGTAAAAATAAACAGATAATAGTGTCAGCGTTAAATGTAAGCTTTAGTTTAGCGATTCGCGCGAGTGTCAGGCAATCAAGCGAGCGCGCAACACGAGCACCGGTAAGGCAAGCGAGCGCGAAGCACTCGCTCTAAAGCTCGCAAGTCACATGCGGTCGAAGGCCGCGTGTGGCGCGCTAGTTTGATACTTACGATATTAATTACACTGTTAAAAATATATGATTGAAACTTCAATAAAATGTAATTGAAGTTTTTTCATGCACGTAATTGAAAAATTCAGTTACATTTCTACTGAATTCAAGAATGAGTTATTAAAAATTCAAGAATGATTATTGAAAATTCAAGAACTGAATTGAATTTTCAATAGTATTCTGCACTACAAAAATTAAATATTATAAAACTTGCATAAAAGTACTTTTATACAGCAATAGTTTTTCAAAATGATTAAATTAACACATACTTCCAATTTTATTATAGGTACTTAAGATAGATTTATTCAAACAGATAAATATAAGGAGGATTCGAGCCTACTTAATTTTGTTATTAATAATAGAAAGTATTAATGGTAGAGAAAGAGTATAAAATCTAATCGGCTATTTGATATTGTTTTTATGCTAGTGAAAATTTTATAAGTTTTTTCAGTTACATGTACTTGAATTTACTTAGCAATGCATGCCAAATCATAAATTCAATAAAATATTAATGAATTTGGTTTTCAGTTACTAAAATTTGAATTTTCAAATAAAATTTGTAATTGAATTTTCAAGCAATTTTTAACAGTGTATGTTATTTTGATTTATTATGTTACTAAGTAATGTATAAGATTTAAAATATTGGATTAATTGAAAACCCGATCGCGATTATCCCGCTTTCCCCTAAATGTTTGAAATTTTAGTAGGGCAGATCATGTACTGATTACCCACTAACAATTGTAAACCAATCCAATGAAAATAACTTGAGAAACTTTGTAGAAAGTAAATTTTGTCAATAATTAGAAGTCATCGAATGAACATGTGACAGTCTGAGGGAAATAGGCATGTTTAAGTCTTACTAACGAGGAGAGTGTGCACCCTACGGTAAACGAAGTTTCATCAGACTTTAGAAGGTGGTTTCTGGTACCTAAACATGAGGCCTAGTGTCTGTAATATTTTCTAGTACGCCTTTTGCGTTGATTAATAATGTATACATAAGTATGTTATCTATGTATATATACAGATGTATATTTATACATGAAAAAAATCTGATAATTATATACAGACTTATATAAATACGAATTCTGTTATATCCAATTAAATAATTCTAATATACGAGGGTAGTTCAATAAGTCTTTAGAATGACCAACAGATGGCGCGCGAATCGCTCCAAATCATCTGTTTTCAGTCAGTACCACTCCCGACTAGATATATGGTGCAGTCACAGTCCACATCTTCTGAGTTTACGTGTTTTTATAACCAATTGAAAAAAAAAAAATTGCTTGTTAAGAAAAATGGAAAAAAACGAGTTCAGAGCGGTAATTAAACATTTTCATTTAAAGGGTTTAACTCCATATGAGATAAAAAATGAATTGGACTCAGTTCATGGCACATCTGCCCCTGCCTTAGCAACGGTTTATAACTGGGTAAATGAATTTAAGCGTGGTCGTACATCAATAAGTGACGAACCACGTTCAGGAAGGCCCGTAGAAGCAACTACTCCCGAAATCATCAATAAAATCCACGATATGGTGTTGAAGGATAGAAGATTAAAAGTGCGTGAGTTAGCTGAGGCCACAAGGATATCTATAGGTGCAGTTGTTTCAATTCTACATGAAAAATTAGGCATGAAAAAGCTATCGGCAAGATGGGTGCCGCGTTTGCTCTCAGCTGAGAATAAACGCAATAGAGTGGTCGCCTCTGAGGCTCTTTTGGCGCGCATAAGTCGGAATCCTGAGGAATTTTTTCGTCGATTTGTGACTGTGGATGAAACATGGATACACCACTACACTCCTGAGACAAAGGAACAATCCAAACAGTGGATTTCCACAGGCGAACCAGCTCCAAAGAAGGCAAAGACCGTAAAGTCAGCTGGTAAGGTTATGGCTACAGTTTTTTGGGATGCACGTGGAATTATACTTATTGACTACTTGGAAAAGGGTAAAACAATTACTGGTGAGTATTATGCATCATTATTAGAGCAGCTGAAAGAAGAAATTAAAAAAAAACGACCACATTTGGCGAGAAAAAAAATTCTCTTTCATCACGACAACGCCCGAGTTCACACATGCTTCGTTTCAATGGCTAAAATTGAAGAACTAAAATTCGAATTGGTCGAACACCCACCGTATTCACCAGATTTAGCCCCCAGTGACTTTTTCTTATTTCCAAACTTGAAAAAATGGCTCGGTGGACAGAGATTTACGGACAACGAAGACGTCATTGCCTCTGTAAGTGCTTATTTTGAGGAACTTCCGAAAACGCACTTTTCTGAAGAATTAAAAAAACTTAAAAAGCGATTGACCAAGTGTATAGAGCTCCAAGGAGATTATGTTGAAAAATAAAAATAAATTTACCCAAAAAAAATTGTTTTTATACTTTATTCTAAAGACTTATTGAACTACCCTCGTATTGTCTTTGTATTAAAATAGTCACCATTATGGTTAAAGTATTTTATACTGTACGATTTTAATTTCGAGTTAGAAATATAAATCCTCGACAAGTTGGGTACACATTACTGCTGGATGGACTGCAACGCAAATATAATGTTTTCTGACGTGTCATTTTTGCACAATCGAATTTAAATTTTTTTTTTAATAATTTGCTTTCAATTTATAGTAATAAGCCTGGAGTCAAAATTGACCCCACGTGGATTTTGGATATCTGAAGGTTAATTGATTACACAATTCGTCGACATGTGCGTTTTTCAGTTCCCCTTTTTCGCTTGTGGTTTGAAGTTCCTGTGGTTTCTGGTGAAAGAATTCATGATAGTTTAAGATTATTGATAAAATGCTTTCAGAATTATCATGTTCTTTCGGAATATCTGTTTACTTCTTTTTGCTATAGGCTTAACATCGTATATTATTTTTAAGTTACTAACAACTGTTAAGCTTGAGTATTTGCGTTTTACTATTACAATAATCAATTTGAAATATATATTTATATACTATTCAAAATAAAATACATACATTATATACACTGTATACGGTGTGTACTATGTACTACTATTCTTATGAATCATATTTTGCTTACGAAATGCGTCAATGCCAAAAATTTTAGGATCACAGAGACTCAATGGCAGTCTGTATTTTCCTAAAAATTTTCGAATCATCGGTAAATTAGGGGATTCAAATTACGGAAGCTCCATTGTATACAAAACATGATGTTTATAAATTACTCATACGATGCGACACTACAACAATCATCGAGTAACATATTTACGTCATTATTTCCCGGAACGGATGTTATTCTCAATTCTAAAAAATCACGACAGCACATATTTTCACTCGTCACCCATGCAACGCC